>QODF01000084.1:1555711-1661208 GCA_024372805.1 Oostethus manadensis | reverse complement strand
GGTATATATGTGTGTGTGTGTATATATATATTTATGTGCAATCTCATAGGTTATTTTGCTCTTTTTTTTTTTTACAAACGAGCAAAGATTACGGCGCGCAGTCATACCCTTAGTGTGCAGAAATCATTTACTGTTTGCGTCCTCACGGTGTTCTCCTCAAGAATGGGAGTGTGCCGGTGCGGTCTCCGCGAGGTCATGTGGCCGCGGCGATAATGCTTGACTGATATTTGCCGTCAATAGCCATTCAGCAGGAGAAAAGTGCAGTAAATTACACAGTGAGCAGTGAGGTTCAAAACAACCTGACCCCCGTGTTGTTGGAAGAAACAATAGCAACAATGACTGCAATCAGCTCCTGCAGCAGCCATCTGTGTCACGCCACCGACTGCAAAACACCTTCCCACTGGCGCATGCTCTTAGCTCACTGCGCTATTGACTTCCAAGTGCTTATTATACCGGCACATTTGATTGTTTCTTTTCTTTGTAAACACCTCGTTGACCTTGAACCGGGTGCGTCTCTCGCTTAGGCATTGTCCGTTTTAAACACGCCAAGTCAATGTTGTCCCTTTTTCTTAACTGTGAGCGTCTCACGGCTTCTGCAAGCATGCGCGGGAGCAGTACGAGAAGCTCTCCATCATGCACAAGAACATGCAGAAGCTCTACGAGAACACGGGCAGCTACTTCGCCTTCGACCCACAAACCGTCAGCGTGGAGGACTTCTTTGGGGAGCTGTCCAACTTCCGCATCCTGTTTATGGTGAGTAACAAATACAGGGGGAAGTTCATTTATTGTACTGACTGTCATTTTATGCATCCATATTGACAAGAAAACTCATGGCTTAGTTTGTTTCAGACATGCTTACGGATGCATTGTTTACGCTTGCATAATTCATCAGCTCTGCAAAGGAATTGGAAGAAGCAGAGTTTATGCATGTGCAGACCTTCACAGTCAGGCTCCTCCGCCCAAACAACATTCCAAAAATGATGAAAACTCCGTGAGAAGAGTGTATTTTCTCATGAAATATACAATGTATAAATGACTCAACTCACAGCCATTATTGTCTACAAAGCCGGCAACACAAGTGAGTAGCAGTAGGAAGGAGAGTGCATTCCAAGTTGTGGTGGTGACACTGGGGAGGTCCGGTTCATTGAGAAGAACATGCATTCCAACATGTTCCATGAGGCAAAACATGATCCCCTCCCTTACAATTCACCGCTTGGCATCTCTCTTGGTTCTCCCCGTGCATGCGTGGGTTTTTTCCGGCTACTCCGGATTCCTCCCACATTCCAAAAACATGCATCTAACTTGTCCATAGGTATGAATGTGAGTGTGAATGTTTGTATGTCTGAATGTGAGTGTGAATGTTTGTATGTCTGCATTGCGATTGGCCGGCGATCAGTCTAGGGTGTACCCCGCCTCTCGCCTAATGGGATAAGCTCCAGCATACTAATCCTAATGAGGATAAGCGGCATAAAAAACGGATGGATGGACAACAAAAACTTCCAGGCAAACAAATTCTAAGGCTAAACAAGAGACAGGCCCGACACATTCAACATCTTGACGGCAGGTGACTACGAACAAACGTTGTTGGTCGTTTACAGAGAGTGCGTTAGCATTAACAGACGACAACTCGCTACAAAAAAATCCCTTCAGAATAAAAGTGCAAGATTATTATGGTATTTTTTTGTTTGGGCAAATACCTGAAAGCCACTGAAAACGGGTGCAGACCCACCGGGTGAGAACCTTTGCTCTAAAGTATATCCCAGTTTGATGTTCTAGCATTGTGCCTGGAGAAGACGTAGCGGCAAAAAAGCGTAATCCTGCTGACAGACACGACTTCAGTTGTACGTCTGCGAGCGCAAAAGTCAAATTGAAGCCGCTTTGGTGTTACAAGGTTAAACAGAATGGAAAAAGCCGTCTTGGTTGCCTTTGCATGACGCTCGCGACGGAGCAAAACAACTTAGCAAGCATACACTTGATGGAGGTAAATATGAGGTGCCGAAGAGAAGGTCAGACGGGCGGTTAAAAGTCTAAAAGCAAAACGATGTGTCCCTAGCGATAACCTCCCGCAGTTGCCAGAGTGGTTTGTGGCTGCAAATTTCCCAGAGGCCGTGTTTATGACAAGCTGCGTGCCCCTAATCCCCCCCTGGTGGAAGGAAGCGGAATGAGGTGAAGGCGGTTGCAAGTCCCACTGCTCACGCCGCTTGCGGAGTTGGTAAGTCAAAGTCGCACCTTGGACTTTGTCAGCGTGTCTCCCGATGCCGCCAGTGAGCACACCAGCCCGCTTTTTAGACGCTGCTTCCCCACCCAAAGGACGCCCTATATAAGCATCAACACACACACTCCGCATCCCCTTCCTGTCCGTGCATTCTGATGGGAGGAGTGTGCATTTGGACCGCACCGGGGATCTCACGTGCAGGCTCACGGCTGTGTCTCATTTGAATTTGGCAAATTCTTTAAGCAGAAAATGTGTTTATTAGCCATCTGTTACTTATGTCATCAGTGTGTGTGTGTGTGTGTGTGTGTGTAGAAATGCTCCTGCTTTGGCGTGTAGATATCGAAATATTGCAGGGTGATGAAATCTGGCGGCAAATGCCGTCGCAATCTCATCTTCAGCCTGAACGCTGTCGTCACGATAATTTGCCATATTGTGGGGGAATTAGCCAGTTTGGACGTGACGGAGTGGAACAGGGAGCGGCTACAGCCGAACGCAGGACTCATCCGTCGAGTGTCTTGCTGATGCGCTGACGTTACTTCGCAAACCCGCTCAGGCTTCTTTTGGACCTTTTAGAAAGTCACTCGATTAGCGGGGAGGACTGTTCGCTCATCCCGGCCCATCTGCTGCGCTTTGATAACTCATTAATGGGGGGGGGGGGTAAAATTCTCATTCCCCCCAAATGCTCCTGGTCAGGATTACACATGCAGGCAGATTCTGCCACTGAATTATATGCTCTCCTCCAGAATCTGGCGAGCACATTAAACGAACACCTTCCGACGGACGTGTGCTGGATGAGAGCGTGAGACATGAAAAAGTGACTTTGTGGTGGATAACAGGCCCTAACGGTTCTTTTCAACATTCCACTCGTATCACAATTCGCGGTTGCCGATTCGATTCAAGGACAATGTCGGTTCATTTAGAAACGATAGCATCCAAAACGATTCAGGAACTTTTTGTCCCAAAATCCCAGCAGTCTGACGGTGAAATAAATAGCCGGATAAAATTCCCGTTGTTTTTGTAAGGGAATCGGGTGTACATTTTTAATGGATATAAACAGCAATTCATGGCATTTGCATCCACATTTCCATCCACAGTTCATCCAAGCCTTCAGGTTGAATTACAAATAAATGAACAGGTTGAATGATAATTTATATCTGATAAAACACGATGACTAACTTTAATTTGATACCTCATTCAATTCTCTAACCAAATATTAAAGAAGTTATTTCGCACCACCAGATTAGAATGAAATGTCATGTGCAGATAGATATTAAAGTGAATGAATATCCTACATTATGTAACGTTTGCACAGACGCTATTAAAGCTATGAGGAGGGGTTTGATCGACAAGCTTTTGATTTCAAGAAATAATGGGACACAGGCACGCACGCCAGCACAACAGTGGCTCCGTCAACGGACTCCCAAACGACACGCCTCCCATTCCGAGTCCATTCACGGCCACCCGAAACAGTCAGACAAACCAGAACACAAACATGCACATCAGCATAACTTTAGTGTAGGTTTTATCTTGTCCCGAAGCTTCCATCCACGAATTTGAAAGGCTTAAAGTTGGACTTAACTTTGGATGTGGTTCAACACGCCCATACCAAATCCCATACCAAACTGAAGAAGAAGATACAATCTAGCTAACAAGCATGTATACCAATGAAAATACACCCCATATCCTATGAAAACATTTAAGGACGTCCACACAGACTCGTCTTAGAGCGCGCATGTTCAGCGTCACATGACGTCACCCGTGCAGCCCAGTCAACAGGCATGACTAATCGACTTATGCCAAATCAATCTGTAACCTTTAACGTCCTTATCATAAAAAAATAGCTAAATCCAATGCTTTATTTCCTAGTATTGATTTATGGATTGATTACCTTTCAATTGGCGTTGGATTGATTGATGTCGTCCGGAATGGCAATTTGGTGAATACAGGTCAATGGATTTTAGGACTATAAATCAATACATCGACGTGGTGAATGAATCTAGTGGCTTTTGTTATTGTGCATTCTGGTTATGGGGTTTTTCACCAGAATTTTGCCTCAGGTCACATGCATCTTCCAGTCAGCGAATATTATGGCACATGTCTTGTCGTGCGATTAGTACACGGCACGAGTCCTCCTTAACGTATTTTTTCATCACAGGAAGTCATGTCCATCGCCTGTCTATGACATCATCAGCGGTTGACTGTACTTTTTGGCAAACTAACACAGTTAGGCCTCAAGTCCCGGCTTTTCTTTTGGTCACGGCTGCAGAATAACCTCTAATGGAGAGTAGCTTGGCAAGGCAATATATTGTCATATGTGTTTTCTATTTTTACATTGTACATTGCTCCTCTAGTCTGTGCACTACTGAGTAATGTTACATTCTTGTTAGGCTTAACCAGTAATGGTCACATCCCCCATTATTTCCTTGGATGTGGTAAGAAATGTCCCAGTGTGTTGCTTGCGGGGAAGTAAAAACACTCGCAGACCTGATTTGTTGTGCTTACAAGCTAATATAATTTCCTTTCCTGTCGCCAAGGCACAGAAGCCTAAAAATAGGCATTCAAACAAATATGATAATGAAAGGATTGTTTTGGTGGGAATGCTTTAACTTACAGGCAGCCCCTCCCCCGTCACAGCGTAACCCTATGTCCCCGTCTTCTTCTTCTTCGCAGGCAAGTTTAAATCAGTGATAAAATATTCATACGGAGCTATTTGCTGGGGAGAATAATTTATTTTCTTGGGTGGATGCCTCTTTTAGAGATGCGCAACATGGGGAAGCCTTCAGGGAGCCGAGCGTTGTGTGCTGTTGCACTTTGATGGTGGGGGGGGGGGATGAAAAGTTGGTTTGAGATGGGGATCAGAGTAAAGGGAGGAGAATGATTCCGACAAGACGACCTTGGCATTCTTCCTAATGAAGAGGGAAGACTATGGAGAACACCCGTATCTTCGTTCCTGGCAAATTAAAAAATGGTCCATAGGCTAGGGGATCAAATGCATATTTAACCTGCTTGGCAACCAAGTGAATTATTATCTTTACATTTAGTTTTTGATTTTTTATAATACGCGGTTGTCTGTACTTTCTCAGAAAACCATCATCACAAAGGATAATATCAAATGACTAAACATGATGGTATTGGAAGAAGTGGAGCCTATGCAACCTTACGGTCTCGTGGACGACGCGTGAGGGAAGAATGCATAGATTGTCAACGGTGATGCGGACTTTGCTCTCCATTTACCGGTTGATTTACATTCCTAGCTCACTTTATGGCCAAGAGCTTCAGATAGTGACCGAAAGTATAAATAAGAATGCAAAGGGATAGGCTGAGAAACTACCATTAGGGAGAAAGTCAGAGTAAAGCCACATTAAGAGGCCATCTGGCCAGAATTCCAGTTAGGTGTTCAGGCCACGTCTGACCGGCATGAGGCCTCGGGGAAGACCCAGGATGCGTTGGAGAGACTATGTCTTTCAACCGGCCCAGGAACACCTCAGGATCTTGTAGGAGGAGCTAGACAAAGTAGCTGGGGTGAGGGAAGTGTGGGCCGAAAGAGATGTTGCAGCTGAGTGCAAAACTTGTCATGCACAAGGTTCCCATGGTGGCACAGAACCAGGGAAGTTTAATACAACACGCTCATTGTGCATTTGGAGCACAAATATCTGGTTGCCTCACACAAGCAACGCTGGCCGAAACATTTGCAAAGCATAAGACACTCCCACAGGATTCATTGTGATGGACAAACAGCCTGGCGGTGGTGAGTTTGATCAAACCTTCAATACATTCCAATACTTACAAAATAAGCAATGCGAGTACGTATGTAGCGTGCCGGTATCGTATCCGATTGATATCAGTATGAATACTCAAGTCTGCATAAGAAGGCATCATCGTACCCCAAGTGAAAAAGTCAATGCAAAAGCATGTTCTCATTTTAATCGTGTGTAATAGGAAGGTTTATAGCCTGCGTAGAAAGATTACTCGGTAACAAAAAGCACATCATACAGCATATTGTACCAGTAGCGCAGAACAGATGATAACGCCTAAACTAAATCCTTAAAAGACTCTCCTTTGCTCCCAGGTTTGTCATCTGAACTCGTGGGGCCGATTTGAAGCCATTTGTGTTCCTCATTAAGCGTGCGGGCTGCTAGTTGAATTGCACTACCCCAACTAGACAATTTAACAATATTTAACTTCCAATTGGATTCACCGAGGAAGATTTATGAATATCAATTAAGTGTTAATTGCCACGTGTCTTTGCCAATACCTTACTCATAAAATATGGACCATCAAGGAGATGACTGGTGATAAAGATTACAGCGTTGCAGCGGTAATTAGGGGTCCCGTTTGATGAGCGTCGTCTTTATGTTGCATAATCATGTTTACAATCAAAATGACTTGTTTGCTGGAGATCATTTCTGCCCGGCAGCACTGTTGGTTTTTTTTGTAATCTGCATACATTATAAATCAACAAACATGTCTTTATTCTTTATTTGATGGATTTATTTTTGCATCAGATGTGATGCAAAAAAAGGATGCTGTTCTAAATGGGGTCACGAATCAGGTTATGTTCACAGGGTTGTGCAGGTTTGCTGTTTTATTGCTGCAAATGTACACAACACGCGTTAAAAAGATTACGCATATTGTTGTTATGTATGCCTAATCACACACACCATTGAATTAGAGTGTCTGCCATTGCTCTTTGTCTACATCAAAACAATGCAACACATCAAGGGCGGGTGTCCTTGAACGTGAAGTCAAAGCTCTCCTATTGACGAGCATGATGAGCTACTCTTTCCACGCAAACTCTGCAATCCTCGTTTTTTTGGCTGCCAAAACGACACACACACACGCACACATTTGGACCATGCAGGGGGAGGAAAGTGTCATGACATATAATATCAGTTCACAGATTGGGCCCAGTGTGTTCTCACAGGAATATACTGTTGGGTAAGAAATAGGAGCAAAGAAAATTTAGCACACATCAGACTGGCTTACTTTGCAGTTATATTTGTTTGCATGTGTGAGACTTTAGCATGGCCCGTATAATCCAAAAAAACGCGCGCACACATTGCAGGGTATTTTTAAAACCTCATATTTCTCCTGCTCCGTTAATTTAAAAAAATTAACAATCGTATTTAAAATGCATCCACACCTAACCGGATAAAAGCATCAGGCGAGGCCTGATCAGCAAAATCCAAGGAAAGAAAAAAAAAATTGAAATATATTGATTTGCATATTTGCTTATATAATATGTCCAATTCACCTTTCAGGGTATCGTAATTTTCCGGGTAGTACTGCATGTTCACTCTTCCAGAATCCGGTGCCAAACCGCTGTGTCTAATATGCTCTGAAACCGTAGCGATGGTCACGAGTGCAAATGTGTTGTGACATTATGTGACAAAACACACACCATTCGAGGGGAAGTATCCACCCAAGTCTGACAGGAAATAATGTTGCTTGGAGCCCAGTAGGAAAAAGCTACAAGAATAATAACTTTCCTCTACAGCACGGCGACGTGCAAATGAGGCTTTGCTAAGGATTGTATGGATTGTGGAGCAAAACAAAACAGATTTCACGGCAGAGTTGTGAAGGAGGTTTTCTGCTGCAGAGACCTTAATCATAATTAGTATGGAGAAAATCTGGAAGATCTGGTTCTGCGTCGGGCATCCCTGCGTGGAGTTTGCATGTTCCTCCCGCGTGTGCATGATTTTTCTCCGGGTGCTCCGGTTTCCTCCCACATTCCAAAAACATGCATGTTAGCTTCATTGGTGACTCTAAAATGTCCATAGATGTGAATGTGAATGTTTGTTTGTCTATATGCGACCAGTCCAGGGTGTACCCCGCCTCTCGCCCAAAGTCAGCTGGGATAGGCTCCAGCATACCCGTGACCCTAATGAGGATAGGACGGATGGATGGGTTTATTTATTTATTTTTATTGACTACATATTGAATACGTTAAATATTTATAAATTGATAACATTATTTGTACATTTATAACGTCTTCATAAATGATAACCGTTTTAATTCATTGAATTTATTGAAGTTGATTTTTAATTATTATAAAGCATTACTTTTTTGTTGAGAATCTGACTTTATTGTCATGCATAGAAATGCAAACCGTTTGGAAGTACAACCACAAAAGTATACATGGCGTTACGTGAACGCCTGGAATGTTGTTGTATATCGGATGTCATCAGATTGTGCAGCACATGAATGGCCCGACACCGGGATGCACATTGCTGCAATGCCGGGCCCGCTGTGGGCCCGCACCAGCCATGGTTTGTGTTGAGAAGAGCACATCTTGTTTGCCTCCAAAGGTCACACGGTTGCATCTTCTTGCGTGTTGGCACAAGAACAAACTGACACATTTGTAAAGGCTGAATTGCTGCTGTTGATTATCTGTCTGCCTCTGACTCCTTCCTGACATTTGGGCCGGTCACGAAGGGGGAACAGGATGATATCTCCTTCTCACTCCTCCGAGACCTCCCAGACACTCCGCAGCGATGCTTCACTTTCATTTTCCTTTTTGCAACGGCTCCTCCCTGCAGCATAGTGACACGTTGCCATGCATTGTTACATATTACTGTGCTATTACTATATGTGTGGTGGACAGTACTGTGCAAATTACTGTACTTCACAACTTCAAAAAAAAGAGAGAGAATTAGCAACACAAGTATCTTTCGTTAACAGGGAAATTCATTATTGTGTTATGTTTTGGAAAAAACACAAATATGTAAACTAATTTAGAATTAGTTGCATAGTGCCGTGTGCTGCAGAGGGATGTTTCATCAGAGGAATTAGTCAGAGTTTGTGACCTGCAATTCTCTACCAAAATGCTTGGGGGCAGTAAAGTCAATAAAAAAACATTGTATTTTATCTTTATGTGAATTGCTTTTGCAGTTTTAAAATGCTGGTTTGTTATTCAAACACCTTACCAGTACTAACGTACAGAATTCCAGCCAATTGTAATACTTCAATAGATAAAGACCACTTATTAGGCCCTAGGTAAACCTGTGATTAATCATGATTAATCACACAGTAGACATGGGATTAACTTGATGCAATTTTTAATCACTTGACAGCACTAAAAACGATGTTTACCTGCTGTTAGTTGGTAGCTTCCAAGGTGCATGCCGACGTCTTGCGTGACATGCAGGCTGACCAGCTAAAAGACCACACCAAAAAATCGCCTAAAACGAATCCTTTCAACTTTTGTACAGAAAGTTCTGAACATTTCAGCCACACACATTCAAGATTTTGCTCTAAGAGAATGAGTAGAAAACACGCAGAACTATTGGAGTTGCATGAGCATGTCTGTTCATATATCAACCCGCTGTGTCAAAATGGCTGGAAATACACTCGATTTTGGCAGCAAGTCTGCTCTGTGCATCTTTAAAAAGATGTCAAGTAGAGTAGGAGCCTTGCAGATTATAAGCATCTATTTAGAAACAGGTGCACACGCACAAGAAATGATTTATTGTTTATTCCGCCATCTTATCTCCAGCTCTTCTCTGAATACAAATTTTTTGCTGATGGCAAGTTACTGCGTCTGAAAAACGACATGGTTGCGAGGGCTCTCATAAAGAGTGGTGGTGGTGGTGGTGGCGGCGGGATTCATCTGACTGTGTGTGTGTGTGTGTTGCCTCATCAGGAAGCTATGAAGGAGAACCACAAGAAGAGGGAGATGGAGGAGAAGATCAAGAGAGCCAGGCTGGCGAAGGAAAAAGCCGAGCGCGAGAAGCAGGAGCGTCAGCAGAAGAAGAAGCAGCTGATTGACATGAACAAAGGTGCGTCGCTTCGCCACAAAGGCGGCAGCAGGGCATGCTGGGATTTCGGGACCGGAGAGGAGCGCGTGCAAAAGTGGGCTTGCGTGGAGTCGTACTTCAGAAGTTTTGTAGGCTGTGTTAGAATTGCACCTGACATTTTCCAAATGTATGCACTCTTTATTATAAAAGCACGGCATCTACCCGTATGGTACAAATGTACACCACGCACAAATGCAGCAAAACCTGCCACTCTACTACACGAGGTGCGCTGTTGCTTTTCCGAGTTGTCTGCCACGCAGAATTTCACTATCGTTGGAATTTTTAAAAAGCAAAATATTTGCATGTTTTCCTCCCAATTTAGTGTTTTCACGGTTTTTATGTTGTTTTTGTAATGCATTTTCACCGGTGCACTTGTAAAAGTTGAGCCAAATTGGCTGAAAAACACGGCCGCCGTCGACCAGAAGACACTTTAGCGTACAGTGGAACCTCGGTTCACGTCATTAATCCGTTCCACAAAGTTCCACTCAAGCCAAAATGCACCAAAATGTAATAAGAAATAATGCATATCCAATGAATCTGTTCTGGACATCCAAAAATATGAACACAAAACACTCCTACTAGTATACTATAAAACATCATCTCAATTTCTCTTGGAGATTAAGAAAGTATCTATCCATCTAAACAATGGAATGTATACAGGAATTAACACAAAGTCCACAACAGACCTTTGAAGAAGGAAAGAAAGAGAAATAATACATAATTAGACCTACTTGAAGCTCGAAATGGCCTGGGGAGAAGTAGAACTTATAAAAATTTTTCATGGTTTTACATGCAAAAACACTATAAAATGCATATTCAGGACGACACACGCCATATTGTATGCTAACTTGCAATAATCTGTGACTGGGGCACCTCTCCTAAAAAATGTCCAATGCCAATATTTACAGTGGTGTGAAAAACTATTTGCCCCCTTCCTGGCTTTTTGTTCTTTTGCATGTTTGTCACACAAAATGTTTGTGATCATCAAACACATTTTAATATTAGTCAAAGACAACACAAGTTAACACAAATTGCAGTTTTTAAATGAATGTTTTTATTATTTAGGGAAAAAAAAATCCAAAGCCACATAGCCCTGTGTGAAAAAGTCATTGCCCCTGCACCTAATAACTGCTTGGGCAGCCTTAGCAGCAATAACTGCAATCAAACGTTTGCCATAACTTGCAACAAGTCTTTTACACGCTCTGGAGGAATTTTGGCCCCCTCATCTTTGCACAATTGTTGTCATTCAGCTTTATTTGAGGCTTTTCTAGCATGAAGCGCCTTCTTAAGGTCATGCCCCAGCATCTCCATGGGATTCAGGTCAGGACTTTGACTAGGCCACTCCGACGTCTTCATTTGGTTTTTCTTCAGCCATTCAGAGGTGGATTTGCTGGTGTGTTTTGGGTCATTGTCCTGCTGCAGCACCCAAGATGGCTTTAGCTTGAGTTGACCAACAGATGGCCGGACATTCTCCTTCAGGATTTTTTGCTAGACAGTAGAATTCATGCTTCCATCTATCCCAGCAAGCCTTCCAGGTCCTGAAGCAGCAAAACAAGCCCAGACCATCACACTACCACCACCATATTTGACTGTTGCTATGAAATGCTGTGTTACTTTTACGCCAGATGTAACGGGACACGCACCTTCCAAAAAGTTCTACTTTTGTCTCGTCAGTCCACGAGATCTTTTCCCAAAAGTCTTGGCAGTCATCATTTTGTGTTCAATGATGTTCTCTTTGACTAATAGCAGAAACATTTAAGTGTGACAAACATGCAAAAGAATAAAAAGTCAGGAAGGGGGCAAATAGTTTTTCACACCACTGTAAGTCAGTTTAGTGGCTCAAATTTGGAGCCCAAAATGGACAATCCAAATGAAATTGTGATGAATTGAAGGGTTTGTCTATTCAGAGGATGCCCCAATTTAGTTGCTCATCCCCGTCTGTGGCGTTTGCGGCGTGGTGGTCGTTTGCCACCCGACCTCGCTCCAAGTTTACACACGTGTGCTTGCCAGTCCCCTGAAGGGGTGTACCAAAATTTGTGCTGAGTCAGCTAAACACCAAAAAATTACACTGAGCTGTGTAAGAAATTTCACATCAGTCCAAATCATCTGTCCCCTTCGACCAAAGCCGGTCCCCACGTTATTGGCGCTTCTTATATTCTTATTTCAACGTGCACGGCAAAAGCACTCTTGTTTGACTTTATACGCTGTGGAAAGTCTTTTATTCTCATGCAGTGCGATGCTGGAAGACAAGTCACGTGCGGATAAGACATTATTGCATATTGCATATGTTACAGTATATTTGTGTTGAATTATTGCAATTATTCCTAAACACCCCCCCACCCCCCCAAACACACACCCTGCCCCACCCCGAGGCGATGCCAGTAAACCGCGTATTGATCAGCGTGAGTCGCTCCGACATGAAAAATAAGAGCAGCAGAGCGGGGATGCGTGCGTCTCGCTCCGCCAATGACATTGAGAAGGAATTTCAAGCCCGAAGGCCCTTTGTGAGCAGTCAGTCTGCTCTTTTGTCGTCTTCTTCTTCCCCCCCCCACAATTCACCAGCTACTAAATGTCAGCGCCAGCCAGTGACCTCACAGCCATACGGGGAAAAGTGACAAGACAGTCCTCAGTATGCCGCAAATCCTCCACCATAATTGATGCATGCAACCCTTTTTTTTCACGTCTTCCCTGAGCAGTGACCTCTTTGAACGCTCCGCTTTGAATAATCCAACATGGCTGTGCTGGAGGAGTCTGTGGAGCCTTTTTTTCTCATCGGGGCTCACCAGATGGAGAAGGCAAGAGAGAAGGGAAGTGTGCTATTAAATATTTCTGCCAGAGCAGATTTTGATCTGATTTTGTGAACGCCATAATATGACTGACTTGAATAAAACATGAGGATGACATGAGCAACAACGTTGCCTGCAGGAGATAGCAAGCGAGGCTCATCCTCAGCAGGAAAAAAAAAAAACGCTACCTTGTTGAATTGTCCTGATCATCGCGACCTTGCCACCTGATCTACAATACAAAGTCAGGCTGTGTGTCCTCCTGCTGTGTGCATGGATGCCATTTTTTGGGAAAGCTTGACTTGTTTGCATACAAAATGTAATTAGAGTGCAAGAGGGAAGTTGTTGCACTGATACATTTCTGCCTCTAGGGGGTGCCACAGGAGTCAGTGGTCAATACCGCTGCTTCCCAGTAGGGCTGCAAGTATGCTGGGGCCTCTCCCAGCCGGCTTCGGGCGGGAGGCGCACTGGTCGCCAGCCAATCGCATGGGCAGACAAACAAGCATTCACTCACATTCACACTCTAATGGTCAATTTAGAGTCGCCAGTTGATCTCTCATTTCAGTTGGAATGTGGGAGGAAACCGGAGCACCCGGGAAAAAAACCCACACACGCACGGGAAGAACATGCAAACTCCACACAGAGGTGCCCGACGGAAGTTCGAACCCTGATCTCCTGACTGTGTGGCCACCCTCGAGCGCCTTGCGGCCTACCTATAATCCTCGAAACCATTTGAAAAGAGATTGGGTCCTCTGCAGGGGCGATCAATAGTGAAGGCCGGATCTGAGTCTACTCTATACAGAAATCCCAAAAGTACAAATGTATACAGAAATTCAAAAGTATAATAATCATTGCTCTTTTATGGTGGGTGTGTAAAACAATACAACAACAAGGAACTATAGGGGTGTTATTTCATGTCTAGGGGCTCTCATAATACAAAAATAAGAACAATCAATGAATTTGGAAGGTAGTAATCAGGTTTTCTATGCTCTAAGTACAAACATATTCTAATTATGAATAAGGAATCCTACTTTGTGGAAATCTGGTCTGGAACCAGTTAACCACAATAAAGGTTTTAGTTTTGTTTTTTTTAATTTTTTATGGTCAAAAACCACAGTATAAACGAACCACGTCAAAATTGTCACCTATAAATTGTTTTCATTACAAGATATTATTTAATATGACATGAGTGATTTCGTAACAAAATTCTGTATCTGGCTAGCAAATATTTTATATGAAAAAAGTACTTTTTAAAATGTTTCGCAAATAAATGTTTTTATAATTTTGCCGTCCCTTCTCCCATGCATTCATGAATATAATTTTCCACATATTTTAAAGTAGTTAGATAGTTAGACAGATGGATATCAGTCAATGTTGCGCAGTTGATCGATTAGTCAATCAGTATCCATCAATAATGCATACAAATAAGTGATTTAAACTACTCTGTACATCACATATTAGATTGGATTTATTGTTTTGTTTTCCTCTTACTTGGGGTTCTATCTGTGTTTCCAAAGCCTTTGTCATGAACAGATGGTGTCAACATATGGTCACTGTATAATAGGATTTAAAGCCCTTTCCACTTGGGTAGCGGTGATTAAACCTTTTGCATTAACACCTTTCCATAGACTACCCAATTGTGTTTCATGCTATTTCAAAAGGCCGTTTTATTTTGAGAGAGAAAGTGAAGTGATGGGTTTTATGCCATTTCACAAATTGCAACCAAATCCTCTTCACTTGCGAGCGATTAATGAAATGCATAATTAATGAGGGTTTAATTCATTTAGCTTTAGCAGGAGCTTTTAGCTTGGGGGGCGGGGAGATTCGGCACAACAAAACAGGAAAAGTCTGCGTTATTCTTTTCCCTCGTTGAAGCCGTGTGGGAAGAAGCGGGCAGAAAGCCGTGTTCGTGGCGTGCGCACATTTTATTTTTTGTCATTTTAAACGAGCACGACTGATGGATGAGACAAGTGCGGCACACGAAATACATTTCCCCTGTAAAGGACTGCAAGTCCTAATGTTGGGAATTGCTTATGAAGTCATTAGCCAGTCATCCCATTTGTTTTCATTCCCACTAAGTGGATTTCCTCAACTGACCAGATGTTCAACATTTACTTGATCGCTCCACTTGAATGGCAAGAACCGCAGACCGAGATGCTCTATTTTTTGCATTCTGTACTTCTTTTCGGCCTGGAATATTTATTTGTTTGCAATAGCGTGTCACAAGGAGCACGCGTCAAAAGCCTGAGCGTGGCGGAGCCTGCGGGTTGTCCTTCTTTTAAGGCCTCCTGTGAGAAGCAGCACGCCCTCCTGGCGGCGTGCTCGGCGAACACTGGCGAGGTCAGTGCCCCCGTCTAGGGCGAGTGTCGGCACCAGCGTGTCAACTTTGTACCTCAGTCCAACCCACTAAGCTTAGAACAGCGCCGCAGAGACGGAAACGCTTTTGATTGCAGATGCAGGCTGGCATGAGTCGTGTAGGGATAAACAAACGGGGAGGGGGGGGATACGTTTTGGGGACTGTTTTCCCGAGACTCTCTTGACAGGTTACAGTAGGGATATGTCCCAAAGCAGCCAACATTCAGCACTAGATAACTAATGTCCTCTCCTGATTTAATGCACGGGTGTTGAAGGCTTTATGTGGCCAGTGAAAGCCTGGAAATATTCACTCATCCATTTTCTATGCCGCTTGGTATGCTGGAGCCTATCCCAGCTGGCTTTGGGCGGGAGGCGGGGTACACCCTGGACTGGTCGCCAGTCAATCGCAGGGAGACAAACAAACATTCACACTCACATTCATACCGATTGACAATTTAGAGTTGCCAATTAATCTAACATGCTTGTTTTTGGAATGTGGGAGGAAATCGGAGTACCCGGAGAAAACCCACACACGCACGGGGAGAACATGCAAACTCCACACAGATATGCCCAACGGAGATTCTAACCCAGAGGCCAACTTGCTACTCATTCAGCCACCGTGCGGCCCAGCCTGGAAATAATACATGTTAAAAGCACACTTTTTTGAAAATGATTTTAATATTCGTTTTCATATCCCCTACCGGTCAAAAGTTTTAGAAAACCCCAATTTCTCTGGAGGAAAAAACTACTTTATTAAGTGTTAGGATGGTCTGTCTCTCTTCCATTGTTAATTGCCTTTTTCTTACTTGCGTACTTTTCCCAGTACAATGCAGTTCAACCCATGTCCATGAGGGTATAGTGCCACAGTGTGTTCCAAACACTGCTTTTATGCGGACAGAGGAGGTAGTAAGTACTCCTGAACTTGGAACACCGGTAGGAACTAGTTGCACCAACGGCCAAGGATTGACGCTGCTCCATTTCTGCAGAATTAAAATTGTTTGCCAATTTTGTGGTCCCCAAAACTGGACTTTTTGTATAATTTTGAAACATACATTATTTTTCAGTTTTTGGTAACCTTATGCTTTTTAACCTACATCATTTCACCAATAACTTTTGAACCATTTCAAGCTATTCATTGGACTTGAAACAACTAGAATTTCAAAAATTAACTGAAAAAAATGGGGTGTTCTAAAACTTTAGTGTATTTGTATTATTACTTTTATTTTTTTAATTGATCTCTTTGTTTATTTTATTATATTAGTTACAATATTTGTTTTAAATCCGAAAGACACTTAATGCTAAGTAGTCTGTCTGTTTTGACAGAAAATTTGTATTGCATGCATTCATTTTCTGTACCGCTTATCCTCAGTAGGGTCGCGAGTATGCTGGAGCCTATCCCAGCTGACTTTGGGCGGGAGGCGAGGTACACCCTGGACTGGTCGCCAGCCAATCGCAGGGCAGACATACAACCCTTCACACTCACATGTTACCATGAATGTACCTGTTACTACATGCTTACAGGATGTATATAAAACTACAAAAGCACCTTGTAAGTGTTATTAGCGGGCAATATAGGTGAAATAGGTGTGTCCCATCACATGCATTAAAGAGCTGCCTCTTTTTAGCTGTTTTTATTATCTTTGGGGCAAAATCCCCAGAAAGTGCAGTTTTCTTTTAAACTCCAAAGTTTAAGCTCAGAAACACCACTGTAACTTCTGGGTGTTTTTTCCAAATCACTAGCAAATTTGGGACACTCTGGTCGGGTAATGACATTTGCCTAACGATGATAAAACTATGGGGATACATGGAACTACATCTACGTTAGCACACTGTATGTTCTGAAGCGTTGTGTCCACGACCCACAAGGGGCATGACAAATGATTTTTTCCCGTGTATTTCAATATATTTTCAAGAAATGTAATTTTTATTGCCTTAGGTTGTGTTAATTGGTGATTAGTGGTTCACTCACAAGTCCATACCGCAGACACTTTTCCTATTGACATTGTTGGACCCAATGAGAGAAGAGAACAATGGACTATCCTAATGGACAATCCTAATGACACGCCCAAAGAAAGTCTCAAGAACCCAAGTCCTAACATGCAAAGTTGGGTATTTTGCATTGAAGTATAGATTTTAACCTGATTCTTGGCCTTTTTAGGAACTTTTTCTTGGGGAATGGTTGAGTCAGTACCGGATTTACTATGTCTTTTAGACAGATAGACGACTCTCAGGTTTTTCAGTTTTTGGCTGTGATTATAGGCAGAGTTTTGCACAGAATTTTGACGAATTATGTACTTTTACCCCCACCTGTACTGTCCCATTGCAAAATGTATTGCAATACAAGAGCTATTTGAATGTAGATGTAGCTAAATGGGTACCAAAAAGCACAAAAAGTCTCCACAGATGCAGATTGAATGTTTTTTTCCAAAGCCGTTATTTTTTGACCATTTGAACGTCAGCCCACCCAAACCTGCAGCCGCAGCTTGCAGACACCAGTAGAATTGCTTGGTGAGGATTTCCACGGTGCCTCTGCCAAAACCCTTCCAGTCCAATGATTTCAAATCAAGTACCTTTGTTTGCATGACAGCTGGAAGCACGTCATCAATTACCGTTTCAAAACCCGGAATCATATCCAAACATCCTTGGAGGACACGTGGACCTCAGCAACATCAGAACTTTTCCTTGGAAACCTGTTTTTCCATAAGGTCCCTTTTGCAACAGTTTGTGGTCTATCCGAAAGCATTTCCTTCCCGGGCAGCGATCGACATGTTCCAATTCGGCGAGAACTCTGTGTCCCTCAGAGTGTCTCCAGACAGAAGGAGAGCAGTTGGCATGTTGACAATGATGCTTCTGTTTATGCATCGTGCTTGCCAACCTTCTGCACTTTGAGGAGCAACCATTATAGGTTTGCGTGGATGGGTCTGGCTTCCTTGCTCTAAAAGAACCATTGTGTTTGTCACGGTGTTCGGAAAGGGATTGTTTTGCTTTGGTACACAGGCGTACCTTTCCCCAACACGGTACACATGAAGTGGGGGACTACCTCACGATATAGTCGCAGCTCTCGCACACGCCGCGGTTATGGCGTATCGGTCACATGCCTGCTACGGTGTTTACTAAACCGGAACGCAGAAACACGTACACGTGTCTTCTCGTGCTCGTTAATTCCCACGTACATGCTATCTTGACCGACCCTGTAACACCGCATGCTGCGGAGATTAAGTGTTAATCACTAATTGACTTGAGCCTATCACACTTCCAATTAGGCATCCATGCTGCGTTTAAATGACCTTTTTGGTTGCGCGTCGGCTCCCTGCCAAACGGTGTCCTTTGCATGTTATGAAACGCATGCTACGGCACGGTGGATGAGTGGGTGGCATGTTGGCCTCACAGTCAGGAGGTTCAGGGTTCGAATCTCCGTTGGGCATCTCTGTGTGGAGTTTGCATGTTCTTCTTGTGCGTGTGTGGGTTTTCTCCGGGTACTTCGGTTTCCTCCCACATTCCAAAAACATGCATGTTAGGTTAATTGGCGACTCTAAATTGTCCATTAGGTATGAATGTGAGTGTGAATGTTTGTCTGGCGACCAGTCCAAGGTGCCTAGAGTCAGCTGGGATAGGCTCCAGCATACCCGCGACCCTAATGAGGATAAGCGGCATAGAAAATGGATGGATGGACGGACATTACACATATATACTGTATCTAGAGAACATGCTGTCATATTTAAATAAAAACACAGTTCGAATTACGAAGGCTACGAGATAGACAGGTAGATAGATCACAACATAAAACAATATACATAACATTTCAAGAAGTGCAATTATACGTTATTCGGTAAAAAATAAACATAAATAAATGTGTGTTTTTATTGCTCCCTCCATGTTGTGTTGAAAAAGCCGCATGGCGTGGGGGAGAAATGATCTCCTCAGTCTTTCAGTGGAGCAGGACAGTGTGAGTAGTCTTTTTAGTTGAAAGGCTTCTTGAGTATTCAATGTGTCCCCTAAATATAAATCCGCTGCCATGTTTTGTTCAAGAATGAAAATATATTATGTTATAAACTGTATAATGACGTTTCCAAAATGAATATCCAACTATTTAACAACCTGTCAAACGTTTTGAGAGGCTCGACCAAACGTCTGACTGCTACTAATATATATATATATTTTTTGGAGATGATACAAAATTGGGATGGTTTAGCTTGACAAATATAGATTTTAGATGCAACCTCTCAGTATGTGCAATGGCGTCCTTTCTGATTTCCATGTGCTCTTGCCGAAAGTCATTCATTAATGTCCGCTTCAAATTTCCGACCCCTGCCTCCCTCCCACACCTTCTGGACCTCACCGGTCTCCTTCCGGTCAATCCACGCTAATTACCTTCATCACAATTCATCGTCAAACCCATTTAGCTTTCAGAGACGGCGCCGCCTTTTCACTGATGCAAACAGCCCCCGTGTGGGCTATAGTTCAGATCTTATCTCGATCCGGATTCCACAAGTCGTCCGCTGTCCAAAAGGTGCCCCCCCCCTTTGCAAAGCTGCGCCGGAGATAAGAGCCAGACTTCCTGCTGCTGTCGCGTGATGAGCTCCGACATCGCTTCCATCCCAATAAGTCCTTCTCCACTTCTAGCCGCGCCGGGTCCAGAAGGATCCGTAAAATGTATTAAAACTCAAACAAAACTGCAATATAGAGAGTCTGCATGTTCTTGCTTGGTGTTTGACGCATTTATTGCAGTCCTCCCCACTGTTGTGTTTGCAGGAACGCTGTGAAGAATGTCTTCACTTTCAGCCCCTTTTTATCATCAGAGTTCACTAGCCCGGAGGATGCTTTAAAAATCCTTGTGGCGAGCGTGCAGAGAGAATAAAAAGCGATATACACTAGAAGGATACTCGCTGGAGCACCGAGGCTAAAGCCATGCCAGAACATTCCGCCTCCTGCTCATACAGGAATCCTGTCATTCAAAGACTATAAGAAAAATGCTTAAAACATTTTTTTTTCTTCCCACTTTTGGTAAAAAGTTTGACGAAAATAATTTCCCTGTTTTTTGTTCACAATTCCCTCTCAAACAAAGAGAAAAGATGAGCAACCAAATAGAAGTAAATTAGGAACACAGTCGCGCCTCACAATCCCATACTTAAAAAAATGAATTCATTAATAAGTGATGGCTGTTTTGTCGTTGACTATGGACTGTTATTAGTTTCAAGACGAGCCATACGTAATATTCTGGTGACTCAGTGATGTTACATTACCTTAACTTACGTTACCTGAACACTGCATGGAGTCTCCAAAGTGTTTGAGTATTTGATTGGCTATTTTATGCATAATTCCTGTAAATGCAGCTCTGACCAACTATGTGCATATGAACAAAGATGTCTAAAAACTCACAATTTCAATCATTTTGGTATTGAGATTCACACATTAGTTGTTTTTTTTAAGAAAGAATGTAAAAATTACCTTTTTTTTTCTCTAAAATTGCTAAAACTGGAAATCCAACCCACAGAATGCCATCCACAACAAACCAGAACAAATGTGTCTGAAAACTGACATTATTATCCATCCATCCATTTTCATGCCGCTTATCCTCATTAGGGTCACGGGGATGCTGGAGCCTATCCCAGCAGACTTTGGGTGAGAGGCAGGGTACACCCTGGACTGGTCGCCAGTCAATCGCAGGGCACATATACAC
The DNA here is from genome assembly GCA_024372805.1 of Oostethus manadensis. Classification (NCBI taxonomy): domain Eukaryota; kingdom Metazoa; phylum Chordata; class Actinopteri; order Syngnathiformes; family Syngnathidae; genus Oostethus; species Oostethus manadensis. Next base: position 1,640,379 of record QODF01000084.1, on the reverse strand, counting down.
AAACAACCAGTCACACTCACATTCATACCGATGGACAATTTAGAGCGGCCAATGAAGCTAACATGCATGTTTTTGGAATGTGGGAGGAAAGCGGAGTACCCGGAGAAAACCCACACACGCACGGGGAGAACATGCAAACTCCACACAGAGGTGCCCAACGGAGATTTGAACCCAGGTCTTTAAGATCTCCTGACTGTGTGGCCAATGTGCTAACCACTCAGCCACCGTGCGGCCCCGACATTATTATTATTATTTTTTTTTTTTTGTCAGGGAATGTGTTTACTTATTTAAAAAATAAATCCCGAATTTGCACCTTTATCGGGATCCCCACGAAAATGTAACCATTTCACGCCCGGGCCTTATTCAACTCCTTTACAAAGGTCAATGAAAAACCAGGGACAGATTTAAAAAAACCGGATCAAACATGAGAAACTGTGTGGTTGTGGTCTGGACTCGGCTGGCGCCCTGACACTGTGACCCGACAAAGTATGTCAAATGAACATCTGTCAACCCCCGCCATGTGTCATTGTGGTGTTACCGGGCAGAAGTACCCAAAAGCACATGGAGATAGGGATGGACTCGGGAGGGGGTGGTAGCGGAGGAGGAAGGAGAGTGCTGTGACATTGCATCTGCACCCCCCCCCTCGGAATGTTTCCCACTTGGGGCCTGGGAGGATCCATCCAGATGGAAGGTTTATTTTTGTTTTTGTTTGTTTACTTATTCATGCATCCAGCTATTCGGGGCATCGCAGGGGCTTTCGTTCCACCACGGAATGCAAATCGCCGCGGCGGCTAATCCTCTTTCATCTCTCCCTCATCGGCATCCAAACTTGTCTCCTCCGACCTCTCTCGGTAGTCACAATGGCTATTTTTTCCTCCTGGCGGTGACCGGTCCAAATCCTTCTACCTGCTGCGTGTCAAACTACTTATTTCGCCGCACAACGTCCTCTCTCTGCTTCCTTTCCCACCCTCAGTCGGTGCCCCTACAAGAGCGAACAACAGAACCAAAGTAAAGGTGACAATGGTTTTTTTTTTTTAGCCCCCTGGATTGGAGCGTTCCAGTGGGTTGTCCGAGTGAATTGCTTCAGAATTCAAACAATGCAAAAGCATCCCAATAAGCAACGGGAATTTACTCTTTCCCTTGCACGTGTGCTTTTTTTTGGGGGGGGGGGCACTACGGGTAGAGGTAGGAAAACCACGTAGACCATCAACAGGATGTCTCAGATTGACTCTTGACTACTTGCAAGTCATGTTGCCAGCTGGTAAATCCATAACACTTGTGGGCCGCAGTCAAACGCCTTGCGGGCCGGATGTGCCCTCGGGCCGTGGTTTGCCGGCCTCTGCCGTAAGTCACAGTCTTGCGGTTTGAACCTCCTGGAGTTTTTTGTGACTTAGAGGTGTCTTCTTGGAAGTCACCTTCCTGCGCAGCATGGTCATGAGGGTTCTGTATCTCCCAGCACCGTGTCAAAAGAGCGTGGAGCAGATTGTAGGAGACGGGTCAGTTGGCCAAGAGAGATGAGAGTGGGGTATAGGAGAGCGACGGAGATTGTTTGCTCCTTTGTACATGGAAGGACACTTCCATAGCACTCTCATGGGTCTACATGTGTCTTGCTCCAATACAGACTCCATAACGGTGACTCAAGGCCCATAAGTGGGTTATTATGGGAGGTGACCCCTTAGGTTATTCTTCCTGTGCTCTTTGAAGCTACAGTGTGCGCCACATATGTGCCATTATAATGTATGTAATGTACCAGAGGTGAGGCTTTAGAAATGACTGTAAATCGAACTTACGGTTGAATTTGTCCCCAGAAAAGGCATCTGAACCCTGAAGGTGCACATGAAAGACCGCAGCCTGTTTGAAAAGTTTCTCCGGTTGTTGTGTCAAAGCTTTTGTAAGGTTTCATTGCCAGAATGGGAATGGAAGAACACTTTTGTGAGTTTTGAAAAAGGGGCCGCACGGTGGATGAGCGGGTAGCATGTTGGCCTCACAGTCAGGAGGTTCTGGGTTCGAATCTCCTTTGGGCATCTTCTGTGTGGAGTTTGCAAGTTTTCTCCGTGCATGTAGTGGTTTTCTCCGGGTACTCCGGTTTCCTCCCACATTCCAAAAACATGCATGTTAGGTGAATTGGCGGCTCTAAATTGTCCATTAGAGTGTGAATGTTTGTTTGTCTATATGTGCCCTGCGATTGGCTGGCGACCAGTCCAGGGTGTACCATAAACATAAACAAGCTAAAAAGTGTAGAAAGCTAAGAAGTGACTAGTTAGTTAAACGGCAACCTACTAGAAAACACATCCACCGCTGCCTCCTCCATGTCCTGGGACCTAAAACCACTCAAGTTGTCGTCTCCAGCATCATAATCGAACAGCCTTATAATTCCTTCATCACACACTTTGTCAGTCTCTCTCTGTTGTTCGCGTCACTTTTTTCTCGAGCCCTTATCCATTTAGCTCTTTTAGAAGGAAGAAGTCCACCCTTTCCAAAGCTGCATCCCGAGTTGTCCAAAAAGAAGTCAATCAAACTTGGGATGTGCCAGCGGTTTCTGCATCAGACGCGAAAACTTAGCTTCCTTTCCACTCGTCCACTAAACTATGCCCCAGAGTTGTGCTCTTGCACCATGGGAAATGTAGTTTTTAGCCGTGATTTAGCCACCTCACCGTTGTTGGGGTCAAATCATGGGAAAAAAAACGGTGGCCTATACACCGCAAATGAAGGTATTGGACGTAGCGGATAGTTATGTCAGGTAATATGTCACGAATGCGTGACTGCAGCCTNAGGTTAATTGGCGACTCTAAATTGTCCATTAGAGTGTGAATGTTTGTTTGTCTATATGTGCCCTGCGATTGGCTGGCGACCAGTCCAGGGTGTACCATAAACAGAACAGTGCGTATAACACGGCAAGCTAAAAAGTGTAGAAAGCTAAGAAGTGACTAGTTAGTTAACGGTAACCTACTAGAAAACACATCCACCGCTGCCTCCTCCATGTCCTGGGACCTAAAACCACTCAAGTTGTCTTCTCCAGCATCATAATCGACCAGCCTTATAATTCCTTCATCACACACTTTGTCAGTCTCTCTCTGTTGTTCGCGTCACTTTTTTCTCGAGCCATTATCCATTTAGCTCTTTTAGAAGGAAGAAGTCCACCCTTTTCCAAAGCTGCATCCCGAGTTGTCCAAAAAGAAGTCAATCAAACTTGGGATGTGCCAGCGGTTTCTGCATCAGACGCAAAAACTTAGCTTCCTTTCCACTCGTCCACTAAACTATGCCCCAGAGTTGTGCTCTAGCACCATGGGAAATGTAGTTTTTAGGCGTGATTTAGCCACCTCACCGTTGTTGGGGTCAAATCATGCGAAAAAAAACGGTGGCCTATACACCGCAAATGAAGGTATTGGACGTAGCGGATAGTTATGTCAGGTAATATGTCACGAATGCGTGACTGCAGCCTTAGTCGAGCGGGTGCAGCTTTGTGCGGCTGAACTTGGGCTTAGTTGCCCCAAAAAAAGTGGAGTGGAGTTGAGATTCCAGGAAAGCATCATTAGCGCCTTTCCACCTGGCCATAAGGAAGCGCCGCCTCCTCCTCCTTCCAGCGAGGCCTTTTGTTTCAAGGCTAATGGTCTAGGTTAATTGCACAGGTGACTCCTGTTGGGGGGAACAGATGGGCACAAATGTGCTCCAACACCAAACCACAGAAAGTAGGGTGTCTCGTCGTCTTCCCTGCTCTCCCTATTTTATTCCTTCCCCCAACCCCCCATTCCTGGTGGAGGGGGGGAGGAGGTTGACTGAGGTGTAGTTAAACGCTCAGACGGTGGTTTCAATTCGTCAGGCAACCGGCCCGCAACCCCTCATTAGATCTCATTACGGAGTAAATTAGATGCGGTATTAGGCTATTTAGAGAATGGTGGATCGTCTGCAACGCTCCCCAACACGAGCCTCATGACGCTTTATTTACATCAGACACTGAGAGGTTTTGTAGCGCGTGTTGTCACATAATAATCCATACTATTGGACATGCCACTATTTTTGTTGTTGCTGTTTGCTGCATGCATTTTTTTTTTTTAAACCAAAGAAAAAGCAAAAAAAAACCAATTGTGAAGGTAATGTTGAAGTTTAGTGTGATGTCAGGCTTGATTGTGGTTTTTGCGTGCATGGCATTTGGGGTGCAAAGAAAATGCGACAAAGTGCAATTGGTTTGGTAAGGGAGTGATCCAACACGCTGGCATCGATTGGCGCAGCCTGTGGCGAGCTCAAACGCATCGTTTTGCCCGCAACCTCACGTGACACAGCAGATATGTAGGATCTGCTGCTGCGTGCCGATCGAATGGAATCGATCGGCAATCGGCCGATATTGATTGGTGGCCAATCTAGTGCAGCATCCCTGATTGAAAGTATGGTTCCTCGGTCGTGGTCGTTGTTGCTGCTTAAAACATATTATGAAAACATATTATTAACATATTATCATGCTGTTAAGTACCGACTGAAAGAACTACATACAGTAGTCGCTTCTTTTCCACTTGAAGAGTTGTTATTATTGTTATTATTATTATGTTATTGCACGACATCCATCCAAAGTAGAGCTCTTGTGTTTGTTTTCCTTCCAAGAGCAACATGCAGGAGATGACAAGTAGCAAATTGAATTTATGACCAGGCATTGTTGACTCTGGTACATAATTACAGTAATTGCATGATGCGTGATTGGTGTTTACTGCATGGTAGAGTGACGTGATCAAATACTTGCAAGGCGTGAATAAAGTAACAAATGAAATCGCCGTTATGGCTTTTGTTGTTTGCAAAGTTTAGAATGTGGAGTCCATGCAAAATAGTGGTAAATGGAACCTTGCAATTGGGGAAAAACGCACCAGTGATAACAATGGTGATGGCCGGGCACCACGTGGTTTTTAGATATCAGTGCTTATTAAACTTAATAACTGTAGACTGGCTTCGTGCTTTGCAGCTGGTTTGTCTTAGAAGCAAAAAAAAGAAGATGTTCAAGGAACTTCCCCCACTGATAAGGCTTAAAGAGACGGACGCAGAAGATTTACGATTGTTGTTGGATTTCCGACGCTCCTGTTCTCGGTCAGTAGTATCTGTCTAGCGGAAAGTGCTTGCTGATTTTGCTAACAGCACATCAATGACTTCCACTGAAAAAGAAGCAATTATAGTTCAGAGGCACTCTAAGTAACCATGTTTTTTTTGTTAGACTTTTTTATTTGGACCAATATTCAGGATTAAATCATAAAAAATTTAATTAAAAAATATATATATATATATATCATCATTAGATTTCAAATTTCGGAACATCCTCTCCAATCGTCGCCTGTTTCCAGAATGCATTATACAGCTTTCTGATGCATGATAAAGAGTGTTTGCTTTCCTCTAAAGAGCCTTAACATGCTCACAATCTATAGTATCCTTTTCTTTTGCTCCATGTACTGCTGCACTGTTCTGCTTTTTGGCCTGTCTTTACATTTTGTACTAATAATGTACATTGGTGTCATTGATATGAATGCTTAGTCCTTAGCCGGGCCTTTGTGCTCCTTCTGCAGCTTATGTATGCGAAATAATTAAATGTCACAGAAGCTGCAGCTGCTGTCTATCGAGAACGGTGTTTTACGACCTTGTTCCTTACATCGCCCTGCTAGTTGCTCTCCGTAAACCACTCAGCTTGTCGCCACAGCGACCATGACTCGCGCAAAATTTCTCTTTTCTCTCCTTTTCTGCCATATTGTAACGTTTGATGCATGGATGGTCGGAGGCGTCATAGCGTCTCCAATCAAGGGCGTAGTCATGTGAATGCATGACATTTTCATTGCAACCCCGCTGAGATTTCCCATCCTAATTAGAGGAATTAGACGATAAGACAGTGCCTGCATGGAAGGCTTACTCCAGACAGTTACACGAGGCCAGGAAGATGGAGGTAAGGGGGAAAAAAAATGGATCTTGACTAAGTACATTATCTCGATGGAGCGCCACTTCTGCTTTTAACTGGAAACTTCACAAAAGTACCAAAAAGTCCAAGAGGCTAAACCATGCTCGGCACTCCCCAAAGCTTTAATAAGATCATTAGCGCACCTTAAGGCTGTCTGCCAAGGTGCCCAAAAGGTGTTCCATCAGTAGAAAGGTTTGTCTGTGTCTTCTCGGGTCTTAGCACATCTTAACCCATTTAGAAGGCAATTTCCTCTGAGTAAAAGGGATCTGTCCTCTAAAGAAAGATCTTTTGGCGTCAAATGTTAGCCCTTGCATGCAAGGCTACTGAGAACCGGATGAAGATATGGACGAACCGTTCAAAATAAGACGAGAAGGGATCATTGTGTCAGTGTATTCTGGAAGTGGCGAGTCAAAAATGTCCTTCCACATGCGTGAAGTGAACAGAATGTTTGTCCGGATAAAGACGCATTGACCAGCTCTCATGCTCTTTACACCCCGGACTGGTCGCCAGCCAACCGCAGGGCACATGGTCAATTTTAAGAAAAATAGTTTGCAACAATACAGAAAAATTAAGCCATGATCTTTGTAATAAGGTGGTAGTATTTTAAGAAAGTGTGACTTCACAAAATGTAAGAATAATATTTTTTTACACTAGTATCCCACTAATATCAGAGAAATAATTGATGATTCAAGGAAGATAGTTTTAATCTTACAGGAAAAGTAAGACATGGTAATATGAGAATGAAGTTGTTAAATTCTGAGAAAAAAGATTGTAAGGTTTTTGGAGCTCGGCTCCTATCAGCTCTGCACTCTGGTGTTCCTTGTGCACTTCTTCTACTGGGTTGGACAGGCAGTCCGTTGATTAGTTTGAGCACTTCTGCCACCTTAATGGCAACTTGCGTATACCATGCACGCAGGCAATGCACGAAGACACTGATACCTAGTCTCCGACACCCCTATTTGACAAGCACTAGTGTAAGGCAACACCTTTTAAAGTCTCTTTTGAATGCCATACCATGCCAGCAGGCAACGCACGAAGACACTGATACCGAATCCCTGACACCACCACTACAGTATTTGAAAAGCACTGATCTAAGGCAACACCTTTTTAAATCTGTTTTCAATTTCAAACAACCTCTTGTAAACTGCCTAGTAGTTTTCGGGTCATCCTCGTCAACTAACAGAACCTCTTTCTTTGTAGAAGCAAAGAAAAGGTTTTGGTTCTCTTTGCGGATCTACTGAATATATATGGACTTTAGACTTAATAAGTTTAGCGGTTGCAGCCTAATTTTCCGGCTCCTGCTCAGCTCCAAGCAGTGGTCCAACAGGACCTTGTTAATTGAGAAGCGGTGGTGACATGGGACTTTGCTTCCCATTTTAGTCATTTAGTTTGTGCGTGTCTGAGGTGGTCCTCCTGAACCCCACAGCCTAGCGGGGGCTCTGAAGTCCGGGCCATTACGAATGATGAATTGTGCTACAGTTAGGCTAGAAGTAGGACAAATGGATCAAAGTGTCAGGTGCCCCTTTGCGATGTCTTGGTCTCGGCGAAGAAGGAAAAAAAAAAGGGAGCTGTCCAAAAGTTTCCTGTGCCAGGTGGTTACGGATAGGTGTTTACCTGCCACCTAACACTTTGCCTCCTTTGGTGTGCCCTCGCAAGCCTACATAAGAAAGTTGCGGAGGATCCTGCCTGCTGTTATGTGTTCTCCACACTGCTGCAAGCACAAGCCTCCTCCTGTCCAACCCCCGAGTTTGCTTGCCGCTCGGATGCAGTGCAGTAATTTGTGATAAGCACTTTCTTGTCTCAGGTTTTCCTTTTTTTTGTTTGCCCGATAAAGCTGCTGTAATTAAACCTGATTTAATCGGGATCGCTGTTAAGTACAGCACACGGATAAACAGATACATCGCTTTCGAAGCGGCCCCTGGGAAAGACTCGAGAGGTAGAAGCAGAGAGCAAAATGAGACAGCCGAGACTTGCAATTTATAGAATTGCAATAGACGTGCGGTGCTATTTTTAGGGTTTTTTTTTTAGGGGGGCGTGAGTGATGGCGAGTCGGACGGTGAACAGTGAGACGTTCTCTCCTAATGTAAAAATATGCGTCGTTTGCCTAAATTAATCAAGCGGCTTTCAGTGTGTGTCTTTTTTTTGGTTGCTTCTGCGTACAATTTGCTTGTCTTTCCTAGATAGCAAAAGATTGATCACGCCGAGTTACTGTCCAATGTTGGGCGCAAGCACGGTGGCGAAACAGAGATGCAAAGAACGTGACGTAAATATCGAGTGGGAGCACTCGTGTACGCGAACCAATCGAAGTCCCCGGCTCGACAATAAGTCACGCTAATGATTCCGGCTTAAAATAATGCCCGTTCCGGACCGGAATGATGAAAGGGGTCGGCCCTCTGACTCATTAGTATCGGGGCGTAAAGATAGATGACCCAGATATAGAACCTCGGCTCATTTTTGTGCTGCATGTGGCCTGGCGCTCTTGCAGCAGTCACCTACCTGTCTCCTCAGCTGCATCGCCTTGCTGCACTGAGGGGCTGCTGGGATTGGGTTTTTTTTTTTTTGGAGGCTGGTTTTGCTGTCATTACCTCAACGGTGACAGAGGGCTAGTGTATGGAGTGCCGCCGCACTAAGTCTTTGTAAAAAGCACTTAGCTCCCAAGCAGAAGAATAACTGTCAGTGACGATCAGTGGAGGCTTTTGTCTTGAGGCTCCCCCGTCCGTATTAGTGGCCAAATTTAAATGTACTTTACTCCTCGCCGCGCTCCACGTCTTTATACCGAGACACTTTTATAGTCAGTGGCGAGGAGTTTGAACTAAATGGCACTCTTTCTGCTGGGTATTTATACTGAATACAGAGCAGTGGTTCATTTGCAAAATAAGAGTACCTTCATTTGGGGGCAGCTGGTGTAGTTATATTTATTTGTATTTTTTTTCTGAAGATAGAAATTCTGCCTCGCAAGCCACATTATTGCATCCGCTTGATAAATAAAATTAAAATGTGTATAATGTGCAAATAAATATTCGTATTTTTAATAACATCACTGCTGCCGGGATCAGTCTGTGAGCATGATTGTTTGTTATTATTATGTTTCCCTTTCACTTTCTAGGGGGAAAAAATTAGATAAAACTTGTAATATTAAAAACATATATATACATTTATACTTTCTCTGTTTAGTTTTAGTTTTTAGTTTGGTAGTCTCCTTCAGTTTTGTTTTTTTACCTTCTCTCGAGTGTTTGTATATTGGGATATTTTCACTCCACATGAGTATATTAATATTAAAATATGTTAATTAATACACCCGATGGCTCCGTTTTTGCATCCCGGGGTCCAACCTTGGCAGAGAGTTACAAAAATGTATGAGAGATGATGATTTTATGAGAATGAACAATCAAATGTCATAATTTCAACTAAGTGCTCAAATCAATTTGAAAACAAAACATTGTAAAATCACCACCATAAAGTAATATTTTCAGTAGAAGTTGCTGCTCACTCGATTGAGAGAGAATGAAGTAATAATGTGGTAATTAAAAATATGATGCTAAAAATATCATCATTGCATGAGAGAAATATTAAGGGCGTCATGGCCGGAAGCTCCTCTGCCGGTCGTGGGAATCGACAACTCGGCTGTGTTTCATCCATCCACAGCTTCACAAATGAACACGCTTGCTGATTATGTTTTGTCTGGCAGAGGGAGATGAAACTGGAGTTATGGACAGCCTCATGGAAGCTCTACAGTCCGGAGCAGCCTTCCGCGATCGCCGAAAACGCACGCCGCGAAACGGTAAGGCAGAAATAACTTGTCTGTTGGCAGGACGGATCTGTGTTTGCAATTGTTTAGCCACCCGCCTGCATCCGCATGTTCTTCTCCCAGAACGGTGTGCACGCGGTGCGAGTGTGCACGTTCTGCGTATTCACTTTTCCATTTTGCAATTTCCATTTTTTTCACTGGGCGGGCTTCCCCTCTTCTTTCCGCCACGAGGAAGCGTTTCACCCGGAATCAGTTGGGAAGCCCATGATCCTTCCGTGTATCTATGGATTTAACATGACATGCCGGGCGAAGGCAAGTGCACAGATAGATGTTGTCATGCATTCTTCTGGACGAAAGCAACACTTTACAGCTTTACAGATGCCAAGTCCTTTGTGTGTTGCGGTAATGATGCTGCCGTCACTTACAGTATAATAACAGTAATCCAAGGGGAATACTATACGAGGAAATACGTAAGTATGCACCATTTCAATTCCAGCGTTCTTTCATGGGGTGTCCTGGCATCGGCGGGTGTTTTCTAAGTTCTTGCAAAATAAACCTCTAACGCTTTTCTCTCCTGTCGTGTACACGCATCGTACCCATCCCCTCTTTCCATTCTTTTACTCTTTTTCTATTTCCCTCCCATCACATCTTCGCAGGTGATCAAAGTCCTTCCAGTCCAGCCTCGCGGTGGCCAGCTGCTAACTATGGTTACAGAACCTTAGGTGTGTGTTTTTGAATACCTTTTTCATAAAAAAAAAAAAAAAAAACATCACCATCCTGTCTCCTGCTGCTCTAATCCTCGCCGCGTAACTCGCACCCTTTTCCTCGGATCGAGCCCGGCTCTACAAAGCCCGCAGGTCTGTGCTTAGCTGCAAAACGGTGCAGCAAAATAAGCATGTTTGTCATATCCAGTGGTGTTACTTGTTAGAAAAACCAATGTTGTGCAAAAACAATTATATACACCATCGTGTTTTGCTCACATGTCTCCCAGTAAGGGCCTGTCGCTCACAAATTTGTCAAAATCTGTTTTGCTATGTAGCCACCTGACAGGTGTGACTTGTAACAATGCTGACGTGGCAGTATGATTTTTGCACAGGTGTGCCTGAGGTTGGCCACAGCAAAAGGCCTCTCCAAAAGGTGTGAATTGATGTCTCTTTTGGGCCTTGTAGAGCCGCTCCGGGCAACTGATTGTCTTAACTGTTAGAGCAGCATGGCCATTTCCTGCCTTGCAGCCTAACTAGTCTGTCTTGCATTTCCTTTTATTTTCCCTATGCTTTTATCACCTGCAATGTTTTTAGACACGTGTGTGCATACACATTTCATATGAAAAACATGTATATATTTCTAACACTTGTTCTATCAGCAAAAACGTTGTTCCTCATCATTTATTGGTTGTTTTAGTTTTCAATAGCCCCTAATTTTTTTTTTTAGCACACATATGGCTATGAATAAGTGTGTATTTATTTTGAGATGAATATTTGTCCTCATCTCAATTTGGGCTAAGTTACTTACTCTGAACAAGTACTTTATTTTTCAAAGCAATTGGTTGAATTCACTTTAATTGCTTGAGGAACCTGGGGAAATGAAAATATATTAAATGTTACCTTTGTTTTGGGAATTGATTGGCCACTTGAGAAGTATTTTAGTAGCTTTTGTTGTAGAAGATGTTCAAGTAATGTAATTGTATCAGGATTTATGTCAGCATATGCTTGCAAAAATGTATTTGTTCTGTTGGTTATTTTATATTTCATTGAATGCGGGGGCAGCAGTCTCAGTAGGGAATTTCAAACTTCCCGGTCTCCGGCGACCTCTTCCAGCTCCACCGGGGAAAGACACCGAGGTGTTCCCAGGCCAGCTGTGAGACATAGTCCTTCCAGCATGTCCTAGGTCTTCCCCGGGGCCTTCTCCCGGCTCGGCATGCCTGGAAAAACTCACCAGGGAGGCGCCCGGGAAGCATCCGGACTAGATGCCCGAGCCACCTCAACTGGCTCCTCTCGATTTGAAGGAGCAGCGGCTCTACTCTGAGCTCCTCCCGGATGGCCGAGCTCCCCCCCCTATCTCTTAGGGTGAGTCCAGCCCCCCTACGGAGGAAACTCATTTCCGCCGCTTGTATCCGCGATCTCGTTCTTTCGGTCATGACCCATAACTCATGACCATAGGTGAGGGTGGGAACGTAGATCCATCGGTAAACAGAGAGCTTTGCCTTCCGGCTCAGCTCTCTCTTCACCATGACGGTCCGGTACAGCGACCGCATTACTGCAGATGCTGCACCGATCCGTCTGTCCACCTCACGCTCCAGGCAGGAAGTGATGGGGGATCAGAGTTGAGTTTTTGCTTGGCCGCGACAGGAGCCCGTGATAGGGCTCATTGTGTCATAATTCAAACCTGCAAGAAAAGCCTGTTGTTCCGGTGATCCACTCTGGTGCTTGTGTGTCTCACCCAACATTACAGTAACATTACTAACACTAAGTGTGACAAGTGTAGAATACTACATATCATCACAACATCTTTGAATGCCTTTTCTGAATGCCTTATATTTGTATTTTAGTTCTTTTAGTCATTTTTATGCTTGGAAATGCTTAATTTAGGCAAAGTATACGTACAAATTTGCCAAACATGCATATTTTTGATTAATTATCGGCAAAATATTCTACCATGAAGTTTTTTTAGTAAAGCTGTGAAATGTATAGTGCATAGCGGTGTGGGATTACTGTATTCATAGCTCTGGAATATGTTGTGAGTTCAAAGGTGCCCAACTGTAGTGGCGAAAAACAAAACACACACACGAAAAATGCCAAAGAAAAATTTAAAATGCTTCTCAAGTTGTGTTGTCTTAAACTGTTAATAGTTATTGACTAGATTTGGTATCGCTTTTCAAGGCACCCAAAGCGCCATTATTCATTCACACACTGGTGGTGGTGAACAACATCTGGAGTAGTTTGACGGAAATGTGGCCGCCAACATCCTTTCCGACCATCACCAAAAATTCGTACACCGGTGTGGGCAGCACTGGGGGCAAGGTGGGTGATGTGTCTTGCCCGGGGACACAACGACAGTGCCTGGGTGGAGGGAGCGAGGATTGAACCATCGACCTTCAAATTTTTGGACGACCTGCTCTACCTCCTGGGCCATGGCCGCCCCCTAGAAGGCATATGTTTTCCAGAAAAACTGCAAATTGTACTACTTTCGAGGTGTTTGGAGACTACCGCGTAAAAATATATACTTTTTGCCACTTGGATAAAGTTGGGCTCTCCATTTTCTATTTCCTGCATTCTCCCTGTGGTAGGATAGTTACCTGGGCATCTGGCAGGAGATTGGCAGATTTAAAACACAAGCCCCTCATACATCCTGCTCCATCGATTTTCGGTCAGGGATGAAAGCCGCAGACTCAGTGGGTCGTTCATAGCGAGGGACATCCCAAAAGACACATCTATCAGATTTCAAAGAGAGCGGCCAGACAATCTTAAATTTTTACCACCTTTTCAACCATCATTACGATCCCTGCTTCTTATTGTGCTATCATCCAGTCTCACCTTCACAGGTCACTCCATCAAAAGTTGCCTCATCCGTTCTAAGCAGCGAGTCTCGTACGGACTTTTTTGGACGTGGAGCATGAGGGGGTTTGACCTACACGCATTAAAAAATAGTGACGTAGAAATACAACGCTTACCCGGGCGCACAAAACTGTGTAATATTTTCAAAACCCCACGGTTAAGTCACGGGGTCAGATCAGAAAAGTGGACACCCTTCCCCCGTGTGTTTAATGATGACGAAATTACCTCTCATGAAATTTTAAAGAAGCAAAAGTGGATGGAGAGGCAAAATGAGTACGGCCAAGGGAGGCATGTGATGCGGAACAATGGAGGGGATGATAAACACCCCGTTCTTATCCCCAATGGCCTTTTTGACATCATCACCTTGAGAGACATGCCAACATTTTGTGTCAAATATATATATATATATATGTATATATATATATATATATTTATATATATGTATNGACACAAAATGTTCTTATATGTGTATATATATATATATATATATATATATATGGATTTTTTTTTTCAATTGCCCTGGGCTTATTCTAAAAATACAATGAAACAGCAGCAAAAAAAATTGAATACAAGAGCAGAGAATAAAGACGAATAAAGTGATCACATAAAAAAGTGAATATATCATGAGAAAAATAATGACAATAATGAAGTTGAAATATCTATTAAAGAAATACAAAAGCAAGAAGTGTAAAGAGAAAAAGTATACACTTTGTCACCAATAAAAGTAATAATAATAAAATTGCAATGTGTACATGGGCTGGGTTACCATCCATCCATTTTCTACATCGCTTATCCTCATTAGGGTCGCGGGGATGCTGGAGCCTATCCCAGCTGGCTTTGGGCGGGAGGCGGGGTACACCCTGGACTGGTCGCCAGTCAGTCGCATGGGGGGTGGGTTACCAAAAGGAAAATATCAAAGTGGTGCCTACATTCTTTAACTTGTCAGTGCAGTTGCCCCTCGCTACATTGCGGTCCGAACATCGCGCCCTCAATTGGGTTTCCCTCATCGAGGTTTTTCTAAAATTAATTAATGAATTAATGGTCGCTGTTGTGCTTGACTATGCCCCCTTATTGATAAAATACCTTACCTTTACCTACCTTAAACTAAACTTTTTCCCCTCACCCCACATTGGCATAATGCCCCCCCCCACTTCCAAGGGGCGCGCCCCCAGTTTGAAAACCACTGCCTTAACACTGCATGGAGTCAGCCATGGTATGTTTGACATGACATAGTGAAAAAAGGTAATCCTCCCATTTAGTGTGGAAGTGGTACGTTTTGGCTTCTTACTTTGTCACCCCACTCCGTTTGAAACCCTTTCTTAAATGTAGAACCTAAGAAAAGTCCATTGTGGTCTAACTAGTGAGCTCAGTAGCATGCTATGTTTAAAGTGGCAGTCATCTCTTATGTCACTAAAGTGATCCTGTAGCCCGCGCATTGCAGTTGTTAAATGTGCATGTAAACATAGAATAATAGCTGTGTGGAGGTGACTGTAGGAGCGTTTAACGATGGTTAAACAAAACTTTTGAAAGTCAGACACGGGTTTTCAATGCTTTAATTACAAAAATGTTCAATGTGGGGGTTTCAAATTCTCAAAACATCTCATGCACTGTATGCTAACACTGACTTAAGCTGCCACTTTTTAGTAATAATAATAAGTTGTTGAACTTTGATGCTTCTACCTGAGGACAAAGTGACTCACACTTGGAGGATTAATTTGCACACATAACAGTTATTTGCTCTGTCTGTACTTTCTACGTGGCCGTTGCACTCCAACATTCATGCATAAGAGTTTGTGTTTTTCCAACCGGAGGTCTATAAAGCCTCCTCCCAGCTTCCACTGGGGGGTGGTAATACTGTAGATGTTCTTCATCGGCGCAACCCCGTAGGCCAACCTGCAGGAAGTGGAGCGGACGTGATTTATATATATATTTTTGTAAGACGAAGCGGGCCCCAGCGGGACTCCATGGTGCCACATGCTGTTGTTTGGACGGCTTTGGTAGATTTGAGATATTAAAAGGCAAGATGAGAGCAAAGTGCTGCTGTTTGAAATCTATCGCCTGTTTCCTGTAGATAAGGAAAGGTGAGGCGGCTTATGCACCGCCACTTCTTTTAAGAGTTGGTGTCCTCGGGTGCGGACAAAACCCTTAAAACTTGCATTGAACCCCTACCATTTACCACATAGCAAGGATAAACACATAGTTGTTGGTAGGGAGACAAGACAACCTCTGTTTACAAATATATACAGCCATATACAAATGTTAAAATACCTGTATATTAGTTATAAATAAACCAATTATTAACATAACATTAATTAACTTGTACATTAAAAAAGGACATTTTTAACTAACTAAACTATACAATATATATATTTTTTCATATTTACTCATATTTTTATATTATATTTTAAATGTTAAAAAGAAAAGATTAAGAAGTGCTGCAGGTGACACTATCATGATTATTATAAATGATATTACATAATACTGCATCAGGTAACATCACATTGTCACATTTATTTAGGTTTTCTTTATCACACGTCCAGTACTCTTATTCTGTCAACGCTTACATGTATTCATGGATTTATATGACTGTTGAAGCTGTCTACAAATGTTACTAACTCAACTCTAACACATATTTATACTTCTCTGTCCCAAGCACACACAAACGTCATGAAACAAATGCGTTGGGAAAATGCCACAAAGGCCAAAAATACACACAAAGGCCAAAATGCAGTTTTAAAAACTCCCAATTGCTTATTTACTTTTTTTAAGAAAATAAATAGACAACACTATCTTCCCAGTAAGTACCAGTAATTCCACTTTGTCCTTGGTGTAAAAAGCATGTGGTTCTGTCTGCATGTCTGTTTAACGAGACTTTTTTTCAACCCTCCAAAACAAAACAAAAAACCAATCCCAAGAACATATCCGCCTAGACGGGCCCTAACAAACTTTAACAAAAGCCCTGGCAGAGGTAATAAAAACCCACCACCAAGAGGCTCATTGATGTAAGAAGCACTCAGCTCAGCTGCTTATTGAGCCATCAATGAAGTCTCCCTCATCACAAACTAGCCTATCATATCCTGCACTGTGCACTTGCCTTTGCTTTTTTTCGGATTCCTTTCTCCTCAGCCTCCTAACAATATTGCTTCCCAAGTATGGGGGCAGTTATGAAAGGTCACCCTAAGTGTAAATCGTCAATAGCGGATCAATTACGGAGGGCAAATATGCTTTGGAGATCCCATGATGGAGGGTTTTATCTTATTTTGGTACCCGCGGCACACTCACACAATAAGCTTGATGCGGTTCATCCGGTGATGAATTCCTATTAGAGCTATCAATTTGCAGTGTTTAAAGCCAAAAGAATGCCCAATAAAGGGGGCTGAGACCATCCCACTCGCTGAAAAATCACCCTCATATAGTGTCATCTTGCCGAAGCGTCATGCTGAGTGTCGAAGGATGAACAAGTTGCTTCGGTTCAATCACAGCTAATGCCTTGCTCATTAGGCATACTGCCGGAGCGGCTGATCCTCAGGAAACGTGCGCGGGAGTTGGAAGCCCTCCTGTTTGTTCCGTTTTACAAAACAAACACATTTGGCTTGCGTTTCTGTTGTACTCATGCTGTGTGTGTTTTCTCCGGTCCCTTAGTACAATGTGTTACAGTACCATAGTTTTTTTTTTTTAATTTTAAAATTTTTTTTTTCCCAAGTTGCTCTACAATTTACAATTACATGCACCGGTGTCAGAAAGCCCACAATTTATGTCTTTATGCCTCACTGGTGCATTTGCTGAGCGTTGAGATTTTGCACTTTATTGTGCAGTTCTTGATCACACCACGGATGCAAAGTTGACCATGGGAGAACTGGTTCCGACAGTCAATCCGGTCTCAAACCTTGCAGCAATGTGAACACAAGCTGATATATTTTTTATAGTACAACAGACAAGCAATGTACAGACGTGGGTTGGAGAATGGCCTGCTAACTTCTAGCTTGACGACCAGGCTAAAGGCTACGCTGCGTTTCTGATTCCATCTAATCGTGGATCATCTTAGATTATCATACATTAGAGGTGAGTACCTATATATATATAATACTTTAAATTCGTTTAATAATTGTGCGAGCCATTTAATGCTTAAACCCGGATTGTGTCACGGGCGAACAGTAGCAATTGAAGAGAGACTGGTAGGGTTCTGGATCTGAAGCTAATCCAACCTTTACAACAGTCACGTTTTTTTGCAAAGGTTGATGCAAAGTCGGAGGAGAACGTCACCATCAAGCTAGCAGGAGGGCTTGGAGGGAAGGTTTGTTCTAGTTTCTATATTGCTAAGAGCTGAGCACAACAAACATGAATATTGATAGGGAGCCATTGGATAGGGCTAATGAAAGTTAAAAATAGACCTCCACAGCGACGCTACACCGCCGCGCTTGTTACACTGCCATCACTAATGCCAACTGATGCCCATTTGCTTCGCTCGTCCCCACGTGTTACTTATTTATCTGTGTATTTGCGTCAGCTTCACTTATTGATGGGCCTCAAGGCCCATATGATGGCAATCTCCATTTGCTCCAAGACACTAAGAGAGCATCACTTGGCTCCACCAAAAAAGGCAGTAAACGTACAAGGCACGGTTCCCCCGCAGTTAAGGTAACCATTACGTCTTGTAATGGAAAAATGAAATGGGCCATTTTACCGACAGAGTACAAATACCACTGGTTTAACCTTGTAACCATTTGACGAACACACTCCATCTCTTCATTCAGTTTTTTTGACTTTTGTAAAACTACTAAGGTAGAACTTCTTGCTTGCCTTTGTAAGCCCTCTCTAGGCTTGAGCAGCAATTTCTTTTTTATTTGCTGTTGCTGCAAAATACCCACGAGGCTTCAAAATGCCAGCGCTATTGACTCCCAATGTGTTTTGCTTGAACATTAGGTAACATTTACGGATGTCGCCATCCATTCAGACCTGCCAACATGTACTCATTTTTTGTACACTGCACCCCTTTTGACCCTGGAATACGCCTGTGCACTTTGATTCTCTTCAGGTATACATTTTGTTGCATCAGGCAGGTTTCATCTTTTTTTTCAAAATGCAGTTTTTGGGGTTTCAGTCTGCGCGTACTGTGACATGCACCGTTAGAAAAATGAAAAGAACTTAAAATATAAAGTGAAAACAACCAGAATTGGGCATGTCAGGAAAACAGATTTTCCTGGAAGATAATTGTCCTACAGATGATTGTTAATGATCAAGATTATTGACAACATTTTGAGACCATTTTTTAGATGTATTATATGGCATTATAATGCCAGTTCATCATATCAAAAGCATTGAACTTGAATTTCTCAGCAGTATTTATTATTGTAATTAGAATTTCAAGATCTTTAAAAGCTAATTATTTGCTTTATTAATGTAAGATATTGTTATGACACTCTTATGTTATTACCACTATTAGACTGGATGTGACCAACTCATATTTTGAGGCCTGAAAGTTGCACAAAGCCAGTGGCCAACCTGAAACGCTGGGTTACATTAACAAGCACTACAGCACAACTCATACATAGCATGCTCCACTAAACCAGGCTAGCACAGCTAGCTTATACATGCTATCGCTGTACGTGAACTCTTGCGTCCGGGGGCTAGTAAGAGTATGAAAGTTGTTTTCTGTTTTCGGTTGCCGTCGTGACACGCTTAGTTTAGGTGACTGCTGGTTAGTGCCTGTGAGGATCCCGTCGCTGTAAATGAGCGGGCCGCTGGGGAAAAATTTCCACACATTATTCCCGTGCAAGCTCGAGAGAGCAGTCCGGGCACAGTGAGGGCACATGAACTGCCAATATGAAATGAATAGCAAGGCAGACACATATCCAACATCCAAGATGCAACTCACTGAAACTAAGCCTTTTGTCATCCAGCCTGCGAGGTAAAGAGAGGGGAGAGAGAGAGGAAAACGTGCACGCACCGCAGTGTGTAACTTGGACGGTCATTAGCTTTACACGCCAATATTTCTAGTTTGAGGTCTGCCAGAGAACCTTTGGTCTACAATCATACAAATCTACTGGGCCCGTTTGGAAAGGCGTACTTTAGCCCAACTTTTAGATCAATACCCTTCATCCATCTTCTATGCCGCTTATCCTCACCGGGGTAGTGGGCGAATCATACCAGTGAACCCATTTTCTATGCTGTTTGTCCTCAGTAGGGTCACGGGTGAGCTGGAGCCTGTCCCAGGTGACTTCAGGTGAGAGGCGGCTGGGTCATCAGTCAGTCATAGAGCGCGTGGAGAAAAAAACGACCTTTCCCACTGACATTCTCCCCTCTGACTGTGAGCCCGACACGCTAACCACGAGGTCATCTCGCAACCCGATACCAGTGATCTAAAAAAAAAGCGCATCTTCCACTCATAATTCAGTTCATGATTACTTACCTATTGATTACCTATTATATATAGCTCCTTTCTGTTTTGTTGACTGGTATTGTCCATTTCAAGATTTCTCTATAGTGTGCCCATCATACTGACTGGCTATGCCGCTTATCCTCATTAGGGTCGCGGGTATGCTGGAGCCTATCCCTGCTGGCTTTGGGCGGGTGGCGGGGTGCACCCTGGACTGGTCCCCACCCAATCGGGGGGTTGTAATGAATGGACAGTAAAATCAACCGATCACTTGGACTGTATGAGGCTTCAAAATGTTTGAACCAACCTCATTCACATGCCCATGCTATTGATTGATTGTTATGTTTATTTTACATGCTGGCCATTTTACTACTTCATGTATTCATGTCATGAGGTGTTTCGGGCATGCCCGGTCGGGAGAAGGCCCCCGGGAAGACCTAGGACACGCTGGAGGGACTATGTCTCACAGCTGGCCTGGGAACGCCTTGGTGTCCTCCCGATGGAGCTGGAAGAGGTCGCTGGAGACCGGGAAGTCTGGACTTTCCTACTGAAGCTGCTGCCCCCGCGACCCGGACCCGGATAAGCGGTGGAAAATGGATGGATGGATGGATGGATGTATTCATGTTAAGGGTGGAGACAGACTCATCTGTCACCCATTCCTGTGGTTGCTAACAATATGAGGCTGTCAAGGCGCCTAAATGGTCTGACTTGTCACTTTGCTGACAGAGGGTTGTGACAGACCCAAGTCATTGTGCATTGTTGCATTCTACCCGTGGCCAAGTATTGCAATTGCACTGACTTTCTTTCCAGGCGTTATAGCGTTACTACGCTGGATGGGACTACAGTAGTACATTTATCCCTAATGAGCTCCTACAAGCCTTACTCTCTGTGTGATCGAGCCGGTTATTAAAAAAATCTTAGAATCCAAGGAATTCGAAGATTTTTCTAAGAATGAAGTCACTCAAAGCTATTTTTAGCCTCAGGATGCTTTGTGAATATGCTCCCGGGTACCTTCGGCATACCCAACTCATCAGTTGGTCGCATGTTTATCAGTTTATCAAAGCTTGCGATTGCGGTGCACTGTGAGGAGGAAATAAACAAATCGTATGAATATTATTATCAGTCCCATCGCTACTCATATCCATACATTATCACGAGACGTGCTCATGGCCATGAAGCTTTTACGGTAGATGGTATAGGTGACCCATTAAAGACTGTGTGTGTGTTACGTTTACCCATATAGGACGGCGTGTAGGTTTCTATATATCCTGTATATTTATGAACATTAAGGTATTTGCGTGGAGTGGATGCCAACTGTTTAGTGTTCTCTCATAATGTCCATTTGCTTTATACCACGTCTACCCTAAAGGCATCCCCAGCTAAGTAAAGGATGAGGACGCTCACCGCATTACCGCCACTATTTTTTTTTTTCTTTTTTGCCCCCGTACTTCCTCTCCAGATTAGTTTCTTCTAGTTGCCCGGGTCACTCTTGCCTCAGGGCGGATTAGGGCAGATTGGAGCAGAGATGTTCTTTTTAGATCCCTGGCGAGGACAGGGGTGCAGTTTGTTCCATATTTGAACATATTTGTTGTTGTGTTGTGGAGGTTATTTTTGGGTGACTTGTCATTTTTGCCTG
Source organism: Oostethus manadensis (assembly GCA_024372805.1). Classification (NCBI taxonomy): domain Eukaryota; kingdom Metazoa; phylum Chordata; class Actinopteri; order Syngnathiformes; family Syngnathidae; genus Oostethus; species Oostethus manadensis. The sequence continues at coordinate 1,619,142 of QODF01000084.1, read as the reverse complement.
TCCTGTAGTTGACCTGTTTTTTTTTGGGGGGGGGTTTGCTCCTGAAGGTTAGTTTTTTTTTAAGAAGATGGTGAATATTTATGCATTTGCACAATTTTGCACTGTAACTGACAAGTGGGCACCCCCTCAAGTGGTTTTTAATCAAGTCTTACTTTTTACTCAAACGGGCTTGTCAGTCCCCTAAACATATGTACAAATTTCCAATGTCGTTCGGGTAAACACCCTAAAGGTAGGGAGGGTTTTACGTACAGAGCATTGAGCTGTGTGAGAAATTTCAAGTCAGTCTGACTTACGAGGTTTAATAACAGGTAGCAAAATTCTCACCATTTTTCATTTCATTCCATTCCATTTTCTTCCGCTTATCCGGGTCCGGGTCGCGGTCCAGACTTTCCGGTCTCCGGCAACCTTTTCCAGCTCCACCGGGAGGACACCAAGGCGTTCCTAGGCCAGCTGTGAGACATAGTCCCTCCAGCGTGTCCTAGGTCTTCCCGGGGGCCTTCTCCCGGCTGGGCGTGCCCGAAACACCTCACCAGGGAGGCGCCCGGGAGGCATCCGGACGAGATGCCCGTGCCACCTCAACTGGCTCCTCTGGGGGTGAAGGAGCAGCGGTTCTACTCAGAGCTCCTCCCGGATGGCCGGGCTCCTCACCCTATCTCTTAGGGTGAGTCCAGCCAGCCTACGGAGAAAACTCATTTCCGCCGCTCGTATCTGCGATCTCATTCTTACGGTCATGACCCATAACTCATGACCGTAGGTGAGGGTGGGAACGTAGATCGATCGATAAACAGAGAGCTTTGCCTTCCGGGTCAGCTCTCTCTTCACCACGACGGTCCGGTACAGCGACCGCATTACTGCAGATGCTGCACCGATCCGTCTGTCGACCTCACGCTCCAACCATCCCTGACTCGTGAACAAGAACCCGAGATACTTGAACTCCTCCACCTGAGGCAAGACCTCACTCCCAACCCAGAGGGTACAGTCCACCCGTTTCCGACTGAGAACCATGGCCTCGGATTTGGAGGTGCTGAGTCTCATCCCAGAAGCTTCACGCTCAGCAGCAAAATGCTCCATAAAGGCATAAAGCCCCCGACAACATAGCTCCTAGGATCACTTGGGCACTCAAACCCCTCCACCACGATAAGGTGGTGATTCACCGAGGAGACCATTCTTCATGCAACACTTTTTTTCAAACTAGTCTGTTCAGTGTCTAAAAATAGCCTTACGTCATTGTAAATATTCAAAGACTACACATTATGATTAGTGGTGGGGCATGTAAAAATCATTTACAGGCGTGCATTATTAATGTGCGCCACGGTGGAATCCTTTTCTCCCTCCCGACACCAACTTTAATATGTTTATGAAGGCAGCAGAGTGTCTGAGCGATTGATTCTTCTTTGTGCCCGTTGTAAAACTTTTATGGAGGTAAACATAGCCGAAGATGCCATCCTTTCATAATTGCACGGGCTTTTTTGAGCACGCTAAATACAGTAGATGGGGGTGCTGCTTATAAATAGAGAATAATTGAACAAGGGAATCAGTCAATGGGAGAGGCGGCGGCAGCTGAAGGTCTTGATGGCTTGATGGCCCAGATGACAGCTTGTGAAAGCAAGAAAGACTGATTAGGCAATATGTCATAATGCTGCATTAGTGTCTGCACGCATGCTCTCTCTTCTCATCTTTGCCTCTTCCTCTCACCCTTTGACTTGCTAACTGTACCTAAAAGGCTCCTGACATCATTTCTCAACTATATTATACATACAGTGCTGTGAAAAACTATTTGCCCCCTTCCTGACTTTTTGTCACGCTTAAATGTTTCTGCTATTAGTCAAAGATAACATCATTGAACACAAAATGATGACTGCCAAGACTTTTGGGAAAATATCTTGTGGACTGACGAGACAAAAGTAGAACTTTTTGGAAGGTGCGTGTCCCGTTTCATCTGGCGTAAAAGTAACACAGCATTTCATAGCAACAGTCAAATATGGTGGTGGTAGTGTGATGGTCTGGGCTGGTTTTGCTGCTTCAGGACCTGGAAGGCTTGCTGGGATAGATGGAAGCAGGAATTCTACTGTCTAGCAAAAAATCCTGAAGGAGAAGGTCCGGCCGTCTGTTGGTCAACTCAAGCTAAAGCCATCTTGGGTGCTGCAGCAGGACAAGGACCCAAAACACACCAGCAAATCCACCTCTGAATGGCTGAAGAAAAACAAAATGAAGACTTCGGAGTGGCCTAGTCAAAGTCCTGACCTGAATCCCATGGAGATGCTGGGGCATGACCTTAAGAAGGCGCTTCATGCTAGAAAAGCCTCAAATAAAGCTGAATGACAACAATTGTGCAAAGATGAGTGGGCCAAAATTCCTCCAGAGCGTGTAAAAGACTTGTTTCAAGTTATGGCAAACGTTTGATTGCAGTTATTGCTGCTAAGGGTGCCCAATCTGTTATTAGGTGCAGGGGCAATTACTTTTTCACACAGGGCTATGTGGTTTTGGATTTTTTTCTCCCTAAATAATAAAAACATTCATTTATCAACATTCATTCATTCTTCTTACTTGTGTTATCTTTGACTAATATTAAGTCAGGAACATTTTGTGTGACAAACATGCAAAAGAATCAAAAGTCAGGAAGGGGGCAAATAGTTTTTCACACCACTGTATATTGTTTGCACTTATGTTCTGCATTGTTCAAGTGAAACACATTTAAATGGGCTTCTGAATGAGCTAAAGGGGTCTTTACAGTCTGATTTATTTCATATTTTGTTGTCGTCACAGCTGCCCACACACCCCACAGTAAACATTTATATTGCTGTAAAAAGATGTTTACATAACATACGTGATGCTTTACAACCTTGTCGCTATCTTGGAATAGTGTTTAGAAGACGTTATGTAAACAAGGCATGACTTACTCTGTCATATCTTTTTTTTGGTTTACTTTTCAAGACAAACGTTACTTGTAAAGGTGTTCCTTCCCAGCAGTCATCAGTGAAATGAACACTGAAAAGAACGTACCTCGAGGTGTCTCTCTTTGTCTGCACTCGCTTCGTCCATTTTCGTCGTGAACCTTCCTTTTTGCGGACTATCACATTTAGAAACCGCAAACATCCAGCAGCAACACAAACATGTGGCATGACTATTGTTTTGGTGAAAAATATACTGAAGTCAATGACTTTTGTGAATGAAGTGTCTGTTTAATACATGAAGACCGATCAGCAGACTAAGGTGGCATCACTGTGCAGTGAAAAAGCAGCATAAGTGGAATTTTAGTGTATCTTTCACAACTTTTGACAATGTAGATGCAAAAAGATTATACCTTAGAATCTCTACCTACTAATTTCTTCCTAACTTTACCCACTTGACCACTACTTTCCATTCCATCCTGTCTCCATCAATTCTTATGACCCCTTCTCACCCAGGCCTACCGGACAGAACATTCAGTCCAGTGGCGCCACACTCCGCTCTCTCCGCCCGCATTATCCATTTACGGCGTATCCCCTTTTGTAGCCAGGCGTCTTCCTATAGCCTCGTAATGGTAGGATTCATGGCGACCCCGTGCATCTGCGCTGTAATACAAGACATTGTCATTAGTGTGAGGACGGCGCTGTCTCTCATGTCCATTACATTAATTGCTACACATCGCTGGCCGTCGTCCCCACGGTGTTGCGTTACGTTGCTGCCGTTCTCCATCGACTCCCTGCACTACTCAATCGTTCCTGCCCAGGAAGGTGAGAAAGGTAATTGAGATATGCTCTGCAGAGAATTAGGTATGGATGTTTTTACTCTCAAGGAGATGATCATGCCCGCTTGTTTGTATTTGAGAGGATGCCAATGTCTGAATGTTTTCACATGCAGCAAATTGAAGCCAAGTGCCCTTCCACCCTGCTGTCTTGTCAGTCATCTTTCCTCATAATAGGAAAGCAGGCCAACACCATAATTGCTTTGATGGTCCAGCCTAAAAAAAAAAGGAAAAAATCACTTCTGGGCGTAAAAAGAGGCCTTGGAGATGGCAGCCAGAGAGAAAAGGTGCGAATGAATTAAAGCACTTAGCGTTCCTCTGGGGCATGTGGCCCAGATTTCCGTTCAAAGGAAAAATGTAAGGAAAGGAGGAAGGAGAGTTAGGGTTGGGCCATGCCTCTTCCCTGCTAGAGTAAATGGCAGTAGACGCAATAATACACATGCAGGCTCCATTATGTCAAAATGGAGAGTTTTTCACCAACAACACAATGGCATTGCTATAGTTAACTGGCAGGTGGATAATGGGGGACTTCACTGGAAGTAATCTGATTTTGAACGGGTCCTTGCGTCTGTGGGAGAACCTCTAGTCAGGCCTTTTTGTCCAGAAACAAAAGTTCTGTCGTACTGACTGAAAAGATCCTGCGGATGTCCCCAGGCCTTTGCTGCTTTAGGACTGCAAACGGACACATGACAGCAGGGTCAGCTTCTTGGTTCCATAAACTTTTTTTTTAATGATAAATACAATACTTGATGTGGAACTTTTTCTATTATTATTATTATTATTACCTATTTTTCACGCTGGTATTTTTATCATGGGACAAAAGGTTGTGCAGTAACAAACCTATGCATAAAATAAGGACTTGATTGAGCAGCTTTCATGGAACATTCATTCATTTTCTGTACCGCTTATCCTCATTAGGGTCACGGGGATGCTGGAGCCTATCCCAGCTGGCTTTGGACGAGAGGCGGGGTACACCCTGGACTGGTCGCCAGTCAATCGCAGGGCACATATAGACAAACAACCAGTCACACTCACATTCATACCTTTGGACAATTTAGAGTGGCCAATGAACCTAACATCCATGTTTTTGGAATGTGGGAGGAACGCGGAGTACCCGGAGAAAACCCACACACGCACGGGGAGAACATGCAAACTCCACACAGAGATGCCCAACGGAGATTTGAACCCAGGTCTTCCAGATCTCCTGACTGTGTGGCCAATGTGCTAACCACTCAGCCACAGTGCGGCCCTTCATGGAACATGAAATACCAAAATATTGTACTTTAAGAACCTGCTCATAAAAAGCTTCAAAATATATTTCTGCACAAAGTTGTGTTCACATTTGAGCTCAAGTGAACTGCGCACCAAAGCTCAATTATTTGCAGACCGAGATCCATTTCTCAAGCAGCCTTGCGTACTAGGGTTCGGATGATCAAGTTCACACTTGAACCGTGCTAAGCAGAGCAAATGCGCCAGAGTTGGTTTTAATCCAACCAAAAATGGCAAGTATGAACAGACATTTGCATCTGTAATGCTCCCCTAACCTTGAATCGCTCGGAGTTGTCGTCTTTTGTGCACGCACACCCGTACTATCAGATCTGTCCTCATAGTGAAGCTGGAGGTCGGGCTTTTGCAGATTCCCACAATGAGTGAACTAGATAATCACAGCTGAAAGAAAACGGTATATCATTCTTTTAAAAATGCACCTGACAGCCAAACTGATGGCGTGGTCCTCTGTGACTCACTCCCGTGTGAATGATTTTCATCGCTCCTTTGTGCTCAAAAGCCTCTTGAATGGATTCTGGCTTCAGCTAGCGGGTGACTGTTTGGAGATGGAAAAAAAAAAGTTACGGTCAATTATGGCCGCCTGCTGCACAGGGTGAGTTGTTGTCATTGCAACACAAAAGCAGTGGAGCTATTTGACTAATTTCCGCCTCCTCCTACCAATACACAAAACCTCCAGCCATCACAAGCCACCCTCCAGTCCCCCCTTTACCCCCTTAAAAAAACAATTCCACAAGCTCTGCAACTTCATTCACCCCAGTCAGAATTGTATCTATTTTCCCAGCCTGCCTAAGACACGCCCATGGGTTAGTTCCACCCCTGTCCCTTTGCCTGCCAGCAATTCGTGGGACCTGTATCTCCATCTATCACCACCTTTTGGGGGGAGGGTATGCTTTCGAGCATGGTTGATGGACCATTAACACCAATTTCACCGCACTCCAGGTGTAATTCTTGCAAAAAAATTTGAAAATTAGTCCATGAGCATACTGTTGATGGACTGCATCAATTTACAGTATCACTTCTGTTTGCCACAGAAAGACCGGACAGTTGGTCCAAAATGCTCCTGCCCAAGTTCTGACTTGAACTAGGAGAAAAGATTATATTTTTAGAAGAACTTACGGTTCCCCATCAACCATTTGAGGCACTTTCTATACCATTGGGCCCTCCCTTTTGTGTCTACGCCCGCCTGCTGAGTCTCGACTCCATTCAAAGATTTCTTCCTTTCAGGGAGTTTTTCCTCGCCTCCATCACCAGTTGAGCTGGTTTTCTCTGATGTAATCTATATGAGGGATCTGTTTGTAGGCCTGCTCCACAGGAAAAGTAACCTGAGATAACATCTGTTGTGAAGTTCTGCAATGTATTTAGCATTTACATTGAGGGAAAAACTATTTGAACCCCAGCTGATTTTGCTGGGCTGATTGCCCACTAACAAGGAAATGATGAGTCTCTAATTTCAATGGTAGCTTTATTTGAACACTGAGAGACAACAATGACACAAAAAAATCCAGAAAAATGCGTTTCAAAAAGAGTTATAAATGAATTGGCATTTCCATGAAGGAAATAAGTATTTGATCCCCTGTCCGTCAGCAAGATCTCTAGCTCCCAGGTGGATCTTATACAGGTAACGAGCATTATGCTTTGGGGGTGTTTTTCTGCCAAGGGGACAGGACAATTGCACCGCATCAAAGGGAGGATGGATGGGGCCATGTACCGTCAAGTGTTGGGTGAGATGGGTCGTGGTTGGGTATTCCAGCATGACAAAGATCCAAAACACACGGCCAAGGCAACAAAGGATTGGCTCAAGAAGAAGCATATTAAGGTCATGGAGTGGCCTAGTCAGTCTCCAGACCTTAATCCCATAGAAAATCTGTGGAGGGAGCTGAAGGTTGGAGTTGCCAAACATCAGCTATGTAACATTAATGACTTGGAGAGGATCTGCAAAGAGGAGTGGGCCAAAATCCCCCCTGAGATGTGTGCAAACCTTGTGGTCAACTACAAGAAACGGCTGACCTCTGTGATTGCCGACAAAGGTTTTGCCACCAAGTACTGAAGCACCTTTTTCAAAGGGATCAAATACTTATTTCCTTCATGGAAATGCAAATTAATTTATAACTCTTTTTGAAACGCATTTTTCTGGATTTTTTTGTCATTGTTGTCTCTCAGTGTTTAAATAAAGCTACCATTGAAATTATAGACTGATAATTTCTTTGTTAGTGGGCAAACTTACACAATCAGCTGGGGTTCAAATAGTTTTTTTCCCTCCCTGTACATAAGTTGACTTATGTAACATACCGTGTTATAAAGATGTCTTATGGACAATAAGTCGCTAAGATTTGGATATTTCGTCAAGAAATTGAGGAACATTTTCAGGAACTGCCACATGCCCTACCTTTGCATGTTCTAGTATTTGTTTAGTATTTAGCAGGGGTGTCAAAAATAACAAGTTAATGGCAGTAACAAATGTATTTAATTGTTCATTTTTTAAACTTTATTCCATTCTTACACATCAACAACAATGCTCAGTTCCAACACTATATGGGTTCTCCACACACAAACACATCTCCTCATGCATCCTTCGAATAACACTTGTGGACCACTCACAACTCACAACTCTTTATGCAGAAGTACAATTGGATGCATTTATCTGTGCTTGGAAATCCCAGAAAAAGAAAGTCAAAACATGTGAATTTTACATATGTTACGTGGTGTCGTTGAATGCAACTCCTCATTGCTCATAATAACAAAGGTTAAAGTGTGACTCAAAGATTCTGCTGCCATTAAAGAAACCCGTGTTAGGTAAATAGATTTTCAGACGTGTGTGCTATATTTTAGCTTGATTTAAATTCCCAGTACATGTGGAGCTGTTGATACTGTACATTCTAATATACTTTATTTTGGCGACCAGTCCAGGGTGTACCCCGCCTCTTGCCCAAAGTCAGCTGGGATAGGCTCCAGCATACCCGCGACCCTAATGAGGATAAGCGGCATAGAAAATGTATGAAAGAATGAATAATCCTGTCATTTATCTTTTTTCAGTAAAATACAGTAACAATTGGCATACTTTTAGACATAGTTCCAAATGGCGGCTCATCATGATTAATTATTTGAAAACGGTGATTAATCTGATTATTTATCACATTTAATTTGACAGCCCTAAGATTTGTATAATCTTTTCTTGTCATTTATTTTTCTGTGAAAATGGGCATGTTACAGACACAGATGCAACTGGGGAATAATCCTGATCAATTAATTTAGAAACGGATTAATCTGATTAGAAATTGTAATCATTTGACAGCCCTAGTATTTAGTAGATTCTGCATTATTGTGCTAACACACTTCCTTAGCTTGGGTAAAAATGTTAGTATTTCCGTCCCCTTCACCTTGCCTCCATCCATAATTAACTTCTTCCACGATGCATTATTCAGAGATGTATCTAACACGTTGTCTGGCGATACAACATTACTTTTCAGTGGCTAAGCAGGCGTCGCGTCACCACTCATGCGCAGCAACATGTTTGTCGGCCTGACACTCTCTTTGCGACGCTGATTCCCAGACGTGAAACAAAGCAGCTACTTACTTATGGTTGATTTTTCACTTTTACAGGGCATTTTTGGTATTTTTTGGTATTTTTGTCAGAAATTTGAGTATGCATGCTCAGAAAGTGAATGCAACCAAGTTTTTTCTAGTTGTGTGTGAAACATCTTTAGGGTAAAAATGGTCAGGAAGAGCACATTATGGAGAAAATGAATGCATGATGCCAATGAAGAAAGGTCACGAGGACTTAGGCAGCAGAAAAGTCGGCATCTCAGCGCGCACACACAATATGGTTTCGGGTCCTGAAGGATGTGGCATATTTCTCTAGTCTTTGTTGGCTGTTTTAATCAGCTTACACATGTCTTGGAAGAAAATGTAATTTGTCTGCAGGAAAGGAAAGATATAACACTACTTCTTGATTTCGCATCCGCTTGAGTTAGGATTGTTTTGTTTGCGTCACTGATCCAGCCCTGAAAGCAATAAGTTGTGCTACCTATTTGAAACGACAACGAAATCAACACATACGTAATTTATGTATGTTTTTACATGTGGAATAGGACCAAATATATTATTATACAGTTATACAACCAGATATTATTATCATATATATTCCCAAATATAGATATTCTGTGCCAGGCAAGGTCATGATTATTCACTGTTTGCATTGATGCACGCTTGCCCTGTTTTTTGTTCTCAAAAGTGGGGCATTCCAAGGGGAAAAAGGCAGCTCCTCCAAAAGAAAGGTTGTTGACATTTCAGCCATTCTTGTTTTTTTCCAGTAGGTTGGAAAGAAATACAACAATTACCGTGTTTAGCAAGCAGTCGCCAGCAGACCGATATACAATAGAAGTTCTATTTCTGTAGACCACGAACGGCCTCACCTTGGATTTCCCCGTGGTAATGAAGTCATGTCACATTTTTATAGACACAAAATGACCCAAAAAATTGGAAGGACATTTATGTCAGCCTTTTTTACATAGAAACAGACGTGTTTGCCATTGCTGGTTCTGTGGTCATCGCTCAGACCAGAGCAGAAGTTACAACGTTTTGATTGATGGATTGACTAACGGATTTTTACAATTTTTTTTTTACTTTTGAGGCATATTTGTATTGTCAAATTGTTACACTTGGAGTGTACATTCCACTGTACTGATCTTGTATCATTTACAATTAGTCAATTTGCTGAAGACTTTGAAGCAGATGAAGAAACATAGGATTCCGACCACGTAATGCATGTACAACGGCCACTGTCTTCTTTCTCGCACATTTACACGGAGGCTGAGCGTTTTTGGGTCTGGAGTGGGCCTGAAAGAGAGCCCAGCGAAGAAAACCAAGTCTAATCTAACCAGAGCCAGATATTTTTGTCAGGACAAGAATGTTTTATCCTTCTGTTCAACATAAACCATAACTGCACAGCACTTTCCTGGAAGCAGAACCAATTTGCTTAACTTCCCAATGCGTCGGTGCTCCCTGCAGATAAAAAAAAAATGTCTGCTGCTTCTGCTGCTGCGCTATGGCTTGAAAAGATACCGTTATCCGCTTTGTTCCTCGGCTACCTCGCCAGTGCAGACAGATACCGATCGTCAGCTAATGTAGGGATTAGACTGGAGGTGTATTGTAATCAGGTAGTTCCTGGGAGGAGGAGCAAGATAGTCATTTGCAGTCCAAAGAGGCTAGGAAACCCTTGGGTCTGGTATCTGTACTGTACAAGTTCTGAGGAGGAGCGTGTTGGAAGCAGTCCAGTGCAGTGAACCCTCATCCACACCGGACCAAATGTGACATTCTGCAGTACAGTTTGAACTGTAACAAAGCTATTTTTGAAAAAAAACCCAAAAACTTCCCGAACAGCATCAGACTACATTACACACAAGAAAAGGGAGCGCATTGCACATCCTGAGAGGTTAGTTCCAGTGTTATCGCATTGTCAGCAATGTCTTATGCACGGCCAATCTTGCTGCTGTTGTGTTCCTGCTCCCAGAGCCGTCTCCTTTCCGACGTCTTTCATCCTTCGATTACAGTCCATCTGGAATCAGTTTGGGAGTACCAAAGAGTGGGTCAAATAACACGGTATCTCTACATTGCTTGCATTCAGCTGTCCAATGACGTGACATATTCCCTGCAGAACTCTGATATACTGCCAAATTCCAACCGCAGAAAGATTGATTTATTAAATTTCCATTATTATCATTGGTTTGGACTATTATTGTAAATATACATGTTTTGAAAAAATATAATATACACATTGATTAGTTAATTGGCAGTTCGACCACTTAAGCCACTGCTAATAGGTTCACATTTATATCAATCAATCATCATTTATGAAGCACCTTACGTACATTAAAACGCAACACAAAATGCTTTACCGAGTTAAAACGATGCCCCATCAACCCCCTCCCCCCACAAACACACATACACATTAAAATATAAAAATACGACTGAGAAAATAATTAATATAGAATTTTTCCTCTGGTGTCATAATAAATAGAAGCAAATTATTCAGTGAAAGATGAATATTGTCCGCAACTGAGACAGAGATGAACTTCCGTACACTGGAGAGGCATGAACAGTTCCTATACTGTGTGCGACCGAAAGGCACTCACTTCTTTGCCTTATTTAGGGCGGCGACATTTGATGAAGTACGACAGTAGTAAAAGACCATCCACACCAAACGCAAAAGAAAAACCCGAATGCAGATAATAGATGTTGCCATTCTAAGCCAATAATAGTGTCTATAATGAAATCAGTGGAGCAGAAAAGAGACGCTCTTTCATTTCCTTATGCAGGGTCCGTGTGTTTTGTTGTACATCCCATGATTCATCTCTTCCTGACTGCTGATAACTGTGCCATTTGCATCTGAATCGCAGACGCATTACAACTGTACATGACATAGAAAGACCTGAAAAAAGACTGTTTTGCAGGAGTTCTTTTTTTTGTGGTTGCAACTTCTTGGGGTGGTGATGGGAATTGGGCAGCAAGATGGAGCATGGAGAACTACCATGCATCAACTCAACACAACAAGCATGTTGGCCACACAGTCAGATCTGGGTTTGAATCTCTGTTGGGTGTCTCCGTGTGGAGTATGCACGTTCTCCCCAACTCAGCAGACGGCATGCACGTGTTCTTCACTGCACAACTTGTGGTCTCATGACAAAAATACCAGCAAACTGAACCAAAGTGTGTGCAAAATATTTATTTTGGAATTTGCGGGAACGCAGCCTAAGACTCTCATAGAAGTTAACCTCTTGCATCAAATCCCACACTTCTTGTTGAAGTTAAAGTGCTGTTTTGTAGCTGAAGTGTGTTGTCTTCTCGGGTTGAGGCATTCGCCTGAATGACCTGTTCTGTCAGCTGATCAATGCTTGTAATTTCTCCCCAAACAAAACGTGATTGGCTACTTCCCTCTCTCCCTGGTGCTGTTTAATTTGCCACCAACTGTTGTGTTTTAAGCAGTAAGCTCATTCGCCTCACTTCCACTTTCATTCGCCGTCATGTTGGAGAAGCAACCCTGTTCACACACACACACACACACACACACCATCCCCTCCCCTCGTCTGGTCCTGTTTGAAGTCCAAGTGATTGGATGAATAAGTTGTGCCATCCCATATGGTGGGCTGTCCTTCCGGATTGGATCTCACTAGTGAATGAAGGAGCCGGTGCGTCACCGCCGATTTGTTCTGCCGCACTTGTCACGCTCCGCTGTCGCATGCCTAGGAACCCCCACCCCACCCGCGCCTCCCCTGCCACCACCCATCTTCCTCCCCCCCTCCTTTTTCAAATTCTTTCACAGTCTCCTCCAACCTCCTGGCACCATCCCATGTTCCCCTACTTTTGTCTTCCCTCTACCTCAGCGGATGAGGTCAAGGTCTGCAAACCCGCCTCCCTCTCTTATTGACAGACCAAACGTCTGCATGGTCTCCGAGCTCTCGGCTTCCCACGCCAACATCAGTGTCGTTTATAAACATTTCATGCCAGCGGTTTGGGGTGATGCCTAATTTCTCCCACCACTCGATTCTTCATTAAAACTTGATTTTCTGTCCGAGTGCATCCTGCTCCAATTAGCAGCAGTTACTCCCAGCTTTGTTTCCACCGCTGCTGCACCAGCCACTGTGTCGCATCTGTGGTTTCAGCAGTACTATCGGCCATCTTTAGGTCCATAATCTAGATTCCACCTGCATTACGACAACCTGCTCCTGCTAACATTACAATACTACATTGCATTGCACTACGTTACAATCCTGTTGTAACAAATGCTTCTTTCATACTTTTCCACAACTTCTTTCGTGAATTCACAAAATAGTTTTTATCAAAGTTCTGCCATTTGCAGCACTTTTTGCAGTCGTCCTAAATTGAAAACTTGTTTGAAAGGAGGACGGATACACAGTTGTTCCATATATGTTATATTAACACATAAACCAGCCACACACAACAAAAAGATGATTAAAGGATTCTCTGGCTGGAATCTGTCTATAGTGTCCCAACTCTAAAAGAACCACTAACCATTCTTCACAGAGAGTTTTGCTTGGGCACAGTAACCAAGACAGTGTGCGAAAACGGAGACATAATCGTGGCAATATTTTTTGGTCGAAAACCGGGTAGTACAAAAACCCAGGCTCCACTCTGCAGTAATCCCTCATTTATCACGGTTACAGTATTTATTTATGTAGTTACAGCATAGAAAACCTGTTTAGCATTATTAGAGCCCTCTAGACATAAACCCATAACAATAGTAATCCTCGATATAATCAGCGAAAACTATTAAAGGCATATAAATACTGTACGAGTCGTGCTTGGTATGTTTCAAGAAATCTCTTCTGGGGATTCAGAGTTGAGTTGAGAGTTGGACTAATAATAGGTCATAGTCAACCACAAAACAGTGATCATCTATTGATTAATTTTTGAAAAAACACCATCGAGTGAAGGAGCGATTGTCCAACTTCAATGGGGCGAGGGTCGAGGACATGGAGTTTTCCTGGAATATAATTTATGACGATATTATCCGATTCTGATATCAACCAATGTCGATATGTGTAAGATCGCATATCTCCTGTCGTGGAATTAGCACGTATATGTTGTGAAACTAATGGATATGGCATCAACATTTAGCTTCTGGGCGTGGCTCTAAACAACTTTATACAACTCAAGTAAGCAAAATCAGACAAATAGTTGCGATTGGGCATGGCAAGGCATGGCTCAAGTTTTGGTGAATCCGGTGTTTCCCATCTATCCAGTGCGATATGCCCCAGGATTTTCCGATTGATGGCTTTCGCCCTAGGATGAGAATACGCAACATAGACAATGGATGGAGGGAAAGAGCAGAGTTGTTACTAGCTGACGGATGTTTACACACTTCAAACGCACTTTGATGAGGTCATCATTTGGGGTGAGTCCATTTAAATTGACTCACTCACTTGGAGAATCATTGGAGAATCTCTGCTGTTTAGGACAGAAGTGCTGCTGCTTTGAAGGACCTTCTGCCAAAATGCTGGTCAAAGAGTCTCTACAGCAGTGGTTTTCAAACTGGGGGGAGCCCCGCGTCATGACAGGGGGGCGCGGCACATTATGAAGGTGAAAATGAACTCCAATAGCATTCCAAACCTGCACGACTTAAGGAACAGCGCCAGGTTTTTGCGTAGTTATTTTCAACAAATTCCGATTATTGTAGTATGCCAACGAACAAGGCCTTATGGATTTTTCTGTGATAACCGATCCAAGATGTTTTTGCAGCTCTGATTTTTTTCCCCCCTCGCTGCTAATCAATGGTGGCGTTGCAGGAACATCACTGTTGTTTGCAACCATTTTCTACCTTCCCCATTTTCTTTGTTGTTTTTTGGCGATGAGGCCCTAATTGCAGCTTTAGTGTGTTTTTCTGCAATTGTAGTGTGAGACGCTGAAATTGTGCCTCTGACATCTCTCCCCGTCATCACTGTCATCCCTTTTTCGTGCTTTCTTCTCGGGTGAGTTTCTCCTATTGGCTCACGCACGCACACACACACACACACACACACACACACACAGAGACAACAAACTTCCACTCACGGGCGGCAATGATTTATGACAGATGGCACATCCATGAAAGCCTGGCAACTTCCATCGATTTGAGTGTGGGGTTTGTGATGGTCAGCGACAGGAGGCTCAAGCCACAATATTGAACAAATCAATGCACAGCCAACAGGTTTGTCTGCGCGTCGCGCATGCTCATGCAACAACTGGGTGTAAAAATAGCCCCAGGCTCCCGTCTTGTACTGATAACATTAAAAAGCCTGTTTTCATGACATTCAGCTATTCTTTCCCTTGAAGCCTCCAACCCACCCTCCTCCTCTCCATAACATTTTTGTTCCTCTTTTCTTTGGAGTTTTTTTTTTTTTTTTTTTTCCTGAATAACAAAATCAATACACACTCCATCTCAGCCATGAGAAACAGCTCTGAGAACAAACACGAGTCACTAAGTAAGTCAAGAGAGGTGTTTTGTTCACATTCCTTTTTCCATTGTATTTCACTGCAGGTGTATGTTTTTCTTGGTGTAGTTTTCTACATGCTGCTGATGAAGCTACACTGGATGCTGGACCGCATCTGAAGTTGCACTGAAAACATGTAATAATGTAATCAAAAACAACAGCACTGCTACTATTGAAAATTAGCCGCTTCCAAGTAAAAGCTGCAATACATTACATGATTTTCACAAAAAATATATTTTTTAATATGAATTAATCAATGAAAAGTAAGGTAAAAAAAACAAATATTAATATATAATATTATATATAATAATTTGATTTTAAAAAAAGGAATAATGGATGAATAAATACATATTTTAACTCGAAAAATTTTTAAAAATTAATAATTATAAGCTAAAAACTATTTACATATGTAATACATACAATAAATACATGATTACACTGTATTTACATTAATGAAGGCTAAACAGTTGCATACACAAAAGTACATTAAAAAACTACATATCTGTATATCATCTACTATGCGTGTGTATATATACAGTATATAAATATATATATATATACATATATATACACTGCTCAAAAAAATTAGAGGAACACTTTGAAAACACATCACACCTAAACGTGGAGGGAAATGGTCTCCAATATCTTTCCTGATAATAAGTGGGTGATGTATTAGTAACAAAATGATGCCACATGATCAACAACCCCCTCTGCTACTTAACAGACCACATCAATATCCCAGAAGTTTGACTGATAGGTTACTATACTCTGATTAAAAAGTGTTCCTCTAATTTTTTTGAGCAGTGTAAATACTGTATGTAGACGCACACTAGTTTTCAAAATAATAGCAGTCCAATGTGAGTAACCAGATTAATCACTGTTATTAGTGAAGAGCACGCATACCATGAATACTGGGTCTGGTTTGTTTTCTGAGAATCTACTGCACCTACTGGTAACTTGTTTGCCATGTAGCAATAAAAATATACTAATGACAGTGATTCATCCGGTTAGTCACATTGGACTGCTGTTATTTTGAACACTACTGTATGCATGTTAACAACATACATACATGGAATGTGGGAGGAGACCGGAGCACCCGGAGAAAACCCACGCACACACGGGGAGAACATGCAAACTCCACCCAGAGATGCCCAAAGGAGATTCGAAACCTGAACCTCCTGACTGTGAGGCCAACGTGCTACCCACTCAGACACCATGCTGCTTTTCTGTTTATACATCACGTATTTGTTTAACACCTAAATTAAATATACATAATAAAAACAAAAATGCTGTTTGAAAAAATGAATCAATCAGTTTTGCGTTTGCCCGTGGATGAAAGTCCAAAACATATTTAGAAAAATACTATTCTAAAAAAAATATCTACATATTGATGGATTGGTCTCGAATTTGAGCATTTGGCTACTTAGCACCTTGTTAGCACATTGACTGAAGTGAGTGATGATGAGGCTGTTGAGTGTTTCTCAAGCTGGCAGGGTCACGGGGATGCTTTGTTTCCAGAGAGACTTTGCTCCAGGCTGCAGGCAAGCTGGAGATGAGGTGTGTGTCCATGCATTTTATTTGCCACTTTATATTTGGTGCCATGGTTTGACTTACCATGTCTTGAGTGATGATAAGCTTTGGGTTGCAGGATTTCTTTCTAGACACTGGATAGAACCGCAAGATTCATTTTTGATGCAATTGTGTGTGTGTGTGAGCGTGTAAGGAGAGTGAGGCCAAAGTCAGTTAATAGTGCCAAATTTTGCCGAGAGCAGCCCCCGGGGTAGCGGGCAAGCAATCCAGGAAGACTGTGACCACTTCCTCCCGCTGATTATCTTCTCTGTTGGCTTTTGTTACACCACTACAGCCTACACTCAGTGGTAATATGTCCTTTAAAGATTTCAAATGTATATTGTCTAGTGCAGGGCTCTCAAACTTGTGGCCCGCAAGATGATATTTTGTGGCCCTCACCTTCATTCATTCATTTTCTATACCGCTTATCCACATTAGGGTTGCGGGTATGCTGGAGCCTACCCCAGCTGACTTTTGGCGCGAGGCGGGGTACACCCTGGACTGGTCGCCAGCCAATCGCAGGGCACATATAGACAAACAAACATTCACACTTGGCACAATTGGCAATTAACCTAACATGCATGTTTTTAGAATGTGGGAGGAAAGCGGAGTACCCGGAGAAAACCCACACACGCACGGGGAGAACATGCAAACTCCACACAGAGATGCCCAACGGAGATTCGAACCCTGAACCTCCTGACTTTAATGTTAGTGCGGCCCTCGAGTTTTATATGAATGGCACTTTTTACAGTGTTGTGTGCGGCGATGAAGAAGCTACCAATCAAAGTGGGGTATACTGTATGGCTCTCAGGGGTGTGACTTTAACCGGGCTTGATGCAAGCAGAGACACATTTTTCAATGAGTGAAAAACGGATCATTATTACTAGTTTTTCACACAACTTCTGTACACCAGTGTCCTTGTTTATCTTTTCTTGTTTATCCTTGTTTTCCTTGTTTATCTTTTGAGATCATTTTCATGCAAGACATGATATTTACATTAGCCATTAGGCAATCTTTTATGGTATAACTGTGCAGGCAGTGTTTTAAGTCTGTTTTTCAGAGAGAGGATTATTATAATACATAATTAAACCTCACCTTTATGCATTCCCACATAGTGTCAGCATGTGGGACTAAATATGGTAGTCCGTGGAGAGGGTTAGCGCATGCTTGCTGAAACAACAACAAAAACATGCAAAAACTGTGGGATTTCTAACTTATTATTTTAATAAAATAATTGCTCGTATTTGTATAATTGACATACATTTACATCAAATGCCATGTAGTTATTTCAAAATTAATTTTGGGGTGTTGTTATTTTCATTTTATTTGTATTATTAGTGCACCTGAAGATTTCTTCTGGAGCGGTCCATCTCTGCCCACGGACCAATACTAAAATAAAAGATTTTGGATAACATCCCAATTATTTTTGTCCACCAAAAAAAATCCCCAAAAACCGTTTAGATGCTCTTTAAACATCCTTTTAGTTCAAATTGTACAGATTGTACCATTTATGGGGAGTTTTTGGAGTGTCCACTGAAAGAGTAGATTAAAATTTGGGTTTGTTAGCGAGCTGCACGACGAGGCTCCATCAAGACGCTTTGATGGATGATGTTTTTGTCTGCAAGGTGACACTTTCAGTCGATGTCTTCATTTGTCTGTGGATAACATCTGTGCTACTTTGCCATGCAATCTTTCCCTTGATAGACGATTATAAAATGTTCAATCGGATAACAAGCACATTACTTCACGTCTATAGCCATGTTTGTATGGCTCCACCGTGCATGTACCTGATCGGGTGTGTGTGTGTGTGTGTGTGTGTGAGAGAGCTTGCAGTATGGAAAAGTGTGTGTCGTTTTGGGGGCCACGGAGGAGGAGCATGTTAACCAGAGGAGCAGCTGGTCCACCAGATGTTCCAATTCCCAGAGGGCATGTCATAGGAGGACCTTTACTTCTCTCCCTGCGGTCCACACAACCTCACACACACACACACACACACACGCACGCACACACAACAAAACAGTTCAGTAGACTGTACATGCACAACAAACAACAAATGGGCTTGAAGCTCCCATATTTTAACAGGTTTAAAAAAGTTTCACAGGTTCCAGAGTATTGAAAATGTGTTGGCCAGGAATATTTTTACTAGCCCTACTGTCTATAGCTGTGCTTGTCCACAAGAGTGTGTTTCTTCGAGGAGCGGTATTGTGCACTTTATCCACTTGTGTTTTTTTACATACACTGCAACTGTGCACTCAAGCCCATTCAAGGAGTGGGACAACAAATGATAGCGTAGCTGTCGGAGTTGTTTTAAACTATTTGCGCTAAAGTGCTAACATTACACTGACATTTTAACAGCCACATCGTGCCAGGCGGGCCTTTTCACTGAAGGAATACAAAATGATTAAATGTACAATGGGCCGCACGGTGGATGAGTGGGTAGCACATTGGCCTCACAGTCTGGAGGTTCAGGGTTCGAATCTTCGCCGGGCATCTCTGTGTGGAGTTTGCATGTTCTCACCGTGCGTGTGGGGGTTTTTCTCCGGGTACTCCGTTTTCCTCCCATATTCCAAAAACATGCATGTTAGCTTCATTGGCGACTCTAAGTTGTCGGTATGAATGTGAGGGGGAATGTTTGTTTGTCTGCCCTGCAATTGACTGGCAACCAGTCCAGGGTGTACCCCGCCACTCGCCCAAAGTCGGCTGGGATAAACTCCAGCATACCCGTGACCCTAAAGAGGATAAGCGGTATAGAAAATGAATGAATCAATGAATAAACATACAATTCTCACATCCAGGCTGTGTTTTAAGATGTGTAGCAAAGCCTGCTTTGTTTAGTCCTGTGGTGGGGTGATAGTTGATGGATGTGGGGGTTTTGGCAAAACTGTCCTCTGTGAATTGGTGGGGTCATCTTGCCGGGGGGCCAGACAGGGTTTCATCATGGTTTTTCCTTCATGACATCGCATAAAGTCAAGATCAGTGCACGTTTTTTATGTTTGTCCCTTATAAACCGACTTTAGGGATGTTAGAACATCATAAAAAAGTCACTGTTGCTTGATAGGTGACCTTTAATGTGAAAGAAAGTCAGATTTGTGTATGGCACTAAAGTTTTTAGTGTTGTTTTCCGATGCTGATGCCGATTCTCCTTCTTGTGCTCATCTAGCATGGTTGGGTGCCTTGCGTGGTGCCATGGTCCTAGGTGGTGGATGTGGCCATTTGGAAATGTCACGAGAAAGGTCGAGACCGTCATTACGACCCAATTGCACGAGCTGATTTATGGGCGTCCTGCGAATGAAATATGTTAAGAGGGGATAGAGGAACACGTGGGCCTTCAAAGGCACCCCAAAGGGCACCTGACTTAATTTCAATTAGGCCTAAGGGATGGCCAGGTAAATATCTGGAAATGGATTAGCTGGTTACGCCGTAGTTTACCGGGATTGGGATAAGGCTAATCAGTGGTTACTCCACTGGAGTATTGATTGACGACTTTGGGAAAGATATGTCTGATGAAATAATCATCGAACCAAATTTCACACAATGCAGCAACCCCCCCCCCCACCCCCCGTGCGCATTGCTTGTTATTTACAGCGGGTAGGAAACTGCAACCCTCAGTTCTTGCATCACTCTCCATCAATCACAGTGAATTGTGCTGCATTGAACCGCCATCAATTACTGCTCCCAGTTGACGTATGCAGCAATAATTCCTGATCAGCCAACAATTCCCCAAGAATAAGAGCTTGCAAAGAACAAACGGCCCTGCCGTTGTAAATGCATACATCAAAGTTCAAAGCTAAATCCCCTCATCTTGCTTCCCCGCGTCGCAACACAGTGTGTGTCAAAAACAACTTCCCACTCAGAAACGCCTCGAAATGTGTCACAAATGGCCCGCTAATGATTTTCCCTCACAGGGAGAATGACAAGGTCTTGATTCTGGCTGTTTCTCCACTGGAAGCCCCCTTGATAGCTGTGTACGAGCGGGGGCTGCAGCACAGTGGGGGGCAAGGAGGCGTGTTTGTGCTTTTGATTGTAACCCTTAGATCTGGAAAACAATTTGATCTAGGACACCTTTTACGAACCGTCTTCGCCGTAAGATGTGGCATTGTTGACATTAAAACCTTTGGAAGATCTGTGTTTCCACTACAGTGGAATGTTGGCTTTTGCACGCCTTGGTTTTCATAGGATTCCTTTTGTGATGGAAAATGATGGTTAGAAATATGTCCCGGTTTTTGTACGCTCTCTTGCTTGTCCCAGACAAAGCATCCGCACATCGGTGACTGGATCTCTGCGAAGAATGGATTCTAGCTTCGTTTAGAGTCGGGACAATATAGACAGATTCCGGCCAGGGAATCCTTTAAGCAACATTATGTGTGTGGTTAGGGTGAGGAGCTCGGCCATCCGGGAGGAGCTCAGAGTAGAGCCGCTGCTCCTTCACATCGAGAGGAGCCAGTTGAGGTGGCTCGGGCATCTAGTCCGGATGCCTCCCGGGCGCCTCCCTGGTGAGGTGTTTCGGGCATGCCCAGTCGGCAGAAGGCCCCCGGGAAGACCTAGGACACGCCGGAGGGACTATGTCTCACAGCTGGCCTGGGAACGCCTTGGTGTCCTCCCGATGGAGCTGGAGGAGGTCGCCGGGGACCGGGAAGTCTGGACTTCCCTACTGAAGCTGCTGCCCCCGCGACCCGGACCCGGATAAGCGGTGGAAAATGGATGGATGGATATGTGTGTGGTGTGTTTGTGTGGGTGGTTTATTTGTTTACATAATGCACACATAATGATAAACAACTCATATCTGTCTCCTTCCTTCCTGTAATAAGAGCAGCGCCATAAGATAATGAGGCATTCAAGAGCATTGTTTTTCTGAGAGTTTTTAGTATTTTTAAAAGTAAATACAGCTGCAAAAAAGGTGGCAAAAGGGCCAAAATGTTGATAAAGAAGGTGACAAACGTGAATTTAAGAATGAACTCATAGCAAAACACCACGGTGGTCTCAATCTCTGCTCATTCCTCGCCGCTGATTTTGGTTTCTCGTTCGAAAGCTCAAATTCTTACTCGTTTTTGTAACTTTCAAACGGTTTAAGGTCTAATTGCACATGCTTTTGATCTTTAGTGTGCGGTATCTCGTATTGTACACTCATTTGTTGTCAGTCCTTATACATGCCAGGGACTTACCAGGTGTGTGTGGTGACATTACTGTGTTGCATGTTGTGTGTGTGTGTGTGTGTGTGGTGAGGGTGATGTGGCATGGAGGTCACCGCTGTCAGATCTAATGTCCAGGCACATGCTGTGATGTGAAGGCCACTGTCAAGAGACAACCACAAGGCAGTGCAGGTACATCTGCCCTCAGTGCTCTTTTCTCTCTGTGGTGCACACACACACACACACACACACACACACACACACGGTGATATGTCCCAGCTTTCCACAAAGTGACACACGGTTGCGGGAAAGTCCCCACAGGGAGAAAACCCCAGGATTGCAGGAAGTCATTTCCAAACAAATGATATGTCCTACTTGTTGACTGCTTGCTGGAGAGTACATGTAGCGGGCAGATGGGCAGCATATTGGCTCGCTTCATGTGTAAGAAACGGGCACACGCAGTTCTCTACCATATGGAAACATACCAACTTCAAATGAAGATTCCATGTATTTTCCTGGGAAATAATGGAATTTGAAATCATCTGTTCCAAACGTGTCACCTTCAT
Source organism: Oostethus manadensis (assembly GCA_024372805.1). Classification (NCBI taxonomy): domain Eukaryota; kingdom Metazoa; phylum Chordata; class Actinopteri; order Syngnathiformes; family Syngnathidae; genus Oostethus; species Oostethus manadensis. The sequence continues at coordinate 1,596,878 of QODF01000084.1, read as the reverse complement.
GGTTAAAGCTTTTGTGAATTTAACAGGCCAAAGCCGTGTCCTCTCTGCTACTTGGTAAACGAGTGGTTTCTTTCTTGTGCATGACATGCCAATGGGATGTACGGGCTATGACTGATGTTTGTCTGGTTGATTTTCCATCTTCTCTCCAATCCATCCATAGGCAGCTTAGAATTTTCATGTTGATGTCACCTCTAAAGGCAGCCTACAGAGGCAAACCCTATCCACATCTGACGGTTTTTTTTTTTATTGATAAGAAATTCATTCATTCATTTTCTGTACCGCTTATGCTCATTAGGGTTGGAGGTATGCTGGAGCCTATCCCAGCAGACTTTGGGCGGGAGGCGGGGTACACCCTGGACTGGTCGCCAGCCAATCGCAGGGCACATATAGACAAACAAACATTCACACTCACATTCATACCGATGGACAATTTAGAGCGGCCAATGAAGCTAACATGCATGTTTTTGGAATGTGGGAGGAAAGCGGAGTACCCGGAGAAAACCCACACACGCACGGGGAGAACGTGCAAACTCCACACAGAGATGCCCAACGGAGATTCGAACCCTGAACCTCCTGACTGTGAGGCCAATGTGCTACCCACTCGACCACCGTGCGGCCCTTGATAAGAAATGAGAAATGCAATTAATAGGCAACATGATTAGTGTTGCATTTCATGTAGTTAAGAAATGTTATAAGTTTAAAAGAAATACATTGCTTTCCAAAAAGTAATCATACTACTATTTTTTTACGTGGAATCCTACAAAAATTCTCAAGTATAAGTTTTCCCAGCCCTTGTGTTGGCATCTTTACACTACTACTATGTTTTTCATTGTTTGATTTATAAAGTTTTTTCAACGTAGGATTTTTGGAGTTAATGGCACATGAATGTCAGCGTCACCCTCTGACTACAAATCTGTTTATTTTGATTTCTTCATGCCAACATCAAAGTCTTTCTGTTATTTTTGTACCCCAGCCGTTCCACCGAGCCCGCCATGCACTATGTTGTGGACACAGGTGTGTTGCCCTGGGGCCTTGGCTCAGCTAGGTACACAGAGGGATTGTGGGTAACAGAGGGGGCCGATCGGGCCACAACAGAAAGCGCCAGTGGCCAGGGCACTGGTGACCCACTTTTTTCCGGTCAGCACATGTTTGCAGTGGACCGTTGTTGGCTCGTGTTTGCATCACTCGGAAGCGGAATGAAGTGTTAACGGGCTTCTGCAGCCAAATAGCCTCTAGAGAGGAACTAAACCTTGTTCATGTATAAATGATGTACAAGTGATAGGACAGGATGCGGTATCTCATTAAAATGAGTACACCCCTCACATCTCAGCAACCATTTTTATTTTGTCCTCTCAAGGGAAAATAGAACGTAAAGTTTGGGAAAACTATGGAACAGGAAGTGTACAGCTTGTATACATTTACTATCCACTGAAAAGAAGTCAACACGCACACATAACTGAAGTAGCATCGTGGCCTGGGGATGCATGAGTGCTGCTGGTGCTAGGGGGGGAGACGTTACTTGCGTTCCTCAAAATGCCAAGAGGATTAAGGCAGTGCTAGATACTAAATATTAACGCATGTTTAATGTTCCGTGTCGTCCGTTGTGTCGCAAGCTATTTAGACACTGGCTGTGTGTTGACTCATTCTCCGTGGATAGTGTACTACAGTGCTATACTGTACAAGCAGTACACTGACTTCTCTAAAGTACCAATGGCTTCCCTGTTTTTTTTTTCTCAAAGCTATATGAATTAAGTCCTGCTGTTTTCTGGTTGAATATGGCCTATTATTAGCCAACCAATGCATATTTAAGTATTTTTTTTGTGGTTTCTTATGCCAAAATGTTTTTTATAATATTTTTGATGCATTTCCAAGCATAAAAATTCCTAAATTTGGATAAATACAAAAATAAGGCATTCATAAGACGCTGCAACGATATGTAGTATTCTACGCTGGCCACTAGGTGTCAGTAATCAGTGAGAAGAAAAAGCTTTAATTGCACGTTTTTTATTACCTCACAACACGCACCATAATCCCTAACATGGGATTATGTCGCGGTTGCAACCCACCCCAACCCTCAACATCACTTCCTGTCCGGCCCCTACCCAGCTCCCGTAGCATCAGCAACACACGAGCACAAGTTGTATTAATATGTTATTGCTATATTGGGTCATATGAGTGTACAGGTGACTATTGGGACGCATCCTAGTACCTGAACCATTTACAGTTCATTCAAGTTGACTTTCTATAGCATTGTCCCTGGAGAGGATAAAGTGTACAGGAAATACATTTTAGGTCTACTGTATATTTATATGCACGCAAGAGTCAAAAGCGAACACATGAAAAATTGCAATCTTGTTTGTGCTTGCGCGATATTTCCGACTCCTGTAGTCTGCGTTGTGGTAGGGTGGTAATTGTGAGCCTTTGAGCTGCGGTGAAAAGCAAATCGGAATCACGCTCAAGCTGCTGCTTAACTCAGCGTTTTGGCGTGTAAGTTTGCAGTCTTGATTGTGTGTGTGCGTGTGCGTGTTAGCGCTGCCAAGACGCAGGTGTGCGGATTAGGTGTGCCTATCCCTAGCGGTATATCTTATTTGATGGCTCTTGTGCCATGTAAATCTCATCAAAAAGAAGCTAACAATGGCGGCATGTGCACAGACGCCCGAGCATCTGGTGCACTCGGCGTGTTCAAATTGCTGCAAATATCCTGCAAGGCGATAGAGACGTCGGCGACGAGGTTTCTTGCGTGTGCAGAAGCATGCGTCAGGTGGATGCACGGCACCTATGGCAGCCATCTCCTTGACTTGACCCCTAAAAGCTGCTTGGAGATGGTATAGGAAAGCGTGAGGTAACTTCGGCCATTGAAGCGTGATGCGTGACCTCAGTTAGGGACTCTTGGTACAGCACTTTCTTCACCACTTATTTATTTATAGGTGCTGGAATTGTGTTGTTTGCTTGTTTTATTGAAAGGTTCGTGGGCAGAGTGGCATGCGAAGCGCCGTTTCCCTGGAGGGCTTCCCCTTCTGGAAAGGATGGAAAAAAAGAACCTTCCTCCTTGATGAATAAGTGAAGGGCACGGATGAATTTTTCATTCCAACAGAATCCATTGTCGCTTGAGATGTCTGCTCTGCGGGTGTGTGTTGTCAAGCTGCGGGCGATTAAAAGGAACCCACGAGCCTCCCCGAGAAGCTCGCACATACACACACAAGCACACGGCACGGGTCACATCACATGGCGCACTAGCACAACGGAATGTCACCCAATAGAAGAATTTGTGTGAAATAAACCAGCGTTTTCGGCCGAGCGGTTGCCGTGTGGGCCACCGCACGTTCAGGAGACCTGAAAGATCTGGGTTGGAGTCTTCGTCGGGCATCTCGGTGTGGAGTTTGCGTGTTCTCCTTGTTTGTTAGGTTAATTAGGCGAGTCTAAATTGTCCATCGTTATGAATGTGAGTTTTTCTTGCCTGTATGTGCCCTGCGACTGACTGGTGACCAATCAGTCAAATGTTGGACAATTTGCAATGTGATTGCAAGGTGCTGTCGGGGAACAGTTGCGCCTCTAAAAGGTAAAGCCATCAAAGCTGTAACGCCGTCATTTTCAGGATCTCTTTTTGAAAGAGGCTAGTAAATCAGTGATAAATGGAAAATTGTGCGTAGAGTTCATTGTCTTCAATAATAATTTTAAAAAAATTAACTTAAATTAAAAATAATTTTATTTTATTTTCAATTATTATTGTTTTTTTTCAACTATTTCAAATTATGTATTTTTTTATTTTCAATTATTAGATTACTTATTTCGTTGTAAATTATTTCAGTGTATTTTATTTGTTAAATTTTTCAATTTAATTCTTTATTATTTTTAATTGAATTCAAATTATTTAAGTTGCTCTTTATTTTATTTATTTGTATTTAAAATTATTAAATTGTATTTTATCGTATACAGTATACTGTTGTTTATTGCCATATTGCTGTTGGAACATCATTCTTTTTAACTGAAAAATAATTGAATAATTGCTGTTTTGTGGTAGATTATGACGTGGAAAGACAAGTTATATGTAGCATTCTGGTGATTAGGTGTCAGTAATATTGCATTGAGACATGATGTTAAATTAGATTACCTTCACGCTGTATGGAGTCAGCCTTAGCATGTCCGACATTATAGAGTGAAAAAAAGCTCTCCTCCCATTCTGTGTGGAAGTGGTAAGCGTTGGGCTTCTTAGTTTGTCCTTCTTCCACAATACTACCCTCTGTAGCTTGCTATGCTAGCGGCAGTTATCTCTTCATGTCCCTGCAGATATTCCGTAGCCTCTGCAGTGTGGTGCAAACAAAGAATATAGGAATATAAGGGTGACTATAGGTGTGTTATTTTACGTCTACAGGGCTCTAATAATGTTTAATATTGTATTTAGAAAGCCATATATGGGTTTTCTATGTTCACAAGGAACATATTCAGTTAATTTAGAATCCTATTTTGAGGTAATCCACTTATCACGGTAGGGTCTGAAACCTACTGACTACGATAAATGAGGGACAACTGTAGTTTTGTTTTGTTTAGCTACTTGGAAAACGGGAATGGACAAAACATTTGTATGCTGCAGCAGCGGTGTACACTACTGTAAACTATAAAACTATACTACTACCCATTTCCCCATAACTAATTATTAGGTCATTCTCCCAGGAAAAGCATGATTGAATACGAAAAAAATCAAAAATGTACTTAATTGCAAAAAAAACTTCAAACATTGGAGCTATTTCTTTTTTTTTATCAGAAAGCAACTTTATTTGTCAGATAAAAAAAAAAACACAAACATGTGTACATATACCAAAGGCTTTATTGCAGTTAGCAGTAATAGCGCAATGACAGTACGTCGGTAAATGCACACGATTGCATGATGATAAATATTGATTTTAAGACGCCAGCAGTGATGAAATACTCCATAACAGTAGCATCAGGTGCTAACAGCATTCCCATCTCGCCGGAGCATCCTTCCTCGACCGTCATCCAATCTCAGCCTCCTCTCGGACCCCTCGCGAGTGAAGCCTTACCCGCCTCAATAAAACATGATGTTGCCACTTATTTATTTATTATTCTGCTTTTTGATGTCTCCCAGTGTGCCGCGCGAGTGATGGTGGTGGGGATCATAGCGGGCGAACTACCCGGCGCGCTCTTCACCATCAGACTCATTTGGCCGACAGAGGATGCTCCCTTCTGTTCACAGGGGAGGAGGGGGGGTGCCTCCAGAAAGACTTTTCACTTTCTCTTCTTTTAGCATGCATCATTCATGACCGGAGATGCTCCCACATGTACATAAAACTGTGATGGGCTACACTTTGCTACCTTCATGTTTTTGCTTGTGTATCGCCGGCGTGGCTGTCAACATGTCTTGTGGGCAACAAGAGGTAAAGTTGTACTGCTAGACACTGGGCTAAAGAAGCCTCTGTGACATGCAAAAAAAAACTGGGCCGCACGGTGGCTGAGTGGTTAGCACATTGGCCACACGGTCAGGAGATCTGGAAGAGCTGGGTTCAAATCTCCGTGTGGAGTTTGCATGTTCTCCCCGTGCTTGTGTGGGTTTTCTCCGGGTACTCCGCTTTCCTCCCACATTCCAGACACATGCATGTGACCAGTCCAGGGTGTACCCCGCCTCCCACCCAAAGTCTGCTGGGATAGGCTCCAGCATAGGCAAAACTGGTTATTTTATCTGCAGAGTGTAAGAAAACACTTTTATTCACACACAAATTGAGAAAGTTCAAACACGTTTAAGCTCTAGTCACAACATTAGGTACAGCCACACAATGTTAACTAAATGATAAATTATTATTATTGTGATTCAACAATTGTTTTCGCATTACATTAGGATAGTTAGCAGTAGTTAAGTTGGCGCTCACTTATAATAAATAAGTCACTTTTTGTATATTGTAGAGTCACTGTTAGTAAAATACAAAACATACAGTACAGTAGCTAACATTTTTTATTTGCCTAGGGCTAGAAAATAAGCTTTTCCTTGTGTCACCCAAAAAATGTGTTCTTCGCTGCACAGCAATGATATGCTAGACATTGTGTATTCATTCTTTCATTCATTTTCTAAGCCGCTTATCCTCGTTAGGGTCGCGGGTATGCTGGAGCCTATCCCAGCTGATTTCGGGCGGGAGGCGGGGTACACCCTGGACTGGTCGCCAGTCAATCGCAGCGCATTGTATATGCAATTAGATAATAAATATAAAATAAAGATAAAGACAAAGATGAAAATATAAAAAACAATAAAACATTAACAAAAATAAATACAACTTCCAGATACAAAATTTGGGGCATTTTACATGTTCTTATCCTTAACTCATCGATTAATATGTGAAACGATATTAAATATGAATCTCAAATAAGCAATGCAAACAAAGCATGATATCAAGTCAAGTGTAGCAAAGTTCCATGTTGGCAAAAATTGGAATTATTTATGTGCGGCAGTGCAGATCTCCATCCATGCACACCTTGACGGACACCTTACCCTTCCTTCAGTAGCAACACCTCCGCCTTTGCATCCAACTAGACTGTGGGTTTTTGTTGTTGTTGTTTTTGCCACATAAATCCAATCCTATCCATAGAGATGGAGACTCTCTAGCTGGGTTTTTCTTTACAGTCCGGGTGCTACTACATGACACCAGCATGTATTCTTGGAGGGAATGTGGCGGTCTTTTTATAGGCCGCCTTGTTTTTATTGGTATTAACGCTGTCAGACTGATGTTAAGATTCCGCCTGTGAGATATCGTCTTCCCCAACCAAACTGATTTGTCTGTGCTGTATGTGTGTGTGTGTGTGTGTGTGTGCAGGCAAACTTGTTTGCGTTTCAGAGGATTGAGTGTGTGTTGTGCACGGCTTAGCATGTTTGCTTGGTGAAGGTGTCATTGTGGAGTCGAGGCCCTGTAAGATGTCAAGACGCTGAGAGATGCCTCTCTTCTGGAAGGGCGCGCTTTCAGAGGCACTCCTGTCTATTATAAGCGCCGCGACACTCACCGGGAGCTTCGACAACACGCCCAACGCCCCCACGTGTCCCTCTCGCAGCAGCCAAGAGAAGGCACCTCTCCGACTATAGGAGAGCTTCTTGTAAACTTCATGTGTACCCTTGTCGTCCTTTTTTGACGTGCGGTAATGAGGCGCCACCCGATTGTCAGGGCGTCGGTTTTGTTTTGCAAGCTAGGAAGCCTGCCGTGTTTGCATTTAAATTGGGGCTGTCAGTTGATTAAAATATTTAATCGTGATTAATCGCATGTTGTCTATTGATGACTCATAATGACACACTTAATCACAAATAGATCCATCCATCCATTTTCTATGCCGCTTATCCTCATTAGGGTCACGGGGATGCTGGAGCCTATCCCAGCTGACTTCCGGCGGGAGGCGGGGTACACCTTGGACTGGTCGCCAGTCAATCGCAGGGCACATATAGACAAACAAACATTCACACTCTAATGGACAATTTAGAGTCGCCAATTAAGCTAACATGCATGTTTTTGGAATGTGGGAGGAAATCGGAGTACCCGGAGAAAACCCACTCACGCACGGGGAGAACATGCAAACTCCACACAGAGATGCCCAACGGAGATTTGAACCCAGGTCTTCCATATCTCCTGACTGTGTGGCCAATGTGCTAACCACTCAGCCACCGTGCGGCCCTCACAAATAGATGTCAATTTTTATCTGTTATGAGTAGTAATGTTAATCTGGGATTTCCATCTATCCATCCATCTTCTGCTTATCTGAGGTCAGGTCGCAGGGACAGCACCCTAAGCATGGAAAGCCAGACTTCTCTCTCCTCGACTATTTCATCCAGCTCCCCCAACTTATTGCTGGCAATGCAGCCCGAGCTCCGACACTAGTCATTCATGGAGCAAACCGTCTGAATTAGGTGGTCAGGTACTTTATACCCTCCTGAGTACTTCCCACAGGATTGCTCAAAGAACACAGTGAAATGCCTTCTCCATGTCCACAAAACACAAGTGGACTTGTTGGGCAAGCTCCCATCCGCCCTCAAAGACCCTGCCAAGAGTGTAGAGTTGGTCCACAGTTCTACAACCAAGAATAAAACAACATTGCTCCTCCTGAATCCAGCCCTGCCACTGAGGAGCTTCTTAACCAATCTTAATGTTAAGAAATCTTAGTCCCGGAAATGGGAGAGCCCATCATGGAGTCCCCAGGTACTGCATGGAAGTTGTGTTGGTGCAATTGAGAATTTTTTCCGTCCACCAGTTCACAACATCTTAGGTCAAGGTCAGCAGCACACTGTCCCCACCATACACAATGTTCACAGTATATTGCTTCCGCCTTTTGAGATGGCAGATGGTGGTCCAGATTCTCTTTAAAGCCACCCGAGGTAGTTCCCCATGGCTCCGTTGAACTCCTCCCACAATAGTGTTCTTGCCTTAGTGACCACCAGAGCCACAGACCACCTGTCAGCTGCCTTCGGAGTCCCACAGGACTTTCCAGTACTCCACTTAAGGACTCCAAAAAGGATGGGTATTCTGAACTGGTGTTTGGCACATAAGTGCAAAAAACAGTCAAGATTCATTCCCCCAAGGCAAAGGAAACTACCCTCTTGTTCACCGTGTTGAACTCCAATGTACAAACCATGAGCTGGAGTGCAAAAGGAATTTCCACCCCTGCCCGTTACCTCTCAATGCTGGCAATGCCAGAGTGGAATAAAGTCTCACCCCTCATGAGAGGACTAGTTTCAGAGCCCTTGGTGTGCATCAAGGTGAGTCCGACTGTATATAGTCGGAACTTCTCAATTTTGTTCACCAGCTTAGGCTCCTTCCCAACCAAAAAGTTGACATTTCAAGAGCTGGCTTTTGCGGCTGATGTCAAGGTTGCCACTTTGATCTGCCTTCCAGCTCTGTACCTGACTATTTTGACCCCTCCCATAAGTGGTGAGCTAATTGGAAGGGAAACCCATGTCGTTCCTTTGGGGCTGTGCCTGACCACCAGCACTCGCCATCATGCCCCACCTCCAGACCTGGCAGGGGCAGGCTCCAGTCACCCGCTTCTGGGCTCATCATAGTGGTGTCTTATCTTTAGCCGCTCTTTGTCTGGTTCCTCCTCCAAAGAACCTGCTCCTAGGATCATTAGGACATGCAAACTCCTTCACCACGGTAAGGTGGTTGCTCAGGAAGGAACCATCGTAGATTAATTTCACAGAAAAAAACTATACTTCTAAAATGTTCTGCTTGAGAAAGGAGAGCATTTTGGTGCGTCATGGCTGGGTTTAAAACGGTCTTCCACCCTCATGCTTCCACCAAAGTTAGTAATAGCTGTGGGGTGGGTCTCCTTTGACTCCCCATTTGGCTTGGGTTCCCAGGTCAACGTGTCTTGTCCTTTAAGAAGAGCTTCTCTGAGGAAAGCTCTTAAATTTTAAGGAGGAAAATAGAGCACTGCGCAATGACATCAAGGCACTACAGGATGATATCAAGGTATTAACAGCTGATGAATACTGCCTTGTGTGCCACTCTTGAGGAAGAGAAAGAAGCAAAGAAAAATCTAATTGAGCAAATGAAAAATACAATTGAGCAGATGGATCAGAATGCACCAATGAATGATGTGGTCCTCACAGGGCTCCAAATGCCAGGGCAGGGCAGAACATAGAACCAGATGAAATAGATCACCCTTCAACGAAGCGACAAATTGCCAATTTCATACAATCTGTGGAGGTGCATGTTTGAAATAAATAATACCATAACCACCATAACCAAAATATTATGGGAATTCCAGGGAAAGAAATGACGAGAAGAACATTGAAATAGTTGGAGGAAAAACAACAACAGAACAACAACAACAGCGTTTGAGTCGTTTTTAATGCTAAAAAATACATGGCTCTCACCAAAATTGGAATACACCACATATGACAATTCACAATGCCCCGTCCAAATCAATTCTACAGCGTCACATCAGTTGCTAAGAGATTTTGAAATAAGAAAAAGATGATAAGGGAGTATGACAATGTGATACAATAGAAGGATAGGTTTATAATCCCTGTAGATCATTTATATGATAATAAGTATGTAATAAGGAATGATCAAAGTGTTAATATTTGACAGGGACATAGTTTGATGTTGAGTGATTACAGACAATGTGATACGTCAAGAAGTCCTAAGAAATGGGAAATAATTGCAAGAGTGATTAGTCTCTTCTTCCTTGTACTTTGTAAACATCAACTGATTTGACTGTTTCTTGAAATTGCTCATTTTAGTGCATTTAGTGCTCTTAACTCAATCAGTTCCATAATTTAATTTCACATGCTGAAGTACTCGCTTAGAAGGGTTTTAAGTTCAATGTTTTCCCTCAGGTCTATTTCTCCTCTGTTGCTGAGAAAAACTGTATTCCATCTTGGGGTAGAAGGTTATTGTTTGCTTCATGCAGAATTTGAGCTGTTTGAAGGTTTACCAGATCAGCAAATTTTAATAAGTCTGCTTTTTGAAATAACGGGACATAATAACGAGATATGGTAAAACCGAAGAACAATATAGAGTATAGAGCGATTTCTGTCCAGAACAAATGGCCTCACATTGCTACCGCATGGGTTTGCACTGTCACGAATACTTCCAGCATCCGTGCAGCAGTCGTACGCTTATTTGGTCCTGCTGTGCCTCGTGTGATGCCAACCAACAGCAGGCATCACTCCTAGCTTCATTAATTACTGTTTTTGCAGGGGACCTACAAAATGAGAAAAGAAACTTATGCAAAAAAGGAAAGGTAGCGCTATATTATCTCGTAGCTGCATAAAAATAAAGTGCAAAGAGCAGGAAGGAGGCAATAAACTACAAAGAAGAGGCAATGACAGTGTGGGGGAGGGAATTGCTCCAAGAGGTGGCGGAGAAGTTCACCCACTCATGTGAATGACACACACAATGATACACACCGCTCACTAAGACTTACTGTAGCCAGCGGTGTGTTTGTTCCAACAGTGTAAACGAGGCTTAAGACACCATCATTTTCTGAAGTTCAGTCAGTCCTATTTGTTGGTTGATGGAGATGTGTCACAATCTCACCATCTGCAGCCCCGCCGTCATCACAAACTCAATAGCAGATCTCCACCTCGCCCAAACAGAAGGGGAAGTAACAATCAATTGATCTCACCCCTCCTTGCTTTGTGTAATCACAATCCATCCGTGTATCTGGCTTCCCATCGTTTGTTGTCTGCAGGCCTTTCTTCCCTTTTTTGTTATTTTATTTTATTTTTTCCTCCTCCCGCATTTTCTCGACGATCCATCAGCCCATTTACCCTATCACCGTGCCAAACCAGCCATTTAGGCGCCCATCTGTCTGTCAAACTATATCTTGGCTTTCATTCGTCTAAGTAGCACTCTGTCTACGCCTCTGCCTGTCAATCACACAGCTTGCCTGAGCTGCACCACTGGCCCGCCTCCCACTGATGGCATCCACTTATAGATAAAGTCATTTTGTTTTTGTTAGTAATCTTGCACTGTTTTAGCTTCTTAAACATCACATTATTACGTGTACTATCAAAGATTGTGCCTTCGGAAAGATAATAATGACTGAGACGGACTTTTGTCAGAGTTTTGTCATTCATTTGATAATATTAAAACGTTTTTTCTGATTTCATTTCAGATAGTGATGTGTTTTAATGTACAATGTATGTGTACTTCCAGCTTCGACTGTATATGCTTTTGATTTGACAGCAATGACACATTTTTTTCCTGAATGGAGGTACATATTTTTTCCACCGCATAACGATGATATGATATTCTAGCCCAGTGGTTTTCAAACTGGGGGGGGCTACTAACCATAACCCTGGCCTCCTAGGGGGGTGCTGGCGTTATGACAGGGGGGCGCGGGGCTACCACCAACACTTTTCATTATTACCATATTTTTTGGGTGGGTGGTGGGGTGACGCTGAAAATAATTTTATCTCCAAATTGGGGACGCTGAAAAAAAACCCACTGGGAACCACCACAATATGGTTTATTGCCAATAATTCCAAAGTAACAGTGGTAAACCACTGCAGTACATTTCCCCTAATGTGTTAATATAATAATTAACAACAAACTACAACAATAATGCCATCACCTTTCCAATGAACACCACTTATTTCTAGGCAGTTTCTCAAAACAAGAAAAAAATATCTTTATTAGTTTTCCTAATTTCAAAGCATGTTTTTTGCACTGTTAACTTTTTTTTTGACATTTATGGAATTACTTTAAAGAAGCGCTATTCGTTTTTTAGCCCTTGTGTTGGATTCCACTGCTGTCAGAGGGGGCTTGAGAGGCAGGGAATACTTTCAGTGTTACTTCTGACCTGCCAACATGTACAATTTATTGTACTCAACATGCAATTTGACTCTGATATGCTCCACAGCTCTCCATTTGGTTGCATTTTCCCGGTTCCAGTTTGAAGTGCAGTCTGTGCAGTCCAGATAAATAACGAGATGTTATCCGTTTCTCTGTAGTAGCGTGGAAATATTTCCATCCCCTGAGGGGCATGAAAGCAAATAATTGAGAACCACTGGTCTATACAGGACACATCATCATTTGTATTAGTATATGACAAATGTATGTGAAGAATATGTATGTATACACATATGCTAAAAATATGTATGTACAATTTTCATGCGTTGAGCGAGTGTTTTCCCGAAGATCCTGTGACATGCAGCTCGCTATCTTATCTGTGATCTAAATAACTCGCTCACAGCATCCAAACGGAAGCAGGTCACTGCTTTGGCTCAGCACAGTGCGGTTCAAGCCCCAGTGGAGCAAGCCAGACACTGATGTCAATGTAGTCAGGGGGTCTAGCCTCCCGCAGAGGCCCAATCAGTCTTATAGGATCAGTGACGGCCCCCCCTAGGCACCAGTGTGCTTTGGCCTGATGGATTACACTCTCTTCCTGGCTCAGGTCAGAGAGAACCGGGCTTTGGCGCCTCACTCCATCTGTGCCGCCCGGGCCACCTCCCGCATGCCTCGTGGTCACCCAAACCGTAGAATTTATAAGCTTCGTTAAAGTGTTACAACGAAGCCTTCATGTCTGACCAGTCTGGACACCAGTCCTTGCCTAGTACAGAAAGCACACCTGTGAGGCTATGGTAAATACTGCACTTCAGAGTAGAAAAGTAAAGTCAAACAGGAGGTGAGTGGGGACTTCCTCTGCAGCATATTTGTTTCTTTCATGCTTCTACTTCGTTTGAAGCATGCCTTCAGTGTCATGTTTGGGAATTTTGCCCCAGGCCATGGTGATGGATTGCAAAAGTATTTTTTGTGTAACTCTTCGTTTGGCCCGCGTTGCGTGGACCTCTGCTATCTCCCCGAATGCCAAAAACAAATTCTAGATGATTCCACCAAGTTAAGAGGAGACAGTTCAAGGAGATTTTTTTCTTGTTTTTTGGGGGGAAAATGATGAATGTGTACCAACAAGTAGCTTCAGAGAGAATTAGGAATGAAGTTATCATTGTTTTATGAACAACAAATCCACACATAATTATTTTTGGTTTTGTTGGGGGGCCGCACGGTGGCTGAGTGGTTAGCACATTGGCCACACAGTCAGGAGATCTGAAAGACCTGGGTTCAAATCTCCGTGTGGAGTTTGCATGTTCTCCCCGTGCGTGTGTGGGTTTTCTCCGGGTACTCCGTTTTCCTCCCACATTCCAAAAACATGCATGTTAGCTTCATTGGCCGCTCTAAATTGTCCATTAGAGTATGAATGTGAGTGTGAATGTTTGTCTATATGTGCCCTGCGATTGGCTGGCGACCAGTCCAGGGTGTACCCCGCCTCTCGCCCAAAGTCTGCTGGGATAGGCTCCAGCCTCCCCGTGACCCTAATGAGGATAAGCGGTATAGAAAATGGATGGATGGGTTTTGTTGGGCGTGGTTTGGAAAGACTCGGGAAATAGTGATAAAGCGATGAATCACCATTTGGCAACATGCCCAATTTATATACTCAACCGTGTAGTGTATGGTACTCCGATACAAAAGTATCGGTTATTGGATCCATGAGATCTTTTGCACAAATCTTTAGTTTGTTTCTGTGTGCATGACGCAGCTTAGTTTTGTTTGGATCACATTCAAACTTTGGGGGTCATCCGTACCGCCGTCTGGATCCAGACATTTCTTAAACCATTCCTTAACATTGTGAGATAGGACCATTTTGGGGGGGTGTGCGTGTAACTCCACAAAAAATGGCCAGAGAACGTGGAGGGAAAAAAAAAATCCAGGGCAAGTTTCCAACAGGTTCTACAAAACTGATCCAAAACATGTAGGATTAGTATTTTGATGTGAATCACAATATGGGGGGAAATATGGCGTATGTGTGTAATTGAATGTGTGCAATGGCAAACACTGCTTCTGCTGCTTTTCAGAAACCTAAAATGACTTTTAAAGAGTAAACAAACATCTTCCGTGGTTGTTATGGGGCTGTCTATGTTAATGACGTCGTCGACGCTTCTGATTGGTTGAAATTGCAGCTCTTCCATTACTTAGCCTGTGAATGTGTATTTGTGGGGGCACAAATTGTTTTAAAACGTTAAAATTGTTTTATAGTCATCATGACTGACTGCAGAAGATACCTCTTTGGCTTTTCTGGCAGCACTGCATACGACGATGGTGTGTAAACTTTTGAGCGCCCTCACCAGCATTTCTATTGATTTTGATTAACTTGTTATTGTACGGTATAGTGTAATTCCGGTACCATCCTCCCAACAGCCCAGTGCCTGCTGTTATCAGTGACTGGGTTCCAGTGGACCAATAATACACTTACTGTAAAACATGCCGGGGGATTATAGTGTGGTTATTTTTTGAAGGGGGTGTTGCTTAAATATGGAAGGAGTGCACAAATGCCAGAGGATGTGCGAGTGTGGGGGCTGCAATCCTGTGTGTGATGTGTTATGGTGGCATGACAGAGGTAACACAGGCCTACATAAACATGCTGAGGCAAGATAGTGAAATTCACTCACTCTCTCCGACTTGTACATGCACTCGCCACCTCGTGTTTTGTGCTGGATTGTTTTTTTTTTCCCCTCGCTCCGAAATCCCCCTTGTTTGTTACTGACGTTGCCTCCCGGTGTTTACTCCCATAAAGCCGGCCACCCCTGATTTTAAAAAGCCCCGGCAGGCACGGAGAGCAATCAAAGGCCTAACAGGAAGAATTTAACTGCAAGTGGACACAAAAGCTCCCAGTCTTTGAGATTTGGCATGCACGCTTGACTGTTTGTGTAGAGAATTAGATGGCGAGCGGGCTTTAGCTGACAGCGTGTCAAGATAAAGGGTGATAAGCAGGGAGCACGGTGACCATAACACATGCAATCACTTTTGACAGCACGGGGATGTGGTTAATCTCGTCATGTCTCTATCACCGCTCTATCTCAGTGGGTACCGCCATGTGCATGCCTGGCAATGCCGGCAACTGACCCAGATAGTGAATGCGGCCATTATTCCTCCCTCCCTGCTCCACGCTACTTCCCTCCCATGGATTCCATTTTAGTTCCAGGCTGCCTTTATCAAAAACTAGGCTGTGAACTGCCACTCAAAAAAATGGCAAATTTTCCCTTCCTTTTATTGCGATTGGCCAGACATAATGTGCATAAATGCAGCCTATTGCTCCGGCGGGTTCCAAGGAACAACATGTGCTCGCATCCCTGCGTGCTCTATTGAAGAGAGCATTCACTGAAGGTAATTTTCCGACTTTTCAGCCCTGTATAGAAATGCAAAGCGCATGCTTCAGCGTAAATGTTTATTTTATGACTTGAGTCTGAAAAGGAAACTGTACTATAAGGAAAGATGACAGGTTCGGACAAATAAGAAAGCTCCCAAAAACTGCAGTACTGTATCAGTGCTCTCTGTCATGGCTGTTCAAAAGGACCTTCTGCTTCACTTTGAGGAAGCACAACCACACGGTCTTTCCCTTCTGGTCAGCAAAGACAGACAATATATACTTGAAGTGCCTCCAATGTAACACCAAACTATACAAGATTTTGCTCGACTTTCATTCCTTGTGTTATTAAATGTTTGTTTGTAAATTATTATTTTTTTAATCGTCAATTAAAATCATTTTTGATAAAATGTATATTTGTTTATTGTTAAGTTTGTTGTTTTAAATAAAAAAGAACAACTAAAATAACATTTTATCGTATATTAAATTTCTGGTGGTATTAATGTATTATTATTAGTAGTATATGCAGTACTTAGTTTTGCTATTTTTGATATATTCTATATAAATAGAATGTTTATTGTAAAATAAATTTTATTTTAAATAAATAAATACTAAAATATGGAAAGTCAACAAAATGTAAGTCATATGTAAATTATTACATTGCCAGCAATATTTACATATTGTTATTATTATCCATACTAGTTTCACATTTTTACATTCTAAATTATTATTATTCATAATCATTATTTAGTTTGTATGTATTTATCTTTTTATAATTTTTTCAAATATTATTTGATCATATCCTTTTAAACCTGGTGTGCCCAAACAGTATTAGTATTTTTCGTTTTAGTACTTACTGTACATTTATAGACAATTGTCTATTGTCTCAGTAAAATGTACAGTATTTGTTAATGTTAGGTCTGTCACTCGATTAAAATATTTAGTTACAATTAATCACATTTTGTCCCCAGTTAACTTGTAAAGGAAATTTTAACACAAGACAGGAAAATATTTTTGCTCTATGTAATTTTTTGTTCGTTAAACAGCTCAACACGAAATAGGCGTCACTCTGTATACACTGCGGGTCACGAAACGTTATGTCCTCTTTGACAAACACAGCAGTTCCGGCACAAGTGATCACCAATAAATCGAGCTGTCAAAAATAGTGCGTTAATGGCGGAAACTAATCCATTTCGTTTGCCATCTCTCAACTTGATTTACATTTTCAGTTCATTTGGTATGATTAAGTTAATATAACCCCGCCCTGTCATTTACCTTTCTTTCAATAAAACACAAGAAAAATGGGCATATTTCAGCCCTAGTGTGACACGGTGATTAATCATGATTAATTAATTAGAAAACTGTGCTTAATCTGATTAAAAAAGTTATCATTTGACAGCCTTATTAATAAATAATAACGCTAATACATTCTCTTGCCAGCTTTTACTGCCATCTCGTTGAGAAACTGTGTGTGTGCTCACTAACTTTGTCCCCACATACTATCGGAACACTAGCCCTCCAAATAGACGTCTTCGGCTACGCCTGTTGGTAACCAGCAGCTCGTAACCCAAATATTAGCTCGCGGCCGCGAGAGGGCTCGTATCTACAAATCACTTGTTATTTTGGACACTCATATGCTAGGGCACAACTTTGTAAATGAGAGTAAAAAAAGACCTGCACGTTCATTCTGTAGATTCTTCATTTTCTCCGTCTGAGTCCGGCAAGTGGCACTTGAGACTCAACATGCTATTTGTTTCCACTTGACAGCATTAACCGCAACGCCGCTGCGTTTTCCCAAACCGTGGTGTGGATCAAACAGAATGTGCACAAATCCCAAAAAATAAACAAAATAGGAATTTATTTGATAGCCCTAATTTATGTACATCCGCATTTTTGTATAATTTATTTATTTGTGTTTTTTTGAAGGGTTGCGATCATTTACCAAATTACATATTAGATGATGGGAAGCGCGTACAAAAAATTCTTTGGGATACACTGTGGTAGTCTTCAACCATGAATGTCTGCTTCTTTAAATCATTTAGGGCCGACTCCGACTCAACAGAAACGATCACATTTGCTCTTCCCTGCACCGTCTTTTTCTGCAGTTGAGCTATTTTCCATCCCCCGATGCTTGTTGGGAGCGATTACTCTTACCTCCGAATTGAGGAGCCGTGTTTGCCGCAACTGTAGTTTTGCGATACCCAGGCCATAACTTTCACCAAGAAGAAATAGCTACTCTCCCCCTGCATCCCATTTATACGCCATATCTTGTCTCCGTGTAGGGAGTTCCATTACTCTGGAGCTGTCGGAGGCGGTGGGGGTGTAGAGGTGCGATGGAGGGTAGATGAAAAGCGGCGATAGAAGGTTACGGCTGTTGCTGTTGCTAGAGATGCTCTCCCTTTTGACAGCGGGGTGAGGCAGCAACATGTCGGGGCTGAGATGTAATCAAATTCATGATGTTTCTCCTCATCAAAGCAGGAAGTGCAGAAGAGGGAAAAAGACAGGGAGTCAGAAATTAGGAGGAAGTGACGGGGAAATCATGTCCCTAATACATTTGTTTATCACAAAGTGTCTTCTGTCTCATTCGTGTTCTCATTGGAGTTTGGGAAGACAAATGAAGAACACTAGCACTGAAAATAGTACAGTAGGTTGCAGTCATAATGCATAAATGTAATACAGATACCTTCCATGTCTGACTCATGGACTTGCAAAGAGTACGTTGTTCCTTCCTCGCCACTTTGCGCTTAGAATTTCAGTCTATTTTTTACTCAGGGCTGTATATATCTTTTTCATTCAGTTTTATGAAAAAGATATCAATAATAAATGATGTTTCATGATTGAATATGGATTCTTCTTTGTAAAAAAGTATTCACATTGAAGAAAACCCTATGTATATTTTGCCTAAATTAAGCATTTTCAAGCACAAAAATGGAAATCCACAAATATAAAGCCTCATTTACACATGCACACATTTCGCCCCCGTAATGGTTCGCAATTTTGTGTGCCAATGAGTAAACTGATTATAAACCGGTGTGAACTATGTCTAAACCGGGGGTCTCAAACTTGCGAGACGATATTTTGCGGCCCCCACCTTAATTTGAAAGTTTAATACCCACCCTGGCTACCATCTCTTTGACCTGTTGCCCTCCGGCAGGCGCTACAGATCCACACCAGCCCGAACTAACAGGCTTAGGGACAGCTTCTTTCCCAAAGCTGTCACCACACTAAACTGTAATTTGTACTGTAACTGCTCTTTGCACAACTTTTCTCTTGCACTACCTCAACCACCCGTATGCTACTTGTCACTGGTCTCACTTGGGGTGGGTGTGAATATGTGCCTTCATAACATAGAAGTTTGTAGTTTTTATTTGTAAATTATTTATACTTTCATACTTGAGCTGTGTGCACCGTAAAGGGTGGCTTTAAATCTCCTTTTACTGTGTATAACGACAATAAAGGTTTTCTATTCTATTTCTAGTCTAGTCTAATGTTAGTGCGGCCTCCGAGTTTTATATGAATAGCACTGGGTATATGGCTCTCAGGGGCGTGACATCAACCAGGCTTGATGCAAGCAGGGAAACATTTTTCAGTGAGTAAAAGTTACAGCAGTGTTGCCATGGGGATCTGTCTTCTGCGCCTGGCTAGGTAAGCGCCGGCATTCGTCCCAGCGTGCTGTGTTCACACACGTCCAAAAGCATTTGGGTTGCTGCCCAGTGTGCCAGTACACTGTGGCACACGAGGCAGTGAAGAAAGATTAACTCTTAAACGACAAGGAGAGTTAATATTCAGCTCATAAGGAACTTATTTTCGCCGGGGGAATCGCAGGAGGTCAATACTCAACGTGACAGTCTCACTCAGGGTGTCTTAAACCGAAAAAGCCAAAATAGCACACAAAATACCACAGGCAGATAACAACAGAGAAGACACTGTTAATACAGGGGGGAGTGCACAATAACAATATCATCTCAACATGCAACTGTCTTTCTCCAAATTAATCAAAGTTATGCATGCGCGGCGAGATAAAAGAAGGATGGGGAACTTGTTGGTGTGGTCTGCGGTTTCAGTCTAGTCGGATCTGTGTGGGGGTGAGCCGGGCTGAGTCGAGGTGAGCACGCAGCGCATTGTGGCCCTCATCCGCTGCCATGTTAAATGGAATAAAGAAAATGTGCTTCCATAGCATGGCAATAGAGGGGGGTTGTCTGGTTGTGGTGTGCCCTCGTGTGGATCTGGTCTAGTACAGAGTGCAGATTGCATTGATGGATTTCTTGCTTTTTTTTTAAATCTCTCAGTGGAATTGATGTCAAGGCCATTCATAGGGCTCACGGAGAACGTGCATCGGTTACACACGACACACCAAGTGAATTAAAATACAGTATATTCCACAGACCCAAACATATGTCTTTTTCAAAACAAATGTGGCTCAGCTATATGAGAGGAAGCGCTGCCAGGTCCCTAGGAGTAAAAAGTAGAGAAGAGAAGCCATTTTCATAAAAACCCATTGACTGAGGTTGAAGAACTACACGATTTAACTGAAAACTGAAGTTTATTACTGATTCAAATACTAATCCGTTCTTAATTTTTTATGTATTTTTTTATTTATTGATATACAGTTAACAGTACAGTATGTTCCATACAAATGGACTACCAAAGAAGCGATGTACCCGAGGAAAGTTATAAACTTGTTTACAACAGGGTCCTTGTTTATCTTATATTGTGTTAAAAAAAAAAAAAGACGTTTGAGAGGATTGGATTTATTTTTATTATTATTATTTTTAATTGTGTGTGCGTGCATGTGTGGCAAAGGCTCTGCAGCCCAGCCTTAGCCAGACTCTGACTTCAGTGGCCCCAAGGTAAATTGAGTTTTAGACCCCTGGTCTAAACTGTGCTGGGAAAAAATTAGAAATGCTTAAAACTTGTGGCGGCATAATTTCTGTCAACCAGTCGCGAACGCAACGTGAACGCACCGCTATCTTTGCGGGTGATGCATATCAAAGCGTGTCTCATTCACATAGATGGGTCAACTTATCCATTACCTCTTGGTGCAAGTCAGGGCAAAATTTCAAGTAATTTTTGTAACCTTTTTTCATGAATTTCTGTTATTAAGTCATCCTAGTGCCCAAAGGGATGTCTTCCAGTCAGCAATTCACTCCTCCTCCTATTTCTCCTATTTTTCTAGTTTGCCTTCTTCCCACTCGTTCTGCAGTTGCAATATAAGTAGTACAAGCAGTAGATAAGTAATAGTTGTGGCAGTTTACACTTCCTTTTCGCAATGGGAGCTTCTTCTCTGTAGATCAACATCTTGTATGTCCCTTGCAAATACAGGAATTCATGTAACTAGTAATGCCTGCTGTTGCATGGTGTCCCACGGGACACAGCGGGACCAAATGATGCCATGACTGCTTCACCGATGCAGGAAGTGGTGGTGACAGTGCATACTCATGCAGGAATTATTGTTGTGCACTAGACATAAACACTACTGGTACACTAAATGGGCGTGGTCATTTCATGCCAATGCACACATTTTCCCTCGCCAATTATAATAATAATAAAAATAATCATAATCTAATCAAATAGTGCACAAACTAGTCTCGACACTTTTTAGACGTGCCATATATATTTAAATGAAATAAAAGTATTGCCATAGCATGGCATGGTAATATTCGGTGAGACACACAAGCACCACACTCGATTGCCGGAACAACAGGCTTTTATTGGAGTTTTGCATTATCTCACAACAAGCACAATTATCAATACTAAATAATCCTCAATAAAAATATGGGCTATTGTTGCAGCTGTAACCCACGCCAAGCTCAAACTCAACAATCGTAAAACACCCGATTTGACCAGTTTCTGAAAAATTACTGGGGTCGTGACAGAAAATACTGTAATTTCCGGTGTATAAGATGCTAATTTGTTCTCATGCATAATGCGGCTACTTTTTGGCTAAAACCTACATTCGCAACTTCAGGAAGTAGCGATATGGATGAGTGAATCAGAATGAGAAGGGCTCTTTTGTCACCAAGAGTTTTTGCTCAGGATAAACGGATGAAAGTGACACACGGGGCGACAACAAAAGAGAGGGAGACTGACAAGGTGTGTGATGAAGGAGTTATGAGGCTGTTCACTTGTGATGCTGAAGAAGAAGACTTGAGTGGTTTTAGTTCCCAGTGATGTTATTGCTTAACTGGGCATGTTAAAAGCACGGTTCTGTTTATTAAAGCAAAATTTTAAAAAATCTTTTTTTGTAACGTCTACTAAATATCCCATGTTACGGCGGGGACCCGTTATAGAAAGGTGTGGCCTATATATGGACAAATCTTGTTTTCCTTTTAAATTTAGTGGGTGCGGCTTACATAGCGTGTGCTCTATAGTCCGGAAGTGCCAGTAAATAAGAACCACCGGTCTATGCGGACAACACCTTTCAGGCAGGCCCTGACATTCTTGCAGTCGGCCTTGAATTATTGCGGTTCCGAACAAGGTAAAAGCACTTTTGTTTTCAAACACTGTCGCAAACACAACTTGATGTTTTCTCTCCGCGGTCTTCAAGGATATTCTTTCTATTTACTCAGCACACAGAGAGGTAACCCCACTAGGTACTTCATGCTGTAAGATGGACGACTGCCATGAAAGTGTGTTATCGTGATGTAATGCTGTGCAATTAGCCACAGATGACAGGAACAAAGAATCCAACGCGATGTGTGCTGGCGGGAGCGAAGGAGAACTTGATGGTTCGACGACACATGAAATGACATCTCACCGGAGGCTCTCCAAAGGGGACCTGAGAGTGTTGACGGTGGCGGCTTTGAGGCCTTTACCTTGGCTGTTTAGTAATCTTGGCATTCTTTCCTCCTTCCCTTACCCTTGTCCCGTTCCCAGCGTCTCCCAGGTGGCAGGCATCCTCATGATTTACAGTACACGGTAGCGTGTGCGAGCGACGCAATGCGGGGGGAAGCGTGTGTCGGCTGCAGAGACGGGGTGTGTGTCCGTCTTAGCATTTTTGAAAGCTGCGATGGAGCTACAGTGGAAATGTCAAGGCAGGCCAAAATTGAATCCCGGGTGGATTTCCGACCATGTGAAGTCCACAGATCTTCAGGGAAACATCTCAAGCAGGTTGAAAGCCAAAGGGCCCACGGATATTTTTTATTGGCCCTCGCTACGTTCTAAAAATACACTTTAACAAGAACGTTTTAAAAACTGCAGCAAAAATGAAAAAATACAGATGAAATAGGTGTCATAATAGTCATAGTCATAAAAGTCATAATATTAAAAGAAAAAAACATTTAAAAAAACCCATAAAGAGCCAAAAAGTGTAATATAGCGTTTATATACTGTAAATAATATGCTTTTTCACAGATCCCGGGGGCCCACGCATCCTTTGACTTTTTCAGTGTCTGGCCTTTGGTGGAAAAAGTTTCTAAAGAATTAACTGATGGGGTGCGAGGGGTGTGAAGGGTACCGGTGATGAGGTGAGGCAAACCAGAAATGAAGAAGCACTAGCTGCTCAGTACAACATGATCTGTAATTACTGCAAATTATAGCCTTTATCCATCCATCCGTTCATCCATCCATCTTCTTCCGCTTATCCGAGGTTGGGTCGCGAGGGCAGCAGCCGAAGCAGGGAAGCCCAGACTTCCCTCTCCCGGGCTACTTCCTCTAGATCCTTCCTAGGGATGACGAGGTGTTCCCAGCCCAGCTGAGAAACATAGTCTCAGCAACTTGTTCTGGGTGTTCCCCGAGGCCTCCTACTGGTCGTATGTTCCCTGAACACCTCCGGGAGGCATCCTTACCAGATGCTCAAGCTACCTCATCTGGCTCCTCTCAATGCGGAGGAGCAGCGGTTCTACTCAAGGTCTCTCCCAGAGGACACTGCTTCTTACCTTATTTCTAAGCCCAGCCACCCTGCTCGGGTCCCCCCGCCAATGAGCTCACCCCTCGTGGGAGGGGCCAAAAGGGTTGGGTGCGGAGTGAGCTGGGTGACAGTTGAAAGCGGGGACCTCTATTCAATTAACCCGAGTAGTCACCGGGTGAGTTGTCTACAAAAGCAAATAACTCCATGGTCTCTAATTAGCTGTGGCTGCAGGCAACTTCCTGGTGTAGTTTTTCTATTAACTCCATTGGGTGGCAGTAGCTGCATTTAATGTCTCATGAGTGGTCTGCATCGAGCAACTTTATCCACCTCTGCATGCGTGAAATGTTGCGACATTTTTGAATGCTGTCTGAGCAGTTTTTTTTTTTTTACCCCTATTACAACATTGGTTCTTTTGCTCATGTATTGTAATATACTTGTCTATAGGTGAACTGAAGTTTGCTTTCCACTTTTGTGTGCACTTCATATCATTATTACTTGTTATTATTATATAAGTATTAAGTTTGTGCATGTAAGAAGTAACACCCTGTCCCCAATTATCACCTGCTTCTAATTAACAAATAAATAACTTGAAATCATGCGCGGTAATTTGGTGTAAATGATCAGCTGACAGAGATTTTCAGTGTGCTGTATTTTCACTCTAATTTGATTAATCATGCAGTCTTGTCTTTATATTTTATTATTAATTGCCCACACGGTTTCTTTGAAATATTTGGAAAAGGCAACAAGTAGAAGCAGTTTTGAAAACGGTGGCTGCAGCGTGGAAAAATACCTTTTGTTCGTCTTCTAACCTCACCTTGTACTTGAAGCGTCCCATTGAGGAGAGGCTGCAGCAGCAGATGGAACGCTAAAATTCAAAGACCCTCTCTGAAGTTTGTGTCTTTTTGTCGGGGAAGGTCTTTGACTCAACCTCTGCTCGAGGGGACCGGTAATCCACAAAAGCTGCCGCTCGCATGTTCCTGAAGTCTTCCATTGAGTAGTCCCACAAACGTGCCACTTTATTGTCAGTTTGAATGCAAAAGGGCAGCACAAATGCAAAATGCAACCGTTTTCCGACATCAGCGGCTGTCGTTGGACATTCCGTGACGGAAAATAATCACATGTTTCTTTTCGGCGATGTTTTGGCTTCTTAGATTATGAAGAAATGCTGCATAAGAAAACGTCATTAGCTGCAATGATGCTGCATGATTGTGTGATCACATGCTCAGTGGGTGTGGATCAGCAAACTGAGCCTCTAAATGCACCGGCAGCGCCATGCTCGCCTTTAGATAACTCTATCAACATTTACTCCCTGCTTTGAATATAAAAGTACACACAATGTTATTTGTCCACTGCTGTGCTGACTAAACACTTGCAGAATATCTCGTTAGTTTTTTCACTTGTGTGAAGACGAGCTGGCAATTATGCCATTGGGGTAGGATTAGGTGGTTATGGTTCTACAATTGTTTATTCATTTTTCTAAAAATGGGTGATAGCTAATATGTGCCACGGTGGGCATCAATGCCACATCGTGGCACGAGGAAATGTTAAGACACTTGGTACTTGCTGCAGTTGAGTAAACACAGTAAATGCCTTACAAGCTATCAGCTGCTTTATAAATCAAATGCAGTGATTCCTCGGTTTTCGTTATTATTGTATTTTTTTTTTAAACGACGGAAAGGAAAATGTATGAAAACCGAGATAAATAATGTAAATCTAATGAAGTCCATTCTAGGACCCAACGGTATTAACATAAAATGAATTTTATGGATACTAACTAAAGTTATAGATGCAGAAAATAATGCAGAATAAATAAAATTAAGTATTTTTTGTTGTTGTTATTATTAATTCCACCACTTGCAACTTTGTTGGCCCCATGGTGGGTTATTTAGCAGTCACGCTGATTAAAAACGTGCCCGGGAGGTGAGTCGGCAACATGTAGGGTGCTTTGTTTGGCCACTGGATTTAACCGGGCAAACGAGTTAATTTGTTACGTGCAATATTGCATGGAAACAGCAACACTAACAACTATTTTTGACCAAAAATGAATCGTGCAGTAACCGAGGTTTGGCTGTAAATGCAAAGAGAGGATCTCTGAGAAGCGTTTTCACAGACGGTCCTTCAGAAACAGCAAGGCACTTTTGTAAGAAGATCCTGTCATAAAGAGGATCTTAGAAACAGCAAAGCGTTCCTGCCACAGAGAGGAACTTTGACTAGCATTTTGTTGTGCAACCTGTACATTCAAAGTGACATTCAAGTTATGGCTACATTAAAAATCGACCTGTCTGTTGGCCAAGTTTGTGTTCTCCATCTGTTTTGGTTTTGCCGAAGCTCACTGGGAAAGTGTCACAGAGTGCTGATCACCTGCAGACATCACAGCGACGTGTGCGCGTTGATGAGTGGCGATGTTGTTTGCACACGTTTAAATCCGAGATCCGTCTTCCTTCTCTCCTCCTGTGCACCATCTGCATGTTGGAAGGAGGAAAAACAAACAGGAAGCATCACTGTCTGCTCACTACCTGACATGATAGACGAAGGGAGTGCCATTCATCGTCGCCCAGTTTGTGGCTGCATGCATGCCTGGCAAGCCTCACGTGCCGCACTTACCAGGAAGTCATCTCCAGGAATTTCCTGCTTGTGTCCAACCATGTGCATTTGGCAAGGGTAAGATGTTTGTGTGACGTGGCAGTGCTTGGAGAGCACAGCCGGCAATGCTTGATGACTCTCACCATGCTGGCCGACGACCACGGGTGTGAATTGTCCAAATGTGAAGTGAATTACTGGCAGTATGAAAACGGCACTGAACCTCGTGAGAAAAAGTCTTCCAGGTTTCCTCAAACTTTCAACAATTGTGCAGTACATGTTGGAATTCAGTTTTCCCTCAATGAACTGCAGCTTCCTTAGTTTTGGCAGCACTCATGCAGCCTCAACCACCATGCTTGACTGAGTACTTTACTTGTGTTGCCAGCTATGTAGACCATAATGGTTGGCAGCACTCATGCAGCCTCAACCACCATGCTTGACTGAGTACTTACTTGTGTTGCCAGCTATGTAGACCATAATGGTTGGCAGCACTCATGCAGCCTCAACCACCATGCTTGACCGAGTACTTTACTTGTGTTGCCAGCTACATAGACAATAACGGTTGGCAGCACTCATGCAGCCCCAACCACCATGCTTGACTGAGTACTTTACTTGTGTTGCCAGCTATGTAGACCATAACGGTTGGCAGCACCCATGCAGCCCCAACTACCATGCTTGACTGAGTACTTTACTTGTGTTGCCAGCTATGTAGACCATAACGGTTGGCAGCACTCATGCAGCCCCAACCACCATGCTTGACTGAGTACTTTACATGTGTTGCCAGCTACATAGACAATAACGGTTGGCAGCACTCATGCAGCCCCAACCACCATGCTTGACTGAGTACTTACTTGTGTTGCCAGCTACATAGACAATAACGGTTGGCAGCACTCATGCAGCCCCAACCACCATGCTTGACTGAGTACTTTACTTGTGTTGCCAGCTATGTAGACCATAACGGTTGGCAGCACCCATGCAGCCCCAACTACCATGCTTGACTGAGTACTTTACTTGTGTTGCCAGCTATGTAGACCATAACGGTTGGCAGCACTCATGCAGCCCCAACCACCATGCTTGACTGAGTACTTTACTCGTGTTGCCAGCTATGTAGACCATAATGGTTGTGTGTTGAGTCGTTTAGTATCCTAGTTTCAAAAAATTCTCAATTTTACCACAACAATTACAAAACAGTGAGAGAGTCAGGCTTTGTTATTTTCATGAACTTTATAAACTGCATCCTCGAGAGTTTAAAAAATGTCAGCATTCTACTGATTGCTTGTTTACACTAAAATCCCACACAATTCTCCTGTTGTGCTTAATGTGAAGGCAGAAAAGACCCGCAAATGGCGATCCAGTTCCGCTGATCCCGTTCTAATTTGCTGGCGTCTCCTTGACAACATAAATGCGGTTTCATTGTGTCGGCATGCATAGGAAGGGATGATGCCGGAGCACTCTGATGTCTCGCGGCCGTGGTCGTAATCAGCTAAATATTCCACCTCTTCCTGGAAGCGTCCTGTTTATTTACAACCCGCCTGTGAAAAGCTTTGCACGCATGTGCACGTGTGCACGTACTGCATGTCTGCGTGTGTTTGATGCGAGCCTCTCTGCTCTCCTGATCGGGCCTGTTCGTCTTCTCGTCAGCAGATAACCGCCGTGCTGTTCTGGAACGATCCCGCTCTCGCCACAACACCAACCACCAAGCCCGATGACGCGGCCGAAGAGGACCCGGAGGACGACATCCTGCCGCTGCGTCCCACACTCATGCAAACACCGCCATATTGTCCACATCCACGTTTAGGTCATCCGTAGGAAGCAACAATACGCTGCTTATGACATCGTCATCCTCACGTAGTCGTTCACACGGCAGGATCCACGTGGGCGTGCAAATGAGCGCTAGTACGTCAGCGCATGCGACTGCCACGCAGGATGCATTTTATGTTCACATACCTCCATTTTTGGCAAGATGCACGTTGTTGTTGTTTTTTCACGCTCTTCCACTTTTTTGGGATGCATTTTAATTTTTCGTCACGCACCTCCATTTCTCACGTGATGCATTTTATTCCTTACTCACCTTCCTTTACAGAGGAGGCATTTTTCATTTTTACACACCGCCATTTTTGACGAGATGCATTTTTCATTTTTACACACCTCATTTTCGACAGTTTTGCTTTTTTTACGCCCCTCCATGTTCGACGGGATGCAGTTTGTTCTCCATGCACCTCCCTTTTTAGGAAATCCATTTTATTTTCTACGCACCACCATTTTTTCTACACACACCTCCATCTTGGACCGGGTATATTTGATTTTAGGATCAAAACGGGCATTTTTGCGTTTTTCGGAGTACATTCAAAGAATAGCTGATGAATGATTAAGACGGGATTTCATCCGCTGCAGCCTGTGAGCGTCTTTATATCGCTGAACAAAATGCATCGTGTTTTTGGCCGATGGTGAGCCGCAGGGCATATTTTATGCATCAATTTGAAAACAAGGCGAGCTTTAAAAAAAGACAATGAAGCTGCTGAGAAAACAGCAAATTAGAGCCGGCGCTCCCTGGTGGGATTCCCGTCGCAGCTTCCTCCCGGTAGCATCCCCCAACTAATGAAGTTTTAAACATTTAACAAACAGAATGCGCTCCGTGCTCGTTGGTGTTTAAAATAACACAACTCCGAGCTCGGTGGCCGCAGTGGAGCGAACAGAGCCCAGGCCGCATAATCATGTGTTCGTGCCTCGGGTGCGCCGGTCCGACCGACCGACCCGAAGGCAGAGGCTGCAAACAACAAGCAGCCAGTCCACGGCCACAGTCCGGACGCTGCTTGTCTTCACAAATAGCATTCCTCAGGATGCTCCATCGGAATGACGCCTTCTCCGGACTAAAAACGCAATCACCTGAGCTGAAGCCGTGATGCGTGGAGGTGGATGACAACACTTGCACAAAGTGAGCTTCTGGAAAAGTCTGCGGAAAATGGCCGTCGTCTGTTTTTTGTTGCAAACCTTTCATTTTTTAATTTCGGACACATCTCTTGCTGAAGATATACAAATGTTATATCTTTATCATTACAGGCGGAACAAGTAAGTCCCATACGCACAGTTCTGAGCTGTCTCTTTGGACCTGTTTATATATTTAGAACACCCAGAAAAGAGAGAGACGTATGTGTTCATGCCTCACATTAGAATTGGGGGTGATGGGCAAAATGTACCCCCCAAAAAGTGCAGTTTTAGTGGGTTTTTCTATCTGAAAAAGTATAAAAACTGTCATGAGTATTAGGGCCACAGTGGAAAGAGATAACAAAATAAAGATGTACATCTACAACAGTAATATTTTTATTTTGCTAAATAAAAAATGTTTCAGGAAAACTGGTAATTTTGACATGGATATTTATTCCAGTGAAGTTACCAGTTACAACTTTTTTTCTTGTACAATTAAGACTTTTTGTGATAAATATTCTCTTAAAAAGGTTTTTTTTTTGTATTACAATTTAATTTACTTTATTTTGTTAATATTTCAAATTTAAGCTTTTTGTCTCTTTTGTCCTTTTTTTTTTTTTCCCACTTCACAACTTTTTGTTGCGACACCGCGACACTATTTATCGCCAAAAGAAAAATGGCAACTTTATTCTCGTAATGTTGCTCCGTACACAGCATTGTGACATTTTGGCTTTCTTTTGCTTTTCTTGAATGTATTCTGTTGATATTTGTTTTTTGTGTCTGGGTAACATTACATTACAAATTGCTATGCTCAAAAATGTAATGCAAAATTGCGACTTTTTTTTAACTGTGATGCTTTCCTGTAAAATTGTATTATATTGCAGTAGTTACCATTTTACTCTTGTAATTCATTGCCTTTTGTTTTTTCAGTGTGGCCCCAATACGGTAGACATATTTCTCCTTTAACTCCATAAGTTACGCTGTCATGGTTGTTTTTTCTCATTCTTTGACTGGACTTCTCCCCAGTTTTTGCCAATGTGCCAACTTTTGATTTAACAAACATGAGACCGCTTTTAACCCCCAAAAAATCATTTATTTTGAAAGCTTGTGTTGATATTTTAAAAAGGGAGCGTGACTCTCTTTGCTTGTGACAAATAATGTGTATACAATGTTAGGGCTTGTTTTGTATGTCGTGTGATGATTTAGATACGTGAGGTTCATTGTGGACTTGGGGAGGTGTTGCGAGGACTAAGGGGTGGAATTTCTTATGCTCTAGTGTTGCTGCTGCTGTTGCATTTGGGCGCATCACGTAAAAACGAGTGACGCAAATGTGACAAAAGTAGAAACAGCATTCAAACCGCCGCCCATCTCTCCTAAGAGTGTTTTTTTTCCCTTCCCGAATTGTCTTTCATCTTATTGGCATTAGCTAAACGCGTCTCATTATTCATGCGTGTTGTGTTCAAGGACTGCTTCCTGTTAGCGTCAGAGACGGGAGCGTGAAGCCTCCTTAAGATGTTGAAAAAAAGGTGCCATTTAAAAAAAAAAAAAAGATGATGGGTGGCGAGCACTTTAATCAAAAGAGAAAAAACTTAGCAGTGTGGTTTGCAGTCACTTCACCTCACAGGAGAAAAGATTTACTGCAGATGTTTCTCAGAGTTCAACTTTGCCACTAACTTCTTCTTCAAAGTTCGGCATGAGGTCCCCCGCTGCCTCTTTTCCCCCAGTTTTTGAGTTGGCGCTGCCGACCAAACAGGGCGGCCATGTTGTGCTAAGTTGCTGCCAACCTTCCTTCCTATGACGATTGGTCCTGAAACGCATCCTTTGTATCCATGACAACGTGGTGGGGCGGGAAGGAAAACAGAGCAGCGCTCCCTCTCCTTCCACAGGCTATGTAATGGAATATCATACGGAATAATAACCACTTTTGTTGTATAAAATGATTGTGGAAATCGTTTGGGTGTTATTGTGTTCTTACTTGCACTCACATGCCACTTTCTTACCAACTTCTGCACTTTTTAGGAATTTTTACTTTGTTACATTCCATATGTGTAACCAAAAATCAAATATGAATTTTACAAAACAAGATTATTAGTTTGAAATCATTTACTTACAGTTCATATGATATTATTCTCATATATGTATATATATTTTTTTTGTAAAGCAGTTATACTCATAACTCGTTTTCATTTAGAGTTCCAACTTTTTTTTTTCACTTTGACAATGATTTTTCTCGAAAAATTACTTTTTTTTTTCACTTCTTATACAACTTATTTGACTAAATCCTTCATAATTTCCACATTTTCTGTTGTAAAAACTTGACTTTTAGTTTCACCAAACGTTCGGGATTTACTCATAAAGTATGTCCTTGTATTTGTATACACTAAAACTTCTTTTTCGCAAAAAAATTCTTCTTTTGAGCAATTTTTTTCTCTAATATGACTTTTTTCTTGTGAAGTCAGGACTTTTTTGTGACATTACTTTATTCTCATTTTAGTACTTTTGTGACTTTTTTCTTGTAACTAGCCAGTAACAAATGTAATTAATTTGTTTTCCCAACTTTTTTTTTTCTTGCAATACACTTTTCTTTAAAAAACATTTTTCATTAAAGAAATATTGAAATAATCAAACAATTTAAATGATAATAATAATTGATATGTGTAAGAATAGAAAAGAGCAATGTAAAATATGATACATATTGATAAACTAAATTCAGAGTATGGTTGTGTGGTATAAATATTAAAATAAAAATACTATGGAAACTAATACTAACATGCTAATGTTAGTATTAGCCCAGACTTCTCTCTCCTCTGCCACTTTGTCCAGTTCCTCCCAGCAGGTCCCAGCACCCTGGCTGCGCCTGGAAATTCTGTCCATGAAAGTAATAAACAGAATCCGTGACAAAGGGCTGGCGGAGTCCAACCCCCACTGGAAACGGGTCCGACTTTTTGCCGGCGT
This sequence comes from Oostethus manadensis, assembly GCA_024372805.1. Lineage (NCBI taxonomy): Eukaryota > Metazoa > Chordata > Actinopteri > Syngnathiformes > Syngnathidae > Oostethus > Oostethus manadensis. The sequence goes on along the minus strand of QODF01000084.1, from coordinate 1,564,936 downwards.
CGGTCATGCAGGGAACGAACTGCCTGAATTAGGTGGTTCAATACCCCATATCCTTATTGGAAGAGGTGTCAAAGTATTCCTTCCACCGGTCCATAACATCTCGAGTTGAGGTCAGCAGAACACCATCCCCACCATACACAGTGTAGACTGTGCACTGCTTACTGCTTCCCCCTCCTGAGACGGCAGATGGTGGTCCAGAATCTCTTTGAATCCACCAGGAAGTCCTTTTCCACAGCCTCGCCAAACTCCTCCCATGTCCGAGTTTTTGCCTCAGTGACTGCCAGAGCTGCAGTCTCAGTGACCGGGAGCTGCAGATCGCTTGGCCTGCTGCCGCTACCTTTTAGCCGCCTCCAAAGTCCCATGGGCCAAAACAGCATGATAGGACTCCTTCTTCAGCTTGACGGCATCCCTCACTGCTGGTGTCCACCAGCGGGTTCCGGGATTACCGCCACGGCAGTCACCGACCACCTTACGCAAGAATTGCCACTCCTGCTCGCCGCATCTCATTTCCGGCAACACCAGAGTGGAATGAAGTCCAGCCCCTCTCCAGAGGACTGGTTCCAGAGCCCTTGCTGTGCTTTGAGTTGAGTCCGACTATATCTAGCTCAGGCTCCTTCCCCACCAGAGAGGTGACATACCACGTACCGACAACTAGCTTCTGTAGCCGAGGATCGGACCGCCAAGGTCTCCGCCTTCGGCCGGCACCCAGCTCACTTTGCACCCGACCCCATTTGCCCCTCCTACGAGTGGTGAGCTCATGGGAGGGGGTCCCACGTTACCTTTTTGGGCTGTGCCCGACCGGGCCCCATAGGTGCAGACCCGGCCACCAGAAGCTTGCCATTGTGCCGCACCTCCAGGCCTGGCTACAGAGGGGGGGCCCCGTTGAGCCGCCTCTGGGCGAGGGAAAACAAAGGTCATCATCAAGGTCTTTTGAGCCACTCTGCCTGGTCCTTCCCCAGGACCTGTTTGTCATGGGTGACCCTACCAGGGGCATGAAAGCCCCCGACAACGTAGCTCCTAGGATCATCGGGACACGCAAACTCTTTCACCACGATGAGGTGATGGCTCAGAGATAATAATTAATATAAAAGGTAAATGACACAATGGGGTTGAACAAATGAAAATGTAAGTGTATGCCAATGTTTGTCTTTTTTAAATCAATGGAAAATAAACATAATAAAACTAAATGACAAGAGCAAATGCCCTGCGATTGACTGGTGACCAGTCCAGAATGTACCCCGCCTCTCGCTCAAAGTCAGCTTGGACGGGCTCCAGCGTACCCGAGACCCTGATGAGGATAAGCGGCATAGAAGATGGATGGATGGACAAGAGGGGAAAAACTGCAAAGGCTGGGAGCGTTAACAGGGTTAGCGTGGTTGGGCCTGCTGGTGCTTGAAGTTGAGAGTTGAACATAAGATGGAAATGAATTTCTTCTATATCGCTTCTCTGCTCCACCCATCCATCCATCCATCCAGACAGGTGGACGTTCATCTCTCACAAGCTGTGTTCCTTGTTTAGAGATGTGCGGCGTGCTGCACAGCCCTAATTAGCTTTATTGTTGATCTTGTGAGGTTAATTTGTACTTGGCTGCGAGTAAACACGCTCCAAGAGGCCAAGCTAGCTCCCTTGCAAGGCACCTGCTTTGTTGCTGGAAAGAACTTTATGTCCGGTGAGGTTGCACCTCAGTGATGCATGGCCGGGGTCTAATGATCTGAGGAATGCACTTGTTTGTATAGCACACTTTTTGTTTGTGCTGCAGATACGAGGCCTTGTCAGAGACTGCAAGATAAGGCGGGCCCTCGCACCTTCTCCTTCTTCACCACCACTGGTGCTCCAATGCACCTGCTGGCAAATGACTACCAAACAATTATGGTTCATTTGACTTTTCTCTTGCACTTTATGGATATGAGGCCAAGCCAAATCCCTGCTGCTAATTCAGTGTGAGTGAACGCCAGATTTAGAGCCGCACTTAAACGCCACGCCTCCGCAGATGTGCGTGTGTGTGATGGTGTTTGTGGAAAAAAATGTTTGTGTCACATGTTCTCAGGATGTATGTGTGTGTTAGTGTGTGCCCCAAACAGCTCAGTGAGTGTTGTTGTCTGCATCAAAGTGTGTCAAATAATGGGAATATTCACACACGGAGACGCTGCGCTTCCAAGATAAGACGCCGGCGTTTAGTCAAGCTCCCCTTTCTCTCTTTCCTGCACACCACATATTTTCTTTATGATGTTTACACGCCCCAGCAGCACCGTGCTATATTTCACCCTGGGAATGCACATTCCAAGATGCGACATGCGACCTCATGTCACTTTGTTGGCTCATATGGTGGTCTTTTTAGGGGTGTCTATAATAACCCACAAAACCAAAAATTTTTTGCTATTTTTATACATAGCATAGTGTTGAATATGAAGACATTTATTTTGTAAGTCCACCATACAAATTCACTAGTAATTTAATAGTACTTTTTTTGCAATAATAATTTTATTATTACTTCTATATTATTATGGATTGTATTATGTTGTATTTTATTGCATTGTATTTATGTGTGTTGTTTTATATCTTATAACTTACAGGCAAATGAGCCGCGAGTGCTGTCCACGTTCATACTTTTAATGTTTTCCGTTGCCCGACATTTATAAAATTATTATTTTTATTGGTCATAATAAAAGATGTCTGTTTTTAGCAGGTATTTTCCAACTTCCAATTTTTGATTCCAAGATCAAACAATAGCGATATGTCACATATAGGAAGTCACATATGTCCTGTTGTGGAATTGACAAATATCTGTTGTGAAGCTAATGACTACGGCATCAGCAATTCTCCACTTCCCCACGTGGCTGTAAACCACATTGTACAACACGGGGAAGAAGTGTGAGAAATACGTGTTACTAGGCATGCCAAAGTGTGACTCGAGGAACTTCACAAGTTTTCTGAATACGGCGTCTTGCACGAAAGAAAAAGGGCTGGTTATCCAGTGCGGTACACTCCATGATTTTTCGTTTGATGGCTTTCGCCCTGGGAATTGGGAAGGAAGAAGTCTCGGTTCCGCCTCGCATGACCAACGCAAATGGCAAGTTTATTATGCGAAGGAGACACGTTAGTTAAGGTGGTTACTAGCCAAACACGCTTGTTTACATGGAAGCCCGTAGACCTGCACCCCATACCGATATCTACCGACACTACATGTTTATGACAGTATCAGGTCGACAATAATATTCAAATTTTCTGAAATATTGAATTTGGAATTTTCATTCTAATAAGATACAACATATCAGGTTGTGTGTAATGAATGTATATAATATACAATATTTACTTTATGAATGAAATTACATTTGTTTCAAATAATAAATCAATAGATTTTCATCTTGTTATTAGTAATATTTGTTGTTGTTTGGAGCGATTTGAGTTTGTTTAATTCCCATGTCAACCAGAAAAGCAGACGCTCTCCACCCACCGGTTTATTTTGAAACTCTTCTTCGTTCTTTTTCTCCCCCCGCCCCCGTCTCCTTCCTGTCCACATCCGCCCAAACGTCTCTCCCAGCTGGGAGAGGGTCAGCTCATAGGAGACTTCAACCTGTCAAAGCAGAATATAAATTTATATAAATAGCATCTATCCCTTCTTTGGCAGCCTTCACTCCTTCCTCTTCCTCTTCCCCCTGCCCTTCTTCTTCTTGCCATTTGATTCAGACCACTGAGTTGGCTGCTGGATGGACAGGCCAGCCAGAACATGGCCTCAAGTAGAGAGAGGAGATGGAAGGCAGGTGGAGACTGCTTGGAGAAAAATATATATATATATATATTTGTAAAATGTCAAACGGCAATTCAAGTGAGAAAACTGTAAAACTTTGTGAGTTTTCCAAAAATTACAACTTTATGCTACAAAATTAAAAAAAAAAATCTTCATAATTTGTGATGATTTTCTCTGTTTATTTAGTTTTTTGTGCTTTTGTTTGATTTCCATATTACAACTTTAAAAGTGTCATTTTTTTAATATTTCAACTCTGAATGCTCCAATTGATTGGCGATTTCCGTACAAAAACATGTGATCGGCCAATAAACGGCTTTCAAAGCCCATCCGGTCCCAATCAAATCCGATCCAAATCCTACAGTGTCACAAGGGACGCACGTTGTCCTGTATTGGACTCCAAACGTAACTTTTTACCACAGTGACATTTTGTTTTCAAAAGAAACAGGTAATGCAGTTAGTTTGGAGCTCCTTTTTGTCCCACGGGGTAGCTACAAGTGGATATCATGTTCATGGGCTAGGTACTAACTTTTTCAAGTGGCACTGAATCATTTTGCTCTTTTGTTGTCATTATTCGAATTATGTCATGTCCTCAAAACACGATTTGTGTGCGGTTGTTTAAATTCAAACTTAAATTCAGGTTTGTGTCAAATAGTAAAAAAATACTTTCACACAATGAAGGGCAAAATATCCAGAAAGCAATTTGCCCCAATTTTTTTAAATAATTAAATATAATAATTATGAATACATATAATAATTACTGTAAAGATTATTATAGTATTGGCTGATCTTCCTCGTGGATGATCGGTATTGGAATTTGCAGTTAACCCTGATCGGAGTGTAACGAGTTTAAGATGAGGTTTGATTTCAGCAGATCTATGTCTTTTTCCAGATCCAGATGTTTGTGGTCTGTGAGACCAAAAGTGTTCAGTTAAAAATCTTTTTCTTTTTGCAGTTGGCGCTCCAAGTGCCTTGGATCTTCCAATCTTAACTTCCAATTTCAACTTTGGATCATTTGTTCCGTTCAGCTTCCTTCCTTGCTTCAGCAATGCGACTTTGAGTTTCCTGTTTGTCAATTTAACGATGATGACGGGTGTGGTGCTATTCTTGCCGTAAAGTGGGATGCACGTGTTGGTGAAATTAACAACCTATCGCTCAGTGGAAGCGACGTCTTCTTCGTCTAATTCCTCTTTATTCCCCACTGCTCTGCCATACGACCTGGGTTTGATCCTGAGCCCAGTCACAGTCACTGTTTCATCATTGATTATTATATTTTGACTTTATTCTGTAAAATGACTGTTTCCTTTTTTTTTTTTAGTTTTCATATTATCTTATATTTTTAGAATGTGCGACTGTCCGAATAAATAAAACAGCCGAGGGCCGCAAATGTACCCCGGTACGCACTTTGGAAACCTCTGGCTCAGACAAACATCTTTTCGCATGATTGTATGCAAATGGCTCTTCTCCACAAAAAAAGTAAACAGAAACGACCTTAAAAATAGCAGCATGAGTAAGATGAATAATCATTGCCTTTTTCATGCTCTGTTGACGACACGGCCGGAGAGTGGACAAGCTGAGTCACGGTTCTACTACTAAGCTCGTGCTCTTTGCCCACAGCACTGCCTGCACACAGCACTCATGCACACTAAGAACAGAGAATATATATTTTTTTTTTAAAATAGGCACTGCTGAGTGCAAAAAGAGAAGAAAAGGAGTTGGGTAATTGAGTAAGTGCCCTCCTGGATGCAGATGTCTGAATAAAAGTATTTTGTCCAACAGAAGCCTTTCTTCGGGTAGCTCCAAAGTACTTAAAAGCTCATTCAAAGTTCCTCCTTTGCCCTCAACCGAGAGCGTCCCCAAGGATAAAAAAAAACGGAGGAAAAACACTCAAACTCTTTCTTCTGACAGATGAGCATAAAAGGGTTTTGACCACACAAACCCACGCCAGTACACACACACACAAACGCTCATGAAAAATACAAAGCCTACCGACGGTTTACTTTTCAGCGAGTGTCCTAATGCTCAGGTGGACATGCAGGGGGCAAAAACTGAACGGCGAAAGCGATCGAATAAAAGAAAAAAGTAATGGCCATCAGAGTTAATGGTGAGAGTAAGAAGTTAGATTTCTCACATGAGAGCGTTTTCTTGCTCGTGCGCGATACTTTCTTTTTCCTACACTGCAGAGCAAAGGGAATGCAGCAAATTGGAGACAAATCCAATGCAAGAGACAACACTGCAACAAATCACTGCAACATATTAAAGAAGCGCAGGAATGGACGCCGTCGTAAAGTACAAAATCATTTTTATGTCATGGTGAAACTGACCATTTTGCGTGAGTTTTTTCATGTTTTTGTTGATTCATCATAGGTCGGTCATGCCTGGAAAGCGGAGCGCAAGGATGACGTCACGTAAAGGCGACTTGTTGCGAAACGCTGTGCTCACATGTCGCGTTCAATAAACAAATGTGAATAATGAAGGGGAATGTGGGGAAAAATCTCACACAAATGTTTCCACAATCTCATAAACAATAGAAACAATGGAGACAACAACAACCAGAACAACGCATAAAGAGCAACCCCCCCCCCCCGAACATCCTAAACCATGAAAGCCCAGATGATACCTGCAACAAATCCACACAACGCCAGCAGTTGGCGTTACTCTGCTGGTTTTTGTTCGCAAAAGAAGGATGAGGACAGCGATGAGGACTACTCTTTAACTAGTCATATTACATGCACTTACTGGAAAAAAAGCATTCTTTTAATCAAAACAAAATTCCTCTGCATCATCTTTCTGTGTGTTAAACATCCCATGTTACCATGTGGCCAACTGCAGCATGTAACACTTTCTTTTTCTTCTTTTAATTTAGTTCATTTAGTCAATTATCCCCCCAACCCAACATGGCCCTATTCACGTTCTTCAAATTATTTAATTCAATTATTTTTGCAATGCCATCATAAATCAACACTTATGCATTCACATATTGTGTATGTTTTCATGTAATTTATTTATCTTAATTTTACATACATAGAAAAGTATTAGTTTTCACAAATTTCAAATTAATTAGTTTATTTTAGTTTTTTATTATTATTTTGTTTTATTTTTATTTTATTCATTAAAAGTGTGAAGGTTTCTATTAATTAATCAATTATCAAATTCACCTGACCACCACATTAAATATTTGTTGAATTTATTACATTTTACTTAACCTTAGAATATTATGTTTTATTTTATTTTACTTATTTTTGCTTTAGTTCATTTAATTTGACCTAAACTTTGGAGTTAATATATATATATATTTTTAGATTGACTTTATTTCATTTTAGTGATCAGGATTGTCTTGTAGTGATGTCATCCATAGCTTATAATGTTTTGAAACAATAAAAATCCGAAACCCCAGACAGGAGGTGATTCCCACACTCCTATCCCTCATTACACACATACACGCACAAACAAACACAGACCAATTAAATCATCAAGACGCGGAGGTAATGAAGCATTTTACATGCATGGAATGATGGCGGACGGTGACTCAAAAAGTGTGAATCACGACGATGCATAATCTCCATCATGTCTCCTCCCCCTTTTTTTTTCATTTTTCTTCTTCCCGCTTGCAATGAGCTCACATATCTGCACGTTTTTGCGACTGTGAGGAAAATATCCAATATAGTGCAATGACGGATTTGCTACCGGACAGTATACGGACTTCTGGTGTAGTCTCAGTTCTGGAGAACACATTTCACCAAACACGTAAGAACAATTTACAATTACTTCATGAAATCCTTGATGTTCATCCGAGTGTGTCCCACTGAATCACTTTCTCAACTTTGACTCGCAGGCCGAGTGACAGATTCACGTGAGTCATGTTCAAGCCCCCCTCCCTCGCCATCACCCTTGCCCTCGCCATATTTAAATATGCTCGCCGTCCGCACGTAGGCGGTCGTTCTGGCGTCGTGTCCTTCCAGACCATCACAAGGTGAGTGTTGGTATTAGGCTTCGCATCGGCTACGCTCGGATGCCTCTCTCATTGGCGTTTCATGTCGAGCTCCATCGCATTCGTCACGTTTCATGAACTTCCTTATTATTCACTGGCGGGGAGTCGTTTTGTTCTGCCACTCGCTTTCATGAGATGGAGAGAGAAAGAAAGGGATGGAAATCCATTCTGGTCTCTTCCTACTTATTGGGAGAGCAGGTGGTCGAGTGCCTCTCGGCTCCCCCCTGCATCCTTCAACCGCCATCTCTCAGCTCTGTAATTTTTTTTACGTGGGCTTCACATCTGATAACATTTAACATTGCGGTTTGATTTTGGGCGTACCCCTAAGCTTCCTTCAAAGTGCTACATTTAATTTACGGGCTAATATAGATTTGCGAGTTGGTTACGATCCAAGACCCCCAAGCGAATGGTAAGAAATGTGCACAATGGACATCCTAAAAATGTTCAATACTCTAAATCTTATAATATTACTCTCACAGTTGTTAACGACAGATTATATTTAGTTTTTTACGCTAAGAAACAATTGCAGGCATGCAGTAAACAATGTTATACTGGCCCATTCAGTTTTGCAGAATTGTTGTAATTCAGCCAAATTGAAGGGTTTCCAGCACCAAGCACTTTTTTAAGGTCATGTCACAGCATCTCAATGGCTTTTGGGTCAGGACTTTGATTAAGCCACTCCAAAGTGTTTTGTTTTTCTTCAACCATTCAGACGTGGACTTGTTGGTGTGTTTTGGATCATTGTCAGGCTGCAGAACCCAAGTTGGGTTCATCTTGAGGTCACAAACAGATGGCAAGTCTTTCAGGTCCTGAAGCAGCAAAACAAGCCCAGACCATCACACTCCCACCACCACATTTTACTCTTGGTATGATGTTCTTTTTTTTTTTCCTGAAATGCGGCATGTAATTGATGTAATGGGACCTTCCAGGAGGTTAAACTTTTGTCTTGTCAGACCAGACCAGAGTATTTTCCCAAAGGTCATGGGGATCATCAACATGTTTTGTGGCAAAATTGAGATGAGCCTTAATGTTCTTTTTTTTAAGCAGTGGTTTTCATCTCGGAACTCTGCCATGCAAGCCGTTGTTGCTCGATAGCGATAGAGGCCTACAGTTCTTTAGATGTCATACCGGGGACTTTTGTGACCTCTTGGATGAGTGGTTACTGCGCTCTTGGGGTAATTTTGGTTGGCTAGCCACTCCTGGGATTGTTCGCCACTGTTCCATGTTTTCACCATTTGTGGATAATGTCTCTCATTGTGGTTTGCCGCAGTCCCAATGCTTTAGAAATGGCTTTGGAACCTTTTCCAGACTGATGGATCTAAATTAATCTCAGTTAATTTAAGTTTTTACAGTTACTTTTTTTGCACGCATTTTTATCTATCTATCTATCTATCTATCTATCTATCTATCTATCTATCTATCTATCTATCTATCTATCTATCTATCTATCTATCTATCTATCTATCTATCTATCTATCTATCTATCTAT
>QODF01000084.1:1503594-1555141 GCA_024372805.1 Oostethus manadensis | reverse complement strand
CTTTGTGCAAGGACGAACAGGATGAGCACTGCCAGAGCCCTACAAAATGACCTCCAGCAGGCCACTGGTGTAAATGTTTCTGACCAAACAATCACAAGCAGGCTCCATAAGTGTGTCCTGAGGGCCCTAGGTCCTGTAGTGGACCCTGTGCGCACTGACCAGCACCATAGTGCTTGATTGGCATTTGCTGTAGACCACCAGAATTGGCAACTACGCCACTGGCGCCCTGTGCTCTTCACCGATGAGAGCAAGTTCAACCTGAGCACATGTGACAGACATGAAATATTCTGAAGATGCAATGGAGAACATTATGTTTCCTTACAACATCATTCGGCTTGACTGGTTTGGTGGTAGGTTAGTGATGGTCTGGGGAGGCATATACCTGGAAGGACACACAGACCTCTATAGGTTAGATAATGGTACCCTGACTATTAGGTATCGGGATGAAACCTTGGACCCATCAGAATCTACGCTGGTGCAGTGGGACCTGGGTTCCTCCTGGTCGACGACAATGCCTCATGTGGCTAGAGTATGCAGGCAGTTTCTGGAGGATGAAGGAATTGATACCATTGACTGGCCCCCACATTCACCTGACCTAAACCCAATAGAACCTCTGGGACATTATGTTTAGGTCCATCCGGCGCCTCCAGGTTGCTCCTCAGACTGTCCAGGAGCTCAGTGATGCCCTGGTCCAGATCTGGGAGGATCCCCCAGTACCCCCTCTGGTGTCTCATTAGGATCATGCCCCGACGTTGTACAAGCACGTGGGGGCCACACAAACTACTGAGAATCATTTGGTGTTGCTACAATGACATTTTGGCAAAATGGACCAGTCTGCTGCATCTTTTTTTCACTTTCATTTCCTTGATTTCCCCCCTCTATAGGGTGATTCCAGCCTGCAATAAGCAGCATTCTGGTCCGGTGCTTGTGTGTCTCATGATAGTATGATTACTGATGGCTAGTGACCCGTGTAGAATGCTAAATATCATCACAATGTCTTTGAATGTGTCTTGTGACTTAATTATTTGTGTTTTAGTTCATGTAGCCACATTTACGCTTAAAAATGCTGAATTTAGGCAAAAAGACATACATATCAATATATATTTTTTTATTATAATAGGCCATATTCAATCAGAAATTGAAGCAGCAATTATTTGTTAATTTATTTATTACACTGAGCACACTTTACTGTTAGTGTACAAAACATTTTTTTTATTTTTTGTATGCAGAAAACACGTTCAGACTTGTGGCGTAACTGTGTTAGTTAGCAAAGAACTACACTGTCAACCACCGATGACATCATAGTTGGACAACCCAGCTGACTTCTGGTTTCTGTTTCCACGTGGTAGCAAGGTAATAAGCTAGCAACAGGAACGCTTTGTGATAAAAAGATACATTAAGAGCACAGTTGGGCTCCCCCAGTGTGTTAATAGCGCGACAAGGCGTGCATCAAGGCAAATATTTTGCTACAATTTTCTACCTTAACTGAAAAACACACTAACTGAGGTGTAGGCTAACCAAGGTTCCACTGTACTTGGAATGATTATTATTCCCTTGCAGTTTGAAAGAGAGAAAGTAAATCCTTGGCTTTGCAGGGAAGCTATTATAAGTCGTGGGCCAATAAAAAATAGGCTGCAAATGGCCCCCAGGTTGGACTTTGGACACCGCTGACGGATAGGCTAGCATTCCTGCAAGGGTGTTCTGCCAAGCAGGTGGCCATGCTGCACCGGTCCAGAAAGCACATAAAACAATGTACGCTTGGCAGCCGCCCAACCATGGGGCACATTAACACCATCATATCTGTGCTCGTCCCCTTGTGGATCTGGATCAAGAAGTCAAAGACACCTTGGTGTTTTGAATGTTAACACCCATTCTGACTTTTCGCTCACCCCGAGGCTATTAGCAGAAAGTTTCTTTGTTCCTGGATCCAAGGCCCCTGTCCATTTCTTACTGTGTTCTGTGCTAAAGTCATCCCTGCGGTGGTGGTGGTGGTGGACGCGCTGGAGCGTAAAGAGACACAAGGTGGAGTGGAGCCATTAATGGAGTATGGTTGGAGTGGCCGACCTGTGGAGCGGCACGGCCAGCTGCGAGGTGAACATACCGCCGCTCTAAATCTAAAAGAGGCATCCCTCCCGCCCTCCACCACTCCGCCTCTCACGTCTCCTTCTTCTCCCCCTCCACCTCTCCACTCCGTCACGCCTTTCAGCCAGCACTTCCTGTCCGTGCCGTTGCTAACAGAGTGTCGAGTCAAGCTTTGTCCTCCTGGGGGCTGACGGAATGGTCAAAGGCTGTGGATGGTGCAGGTTAAGCTTGTAATTGCCAGTGTTTCCGCCTTCCTCGGAGCTCAAAGTGACAAATAAGGAATACATTCTGCTGAGATTTACGACCTGCAAGAGGCAGGTGACTAATGTTGGAGTCTGCCGGGATGCTTCCATAGTGATGGGTCTGTTTTTAACCTTTTGAGCCTCCGATGTTGCCATGCATTAATGGATCTAGGCTCACGTTCGATACTCTGGTGCGGCTGGAGAATGTAAAAGAACTAGGTCTGTCAAACGATTAAAATATTTAATCGCGATTAAGCACTTTGTGTCCATAGTTAACCCATAATTAATCGCAGGCAGAAAGAAGTTTAAATCTATAACAAGTAGGAATGTAAATTTGTGGTAAACAATTTGATACACGTCTAGGTACACGGGTTAAAATAAGATTCCTATAGTTTAAAAACAGAACAATTCCATACAGTGTGCAAACATTACGATTCAAAACAATTCAATGACTGCATTTGTCAATGTAGAATTCAATCTTACATACACAAAAATACATACACGTGTTATTACTAATACAAGTAAAAAATCAAATGGAATAATAAAAGCAATAAACTCGATTTTCCTGACACTTGGCATTCACACTGATATTATTGTCATGTGACCAGTCTGCACAGTAATGAACATATGCATCAAGTAAGAATTTGATTGGTCAGCTTTGGTGACACACTATGTAAATATTTACAAAATGTACAATGTTTACAAATATTGTAAACCAGTGATCATGGAAGAGGGTGGGCGTGTCAAGGTGTGCGTGGGAGGCAGGTCTGTTAAGGTCTTTTTCATGCAACAATGCTGGCGCCAATGTTGGGTTAATTGGAGACTCTAAAGTTTCCACAGGTATAAATGTGGGAGCGAATTGTTGTTAGTCTATAACTGCCCTGCGATTGGCTGGGAATAGGCTCCACCATTCCCCCGTGACCCTAATGACAATTGGTAGCATAGAAAACGAATAAATGATTGGTCAGGTTTGGTTTCCATCCATTTCATTCCTCTTATCCTCATACAAGTCGCAGGGGCAGCAGTCTCAGTAGGGAAGTCAAGACTACCCCGTCTCTGGCCACCTCTTTCTCAGAGCTCAATCCCAACCTGAAGTGTGCAATCACGCTTTGTCTGCCCATGGCTTCAGATTTGGAGGTGCTGGGTCAATAAAGGCTTTGAGGTGCTCCCAGAACCTTCACACTTGCTGAAGGTCACAGTCCGACGAGGCCATCAGGACCGCATCATCTGTGAATAGCAGAGACGAGTGACTAAAACCGCCATAATGACACTTGACGCCTTGGCTGCTCCTAGAAATTCTTCATAAAAATGATGAATGGAATCAGTGACAGAGATTCCAACATTCACAGGAAATTGGCTCGACTTACTGCTGACAACCCAAGCCTCTGCTCCAAATGTGCAAGAACTGAATAGTAGTGTGCCACCAATACCGTACTCCTGTAGCACCCTCCAAAGGACACCGTGGGGGACATGGTCGGATGCCTTTTCCACGTCCACAAAGCACATGCAGACCAGTTTGTCAAACTCCCATGTACTCCCCAGTACCCGGTCCAGTGTTCCGCAACCAGAGAAAAAAAATGTCTGGTCTGGTTTGTACAGATAAATACATTAATATTAGGAGTTCTCAGTAGTATTTCAAATCAGGGAGATATGAGAAACTTTCTGTCCTTTGTAGGAGGCGTGACAGACAAAAATCAGAACCACTGGTTCTAAAACAAAATGCCTGAGGTGAATGGATCGCATTGCTTTTATATTGTGATGTATTTACCGGTTTTAAATTCACAAAACCATCCAATCCAGAATATGCTTTTAAAAAGACCCGTTTGTCTGTCTGCAGGTGGACTCTGTTTGGTCCACTTGAGCTCAAGTGCTTATGCTGTGTGAAGCAAAGACACAGGCCGGCATTAAAATAACAGCAAAAACATGCTGTAAAAAAAATGTGTTGATGTGTCTCTATTGTGTTCCTCTTCCTCTCTGTATGGAACTCTTTAAAAGTATATTTTAAAAGCTTTTTGTGCAATCTAAGCTGTGCACTGCACCAAAGTGTGCGCCAAGCATCTTGTTTTTTGTGCGTCCAGACCAGAGTATCAAACAGCAAGTGTGAACGCAGCCTTAAAAACTACAAAGACCACTGTTGTAAACAGGCCTTTTGGAATTTTGGTCACGACTTCCTCCCTGACAGACAGTCCCGGGTCACCTCGAAACACGGCGAGGATCAGTCCCTGTGCCCGTGTTTCCACCAACCTTTTCGGAATCTGCTTTCAATAATGTATAAAAGAGGGCGCCGGCTTTGCATGTATTGTCAGCGCCGGGACGTGATCCCTGACATCTGGAGCCCGCGTGGGGGCTATGCTGAATGATAATGGCTTTCTCGCCACTATTGATGAATTATTAAATTCAAATTGTTTTGCCAACAAAACATATTTGTTAACACAATTGAATCTGCGGTGAATGCCAATGGGTTATCAATTTTTAATTTTTCATTGCAGACCAAAACATAGCCTTTGGCCATTTTATGCTACAGGCAGTAAGTAATGATTTTGCACGTGACTCATGCAAATGAGTCAAAGTTTATTACTCGGATGGCAGAATCCTAGAAGAAAAGAGTCCCGCGCTCATGGATTCGTTGTCATGCATTACTCTGAGCTGACAAAAACACTGTGTCCATAATTGTGATCGCATATCAAGCAAAAAGTTTCAGCATCATTATGGTTGAATATCCTTTGACTATATGGGTGTGCATGTTTTACTCAAGGCCAAAGCAATAATAGCAAATCTTAGAGCTTCTCCTTTCATCTGAATCTACATCAAATGTTGATAATTCAATTTGAATATCTTGGCTTAGCCCCTACCTTTTCACATTTGGGGGCAACTCCGTGGATTACCCTTTGTGGAATACTGATAACGACCAAAAGCGTTGGATTTCTTTTGTTTGTCTAATTGAAACACGGCGTTTGATACACAGTAAAATATACATCAAGTAAAACAGGAGTTTAAAAGCAAACAAAAGGGCTATTATAAAGAAAATGAGAAGAAATGCTAGGTTGGCAGGTTAGACCAGGCAAAGTGGGCGGAGCTAATCTGTTAGTCATAACATAACAATGGATGCAAAATAGTGTTCTCTACTCACATAATTGCAGTAATAACGCACAGGAAGCTTATATGTATGAACATTCCTGCGATTCGGCTGGCAACCGCTCTCGACCTAAGTTAGCTGGGATAGGTTCCAGTTTACCCCGGGGATTCTAGTGAGGATAAGCGGCACAGAAAATGGATGGACAAATCTAAGTCCTGTCCTGCTGGCTACTGTCTGATGGGCTCCTGGTGCAGACGTTTCCTGTGATAGTGTTTCCTCACCTTGCTCCTGTGCTCGGCCATATTGTCATTCCATATTTCAATTCTATGGGTGTGTATGCGTGTGTGCGTGTGTGCTTGGGGTGCTGGGGTTTGGGACTGGGTGTTATCGGGGCTTTGTTTTTACCTTTGTAAAGCACTGTGGGTTGCATTTTATATGTATAAAAGTGCTTTTTAGATCAAGTTTGATAACTGCTGTTTTGGTAAGCAGCAGTATACTGCAGAAGCATGCGATTATTTCAAAAAAGGTCTGCAGTTGAAGTAAGCACAGCCTTTGCTATACTGCACCTATGCAGCTACAGTATTTCTAATTGGTCTGCTCCGTATTCCATTTGCTGTATAAATTAACACCCTGCCCCGCTTGCACCTCGCTACCATGGTCTCAGCCCCTAGCGTGAGCGGATGGCGAGTCGACACTCTGAATATCAAGTGGCTGATTGCTTCTGTCACTCGGTGAACTTGGTCTCGCCAGATGTGCTTGTCCGTTGGTGTCAGCAGCAGGATTTGTCCCCCGGGCAGACCAGCGTTTGTAAAGTTGGACAGACGGTCCAAAACGGGGGGTGGAGACCGCAGGGCCTAGCGCCGACTTGCCACTCATATTGTCTTTCTCCCTTTTCGTCACTGTCGAAGAACTGCTGATGCCATCGTGTGATGGCTGCAGAGGCTCCTGTATGACCCCAACTCGCCTGCCATGTGTCTTGACCTAAACAAAACTCAAAACCGATTCTTTAATCATGTAGTTACTTAGACACGACAGTCTTGAAATTCTTCTTGCTGCTTGGAAATAAAATGTCAGAATTGATTTTATGAGTATATATATACACACATATATATATGTATATGCATAAAAATCCGGGATACGAAAATACCTTTCTGATTGTTTTTGCTTCGGCTTAAGAAAATCTGTTCGCTTTACGAAAGTCCGTCAATCTTGCCAAAAGTTTCAAAATCTTGCCAAAACGATCTCCTCCAAATCCATCATCTTCTGCATCTGGCTTGTATAGCTGGGCAATCTCGCCATCAAACATGCCGGCTTCCCTGTCATCATACGTAATGTTCTCTGGTTGGTTTATCGCTGCCAGCGTACGTACTGTACTGCACTTCGCTGCGCATCAAAGGTAAGAAACTTTTAGAATTTTAAGTCAAGATACATTCTATTACAGGTTTTATTAGTACTTTACATTTTTTTTACAATACCCTTTATTGATTACAGTATTAAATGTGCAGAACAGTGTTCATTTCCATTGTATGAGAGGTCTTCTGGGTCAGTGGAACAAATTAGCCAATTTTCTTGTTAAATGTTGTTCGGGTTACAAAACAATTCGGGTTACAAAAATGATAAATGCCTTTCAACGCCAATCACAAAAGCCAATCACCTGCGCCTAACACAATTTCAGCCCGCAGGGATCCTTTCATGCAGCGTAGTGTCTTGACCTAACTAACATCTTTGGCCGGCGTCATCCTCCCACTTTCCCAACCACAAAACAATAACAAGCATGTCTGCCATGCGGAACTTAACTGCCAACAAATGACAAGATGACCAGCCTTTCTGCAAGTACTTTCTCACACATGGAAGTTCCACCAATCTACTCTTACATCCAAGTAAGAGTAGATTGGTCTCCCCAAGTCTTTTTAAAGAAGGCGTGTCATCCTCTGGAAGTTTCACCATGCAGTGAGAATACGTTGTCTTCAAAAAGTTAAATATGTTTTTGTCTTAATCAAGGTGAATTTATGTTTCCTTTTTTCATATTATATACTGTAGCCAGTAGCAAAGATGCAGCCAGGAATTATTATTAATTGTATTAGTAATGCGACCCTAATGAGGATAAGTGGCATAGAAAATGAATAAATGAATGAATGAACGACTTATTTTCCCCTTTCAGTCAAGTGACCTTTGGAATTTTCCCCTTTATTTCTGGCCAACATTAATTCATAATAAATTGAATAATGCATAAATAATTAATGTGATCGCTATCGGCTGACTTCAAACCTGGATGATCGGTATCAAAATCTGCATCATTTTCTATCAGTTATTGTGTATCATTATTGTGTATGCCGACATCTTTAGGTGTGCATGCATGTCTTCTATATGCATTAATGGTCATACTGCGGCTAGTTTTCTGTTTTGTTTTAGTTCACTCTGTGGGAGAGACGAATAACAGCTTCATCATAGTTGCAGAAAGTAGCAGGAATAGTTTAAAGGAGTTGCATTTAGGTTTCAGACCTTGGAGAGCTCATTTAAGGCCTACTTTCTTTGCACCACTCAGGAGTGTCAAGGTGGTGCCTGTTGCTGCGGAGGAGCGAGTGAATTTGGGAATGTGTGTAGCTCGCACGAATGCATGTCATATCATCATGTGTGAAAGCCTCTCCACTCTGAGTGTGTATTGTGTGTTTTGAGGCCCGCCAGCAGAGCGACGGGAACATCTGCACACAGTGGCGCAGACCTTCTGCCTTTACGCAACGCTCCCGCCGAGCGACGCTTCACGGCCTAGCAGGCTGTGACCTCCCACAGGCTCTCGGGGAGCTCTTCCTCTTAAAAGCCAGCTGTGCCTTGTAGTCTCTGCCCGCCAAATATTCCACAGTCCAGCTGTTCACCTGAAAAGCTTGGAGTCCCCCCCCCCCAAGCACCAACTTCATATTTTTGGAAAGGCATTGCAACTGGTTTAAGACAACAGGAAGCAACAACTGTGTCGGTTTTGTTGACTTTTTGTTGTGGTCTTTCATTCATCTTGTCCATGTAGTTTAGTAGTGCATATCCTCCAGGTTTTTGCGCTGGAGTACATCGATGAAAAGTCAAGAATGAAAGTACACAGAGCAAATAAAGCAGTTGCCGAGACCCTCGACAAAACAGGAAGTGAAGTGAAAGTGAAGTTTTTTAACCACTTTAGCTCTCTCTAGAGCGAGCGATCGCCATCTGCGCATGTAAACACTGTGGAACACAGGCAGGAGCGTGCAGTCATACCATGCCAGAGAAAGGTGTGATTTTTTTCTGAAGGCATTACCCTTTTGAATTTGAGAAGCCAAACTCTTTACTTAAGTGGCCCCAGCAACTAACCGGAACTACTTTGCAAAACCAACCAGAAACCGGCCCACGGAACTGACACTGTCAGAGATGGGGATGTCATACCACTTCATGTCAAAAAAATGTGAACTATGCCTTTAAGGCAGGGGTCTCAAACTTGCGGCCGGCGGGCAATACAATATTTTGTGGCCCCCACTTTAATATGAGAGTTTAATGTTAGTGCGGGCCTTGAATTTTATATGAATGGCACTTTTTACAGTGTTGTGTGTGGCGCTGACGAACCTACCAATCACGGTGGGGAATATGGCTCTCAGTGGCGTGACATTGACCTGGCTTGTTGCAAGCAGAGAAACATTTTTTAATGAGTAAAAAAAAACCAACTTCTTTACACCAGTGTCCTTGTTTAGCTTCTTTTGTGTTAAAAAATAAAAAAAGACGTTTGACAAGATTGGATTTTGTTTTTAATTTTTAATTTAAATTCCGCGTGGGACATGTGCACCGAGGCTGCAGCCCAGCCTCAGCCAGACTCTGCCTCCAGCGGCCCCAAGGCAAGATGAGTTTGAGACCCTTGCTTTAAGGCAGTTTGAACCAGTAAGACATGTCGATGACGTCATTTCCAAACAAACATGGCAACGTACATGACAAGCTGCATGTGGACTGCTTGCAAAGTAGCATTACTTCTCAGTACATTATTTCACATTTGTCAGCAAAATTGATTGAACATAAAATTGAACCTGGATGAAACATGTTCTTTGTTAATACATAGCGGATGATTAGATTTTTATCACTATAATGCAGTGAAGTGTAGTTCATTTTATCAGTCAAGAAAGAAACCCATCGGCTGTGACGCTATAATTGATGAAATAATTGCAAAAACTGTGTGTCTGGCAAATTGTCCTTGTTTAATTTCCTCCACAGGAGTTATGCAGCACAAGACGGGCATTTATAACTTATAAGACAGGCATCGTATCACAGGACGGCGTTTGTGGGCACAGCAGCTCAGTCAAACGCAATCACAATCTTCCTGCCACGCTAAGATTCCCACACCGTTCTTCCAAAATAACATGCTCGTGAAAGTTGTCCCACCGAAAGGTCCAATCGGGTCTTGTCCTTAATTGCCATTGCTGGTGGCAAAACAGCAGCAGCAGCGTCCTCCAAAGCCCATAATGGTGCTTTTGTTTGTCAATGTAAAACGAAAGTAGGAGTACGTTTGCTGTAATAAACACAAAGAGTGCCTTAGTGGCCATAGTGGAGTCCTGCCAACATGTATGAATTTGTTGTACTCAGCATGCAGTTTGACTCTTAAATAGACGTGTATGCTTCACTGCTCTCTGTTTTGTTGCATTTTGGTGGTTTCAGTTTCGAGTTCAGTCTGTACAGTACAGATAATTAAATAGATATTGTCAGTTTCTCAATAGTATTACCAACCAGGGGCGTCATGAAAACGTTACTGTTCCCCAGCAGGGGGCATGACAGAAAATAAATGTGAACCGCGGTCATGAACCAGGGATGTTGCAAATACACATGTCCCAAATTGAAGACTAACTGGGATCAAAAGATTAACCAAACAATCCATATTGATAAGAAAGAATAACGAGCCCTATACAAGATTTTCCTCAGTGACTGAGTATTGTGATTCTATGTCAAACTATGTCGTATGCTTGCCGCCTGTTTTGTTTTATGTACTATGTTTTGGGGGGTTTTCAGGACAAATTCAGTTTTTGAGCCTGCATTTTTATTCTAATATGCTTTGAAATTCAAATGAATCATCTTGCCATACTCTTCATCAGACGGCTGCGCCTTTCAGAGCGAGTAAACTGCGTAATGAGCTTTAAAGTGGCCTAGATGACACTTTAATGTGCTTCGGAGTCACACTAAAGGATTGCAGTAATATCTGGCCATGATAATAATTGTTTACAATAAAAAACAGAATACGGGGATACCAGAGAAGTTCTTTTCGGTTGGCTCTCTTATTTATTACCATTCATGCTCACTCGTCATGTTTGTGTTGGTTCCTGGCTTCGGCCAACAGAGCCAATTTGTATCATTGATTTTTGATGTTGCTTCTTTTTTTTCCAGCCGCAAGAAGATCTTATGGTGTGAGTCTTTTGTGAATAATCCATCAATGCCTTCATGATGCCAATCATGTTGGTGATGTGGAAGGCGGAATGAATAAATGATATTTATTGATGCATATTTGGAAGCGTTTTGATTGATGGCTCTTGATGGATGGTTGTGTTGTATGATTTTTTTGTTACTATACTAAGTAATAAAAGAGATTAAAATATGGTGCTTATGGATGCTGTAATCATTAGGAGAGTCATGCCAAATACCGGATGTGTATGTAAAAATATCTAACGCATACATATTTTCATAACAAGCTCATATTTTTTACAACAAGGTGAGAGTTTTGTTATTTTCTGTTTTGTACACCTGAGCATCATCTGAATGGGAATTGTAATTGCATTCATACTGTGTTTCTTTGCTTCTAATTTGGCCTTTATTTTACTGAATGCACCTGATTACACAGAGGATAACGAGACAAGGAAACATACAGTAGTGTTTGTATGATTGTAAACAAACTTCAGGCAACAGGCGTCTTTGATGTGAATAACTGTTGGAAGGGTGAACAAACAAAACCTCTTTCTCTCATTTTGTCTTTTTCAATTTCATTTTTAGAACACAGTACAATAATGTTCTTTGGGATGTGGGGATTGACGTATATTCCACATGTATAGTACAAATCGGGCAGCACTTTGCCAAAATGTCATTGTAGCAACTCAAAATGATTCTCAGTAGTTTGTGAGGCCCCCACGTGCTTGCACGCATGCCTGACAACGTCGGGGCATGCCCCTAATGAGACAACAGATGGACCTAAACATAATGTCCCAGAGGTGTTCTATTGGGATTAGGTCAAGTGAACATGGGGGCCAGTCAATGGTTTCAATTCCTTCATCCTCCAGGAACTGCCTGCATACTCTAGCCACATGAGGTCGGGCATTGTTGTGGACCAGGAGGAACCAAAGTTCCCACTGCACCAGCGTAGGTTCTGACAATGGGTCCAAGGATTTTATCCCGGTACCTAATTGCAGTCAGGGTGCCATTATCTAACCAGTAGAGGTCTTTGCATCCTTCCAGGGATATGCCTCCCCAGACCATTACTGACCCACCACCAAACCGGTCATGCTGAATGATTCTGCAGGCAGCATAACGTTCTCCACGGCATATCCAGACCCTTTCTCATCATGTTCCTCCTTGCACAAAGGAGCTGATACTGATTCTGCTGAGGGTTTTAAGGACCTTCTACGACCATGTCCAGCTCTTCTGGAGTAACTACCTGTCTCCTGGAATCTCCTCCATGCTCTTGAGACTGTGCTGGGAGACACAGAAAACCTTCTTGCAAAGGTATGTATTGATGTGCCATCCTGGAGGAGTTGGACTACTGGTACCGCACCATGCTATCAACAGAGATGTTGATGCAAGCCAAATGAAAAACTACAGCAGTAGAAAGTCTGTCAGTAAAAATTCAGCCAAAAGAGATGTTGAGTCAGTAGCCTCAACCTGAAAAAACATTCCTGTTTGGTCTCATTGTTTGTCTCTGATGCACCTGTTGTTGATTTCATTAACAACAAAGCAGCTGAAACTGATTAACAACCCCCTCTGCTACTTAACTAACCACATCAATATCCCAGAAGTTTGACTGGTAGGTTACTATAGTCTGATTAAAAAGTGTTCCCCTAAATTTTTTGCGCAATGTATTATATACCTTGGATACACATATACTGTATAAAGTACAATGACATACCCGTCGTTATATTGTAATCTACTGTGTGCTGGTGTAGACACATTTACATCGCCTTGACTGGTCACGATATGACTCAAATCTGTATGATCTGATGCCCAATGTGCCCTTAAACACTCCTTCATTTTCTTTGACTTCAAAAAGTTTTTAGAAATAAAATTAAATCATTACCATTACCAATTGAACACCTTCAATATTTTTTTCATCACGCACTTTGTCAGTCTCCCCCCCTCATCTATAGGAGTGGATGCCGTTATTTAGCAGTAGTAAGGTAAAGCTTTCATGCTTTCCTGCAAGGATTTTCTGGAGAGCATATTGCTGCATTTCAGTACTCGATGAGGAAACGTGTCATAAGGAAACAAGACTGAGGCTGAGTGAGAGGTTACCTGAGCTCGCTTTTAATGTCATGATGATGGGATGGAGAAGAGTGCAGAAGAGAATAACTCACGGTTCTTCATGTGATGAAAAATTAAGAGGTGCAATTTTATTGAGATTGATGACGACCATGGAAAAAATACACAGCACCCTCCCCCCTTCTTCTTTTTTCCTATAATTTATGACCTAGCTCTTTTAATTTGCCCCTATCTTAATTTGACAGCTATATGACATACGATTCACGACGCGCAATGGATAGCGCTGCTTGGCGGTGACAGCTGTGCCTGAGTGGAGCTAACATTCTCTCGTGACTTAGATAGCGTCATTGTCATCTGTCCAATCTACATGGCCTGACAATTAAGCCAATAAGTGAAAATGGCACCTTCCGATGCAATTTTAATGAGCGTTGAGTTGAGTTGGGGATTGAGTTCTCAGACGATTGTTAATGGGGCGCTTCTGATCCGCAGCACCGAGGCAGAAATGCTGAAGGCCCTTGAGCTAGAGGTTCATCATAATTGACCCAAAGTTGACCCTAATTTTGTCCTTCAATGTCTGTCAAGAATTTTTGCAGCGAACTTGTCGGCTTTACACTTTGCACAGGGGCAGTCTGGTGCTTGGAGTCTGGCATGGTAGTGTCCAAATGGGTCGCAACATATGGTTCACAATCGTTGCATAAATGAAGCAGGACACAGATGCTGGAATGGAATCAGGCTTAATTAAACAAATGAATGCCATAACGGCATGATATGAGTACATGCAGTACTACCTTGCCTGATTGGGAATGATAGTCATGTAGCAGCCAGTTCAAGTGTGTAAAATGTTGCTTCATCATCGACAGGGACTCTGGTGGTGTAACATTAACGCGGTGTAAAGTGTCCCCTAATAACTCGGCTGATTTCGGAGACGTGTCAGAACCTCTCACCGTGCATCGCCAGTGATGGACGATCACGTTAATATTCATTTGGTTGCAATTAATCAGAGCACCGCGTTATAATGTCAGGGCGTCTGCTAAGTTTTTGCAAGTTGGCGAAAGTCGTTGGAAAAGGGCTCAGTCAGTCATAGCAAAGTGAGCGATGTGACAGGTGGCCCGGCAGTATAAGAATGAGGAGGCCCCGGATTTTCACCGAGTAATAATAACATCAGAACAAAGATGGACGTATGCACCGTTATATGAAATTGGCTAAACACTATACAGAGGAGCTCAGGCAGAGGAGTCGAGGAATTATATAGCCCATTGGTTCCCAAACTTTTTTTTGCAGCGCCCCCTTTTGGAGATAAAATTATTTTCTGTGCCCCCACCGACTCCAAAAGTTCGTTAGCCTCCAAAAAAATCTTACGGTAATAATGAAAAATGTTCCCCCCCTGTCACAACGCCAGGCACCCCCTAGTTTGAAAACCACTGATATAGTTAAGTTGTTTTTTTTACATGATCAACAAGGTGACCTGCGATTTACAGTACTGACCTGACCTCTCGTTTTCAGGACCTTTTTTGTAGAAAAATATTTGTCAAGAAAATATTCAACCGTTTTCTAATGCAACTGCTCCACAGTAGTTATAATGATAACCACTACCTTTCATAATAGAAAGCAATAGAAAGACTGTAATAATACACAAAGACATTCATTCATTTTCTATGCCGCCTATCCTCATTAGGGTCGTGGGGATGCTGGAGCCTATCCCAGCTGGCGAGAGGCGGGGTACACCCTGGACTGGTCGCCAGTCAATCGCAGGGCACATATAGACAAACAAACATTCACACTCAC
The DNA here is from genome assembly GCA_024372805.1 of Oostethus manadensis. NCBI lineage: Eukaryota > Metazoa > Chordata > Actinopteri > Syngnathiformes > Syngnathidae > Oostethus > Oostethus manadensis. Next base: position 1,540,501 of record QODF01000084.1, on the reverse strand, counting down.
ATTCATACCGATGGACAATTTAGAGTCGCCAGTCAAGCTAACATGCATATTTTTGGAATGTGGGAGGAAAGCGGAGTACCCGGAGAAAACCCACGCACACACGCACGGGGAGAACATGCAAACTCCACACAGAGATGCCCAATGGAAATTCGAACCCTCGACCAGCGTGCAACCTCACGCTAAGAAAAGGCTATTTATTTTTATGAAAGGGCATAGACTTGTCCTATATGAATGGAATCCTTAATTCATTTGAACGACCTTAATATTAGGGCAGGAGACAGGGCTGGACATGAAGATACTTTCAAATTTTAAATGTTGCCATTTTGCAGTTATGGTGCTTAAATCATTGCTACTAGCAAATGTGCAAAATCTTTTATAACATTACGGATTAGCTAGTTTGAAGACAAAAATGAGACTTGATTGCTTCTTTGGTGCGCTGGCCGCACCACCGGTAGTGGCAGCAGGGGCAGGCTGTGCAGACTAGGTTGTCTTCCACTATCTGTGTATGTGTTCACCTATCGAAGTGATCTGTATCGGTATCTGGCGGCCTTGTTCAGGGTGTTTTCTCAGTACTACGAGCAAGGTTTTCCAACTGACTTTGTATCACCACAGAAAAACACACGGCAGTGACCGACGCAACAAAAGCTGCTGACATCTTCGTCTTGCACCGCATACGTTACAAAGTTTACCAAATAACTTCAAACATCAAACAAACCAAAATAAAGCGAAATAGCGAGTGTCAAGCCAACAACAGAGACTCACTGTCTGTATTGCCTTTGTGTGTGAAAGAGTGAAAAGCAAGGCTGCTAGTGAGTCTGTCGGGGGCAGGGTGCTCATACTCTGCAGAAATGCATTAACCGTAACGGAAACTCGTCTAAAACGGGTATCCATTTTCACACTGTCCATATCATCACTTGGATAACACTTCTTCAAATGATTAAACGGTGTTGCTCAGTTGCCGGTTTTTGAGGGCACTGACCGCCAACATTCCTTGCACCTCGGCTTGAGTTAGTCCGTTTCACTTTGGAGATACCCAAACCACTGGCACACAACCAACGTTGACAACAACCTCATCTTCAAAGGATACCTCCAAGTCACAGCTGACATCTATTTTGCTGCCCTCGGCTTTGCATTTAGCTGCATATTCTGTTTGCTTTTAGTGCAAAGTACAAATGCACTTGGAACAAAAAAAGGTCAACTTAAATGGGTGTTGTTGCCGCCATGTTTGATCAATTAAATATCCTACCAGCTAATCATCGTAATCGACTTGCAATTGATCGCGATCACGCCCGTGTAATTGCCCAGCCTTAGTAGGATGTTTTTAGATTTGGCATCATTACTAGTCCTCTGAAGGTTTATCCAAGTTAGACACATTTTTTTCCTAACGGGCCTCTGCATCTCCCAATACATGGAAAAGCTTTGATTCACATGGGAAGAAGTCGCCTGGCACCACATGCTTGCGTCTGTACATCTCTAGACTCTGAATAGTGGTTATGACAACCTTTTTTTCTCGGAATGTTATATTCAGGTCAATGACTCTACAGTCTCATACCGGTGGTGGGAATCTACAGCTGCCCTGGGACAGACTGATGGAAACGGGCTGCCAACTGGCGCTGACGGCCTCTGCGACGTGCTTTGCCCAAGAAAACAACAGCAGACACCGGGATGGAAGAGGCAAGGTTTGAACCATTGATAACCTGCTCTACCTCCTACCACTACCGCCCAGTATTGATGGCAGTTGCATTGGATTGGTTTACAGTGTCAAAAAAGCAATGTGTATTTCCTGGACCACCCTGGACTATGCCACACTGAGGCTGGGGATGGGTTGGCGTAGCAAAAATGCCATGCTCGGAAGAGAGCTTACCTGTGTATATAAAGGCTCACTAATAGACCCCAGTGGGGCGTCATTCCTATTCCACTCATGATGAAGACATACTCTCTTCCTCCCTTATTGCCCCTTCTTCCTTTTTTGTCCCTTCATGTGTACCTTCACATTTCCCTCCCCCCTCTCTCTCGCTCACCACCTTGGTATTTTTCTCCTGGCTTTTCCCAGCTCAGCCTGCGGGCGTGGAAAAGGTCTTTTTGACGAGAAGGTCCTCTTATTCCCCTGGAAGCCATTGCAGACACTTAATGAATATGCGCTGTTTTTCAGTGTCTGTGAATGGCTGGGCTAGGGAACTGTATTTCTATCTCTGTTATTGTTAGAAAAATATTATATCGCTGTTATAAAAGCTGTTTGTGTTTTATTCGAGCATTGGACTGCCCATGTGCTTCCATGTGACTCACTACATATGACTTCCCATATGCTGTTTATGTTAACAGGCAGCTCTCAATTTATCTCCATTTATCTTAATATTTCATAATGGCTTGAGTTGAAGGGAGAAGAGCAGTGTGTATGTATGAGTGTGTATGTACTATTGTACTGGGGGTGCAACAATTCATTTTGACAACGATTTGATTCGCGTCACGATTTGTTGTGGCCGATTCGATTCAATGACGGTATTGGTTCATTTAGTGCGATACGATCCGAAACAATTCACTAACTTTAAATCGATTGAGTAACTTTTTTGTCAAAAATACAAGTAGTCTGATGGTGAAAAAAGTACCTGGATACTGGACGGTGCAGGTGTTTCCTAAATTCGTGGCAAATGCATTCACATTTCCATCCATCCATCCATTTTCCTCCGCTTATCCGGGTTCGGGTCGCGGGGGCAGCAGCTTCAGTAGGGAAGTCCAGACTTCCCGGTCCCCAGCGACCTCTTCCAGCTCCANGGGCATGCCCGAAACACCTCACCAGGGAGGCGCCCGGGAGGCATCCGGACTAGATGCCCGAGCCACCTCAACTGGCTCCTCTCGATGTGAAGGAGCAGCGGCTCTACTCTGAGCTCCTCCCGGATGGCCGAGCTCCTCACCCTATCTCTTAGGGTGAGTCCAGCCACCCTACGAAGGAAACTCATTTCCGCCGCTTGTATCCGCGATCTCATTCTTTCGGTCATGACCCATAACTCATGACCATAGGTGAGGGTGGGAACGTAGATCGATCGGTAAACAGAGAGCTTTGCCTTCCGGCTCAGCTCTCTCTTCACCACGACGGTCCGGTACAGCGACCGCATTACTGCAGATGCTGCACCGATCCGTCTGTCGATCTCACGCTCCAACCTTCCCTCACTCGTGAACAAGAACCCGAGATACTTGAACTCCTCCACCTGAGGCAAGACCTCACTCCCAACCCGGAGGGTACAGTCCACCCGTTTCCGACTGAGAACCATGGCCTCGGATTTGGAGGTGCTGAGTCTCATCCCAGAAGCTTCACACTCAGCTGCAAACCGCTCCAGTAAACGCTGAAGGTCACAGCCTGATGAGGCCATAAGGACCACATCGTCTGCAAATAGCAGACGAGATCCTAAGGTAATCAAGCTGGACTCCCTCAACACCTTGACTGCGCCTAGAAATTCTGTCCATGAAGATTATGAACAGAATCGGTGATAAAGGGCAGCCTTGGCGGAGGCCAACGTTCACCGGAAACAAGCTGGACTTACTGCTGGCAATGCGAACCAGCACATTTAATTTGAATAAAGTGCAACCAACACTTCAGGTTGAAATAAGGATGAATTAACAGGTTGAATGATTCATTCTTTCTGATAAAACATGACTAAGTTTAATTTAATACTTCTTTAACCAAAGTATTAAAGAAGTTATTTCACACCAGCAGATTAGAATGAAATGTCATGTGCAGATAGATATTAAAGTACATACTGTAACGTTTGCACAGACGCTATTAAAGCTACGAGGAGGTGTTTGGGTCAACACGCTTTGCAAGAAAAAATGGAACATACGCCAGAACAACGGGGGCTTCCAAACGACAAGCTCCCCATTCAACCAGAACACAAACATGCACAAACCTAACGCTCACTACGTACCTTTTATCTCGTCCTGACGCTCCCATTCATGAGTTTGAAAGGCTTCAAGCTGGACTTAACTTTGGATGTGGTCCAACACTCAGTATAAATCCCGTAACAAATAGAAGAGGAAGACGTCATCTAGCTGACAAGCACATATTCCAATGAAAGTACACCCCATATCCTATGAAAAATTCCATATTTTGGGACGTCCACACGGACTTTCCTAACAGAGCGCACACGCGCAGCGTCACATGACATCATCCGTGCGCCACAGTCAACAGGCATGACTAATCGACTGATGATAAAACAAACTGTTACGGGGGTAATGTTTGATGTCTTTATCATTAAAAAAGCTAAAAACACACACATCCATATAAAACCTGCCGTGCCTAAATCCAATGCTTTATTTCCTAGTATCGATTCAATCGATTGATTACCTTTCAAACAATCGGTAGATTGATATACGTCGCCTGGAATGGCAATTTGGAGAACACAGATCGATGGAGTTGGATCATAGGAATATAAATCAATACATCGATCTAGTCCCCTTAGACCCCTTAGAGCCCCCTCTTAGACCCCTAATATGTACCGTATGGCTGATTGGGACAGAAAGTTAGGAGAAACCCAACATTGTTGTTCTGCTGTACTTTTTTTTTTCTGTGCGTGTCTTGTCCAGCATCCCAACAGTCAAGCTGCCTTTAAATGCTGAGCAAAATTGCTTTGCCAAGGGAAACTTCATAATCTAAATGAGTCTCCCTTGACATTTGACTGCGTTTATTAGGATTTTTGCTGAGCCACATTTCGATTCCGGACCTGACCTGAAAAGAGATGGGTGGGGGGTGCGGTGGGGGGATATAGAAAAGGGTGCAGAAGAACCTCACAAACATATTTCAACCATACTATAAACAATAACAACCTTGATAACCACAATATCAGCAACAACCAGAACAGTCACAGAGCAAAATGAGCAAAAATCCAGGAAAAGAAAAAAAAAGAATAATACATATATATCTATATATATACTTACATATATATATATAAACATATATATACATACACACACACATATATATATACATACATATATATATGTACATACACACTGTATATGTACACACATACATACACATACTGTGCACATACACATATCCATGCAGTACATACTGTACATACATACACACATACGTACTACTAATAATAAACATAAAAGACAAACAATGAGAAAAACAGAACCTCATGAGCAATGACCATCCAGATGACACCTGCAACAAATCTACCTTAAATCTACTCTGCAGTGGCAGGATGACTGCATCAGAGTGAAACAGAGAATGCGGAGATGTTCATGGTGAACACAGACATGCATCCCAAACCACACTCCCTCCAAAAGCAAAGGACCGACTAGGAAGACGCCGGAGTCCGACCCCCCAGCAGGCACCCCACAGAGGGGACAGCCCGACCGCGCCCCCCCAAGAGCTACAAGGGAGACCCGGCCGGACACCACGCGGCAGCCGAGCAAGGGCCACAAGGGGGCACGGACGCCAACGACCGGAACGCCCGCCGGGGGCCAACCAGCTATAGGCAAGCAGGGAATCCGCCCCCGAGCCCCCGGGCCCAGAAGCCCCCCGCCCCCCAAAGCAGGGGCCGCATCCAACACCCCGAGAGCTCCAGACCGCCCCAGACACAACTGCCGCGGGCCATCGCCTACCCCGACGGCAGAGGGAGGCGCCCTGAAATGGGCCCATGGGTGTGTCGTCTTTGTCAACAAAGGTCTTCAGTCAAGTTAAAAGTGAAATTAAATGTTCATTTAGCCCTTTCATTAGTCATTTATATGTTCTTGTATGCATTTGGGATTATGTTCAGCACGTAAAGTCTGTTCTATACAAGAAGTGTTTTGTGTTAACACTTATAGTGTGTCCAAAATACAGTCATTGTCAATAATAGAGTCAATAATTTGCCTTATTGGAAAAACTGTTTACAGTTTTGTCTGACCTTCTGGAACAAGTGAATGACACTAACAGGGTTTCTGCTGTTCTTGAGTTGTCTCCTTGCATGCGCTTATTGAACTGTATCTGTCATTATTCTCCAAGAGCTGGTCATGTCTCTTGTCTACTATTGTGTTAGCATTTTCCCGTGACAGTTATCGTTTGGCGGAGACAGCGCTGCCCACGAATCCGACATTTTCTATATTTTTCTGTCTTTCAAGTGTGGTCTGTGTTTTCTCAAAGTATTTCCAGGGCATCCCTTGAAATTGATTTCCTTGCCATACTTTTCCCAACACTTTCCTCCCTCTCTCTGCTTTTGCAGTTGTCTTATTTTGGGGGAAACCGAGTTGACAGCGACTTGGGACAGGAACAAAAATGCATTCTGCTGCTAAGTGCTGCTCAATATAAATGTGCTCCCACAGAGGTGAGACGTGCAACAGTGCAAACTTCTCACAGCTTTTATGCATTCTGTCCCCATGAAATAAATATTGAGGCCTTTTTTTTAAAAGCTTGTACGTAAAATTGAGCCGCGATCAAATATTCAGGATGCTCCCGGCAGAGGCTCTGGCCAAATATCTACTAAGTGCACCACTTTACTTGTAGCTTCCAAGCTGAAGCTCAGATTGGAGCTCGCTGTGTACCCCTGCTGGTAAGCCCGTGGCGGTTTGTGTCTGTGCATGAAGAGCGTCGATCCCACGTAGATCGCACTCCCGTGGCGTCTCCACCCTTGTTGCATTGCGGTGAGAAGATTCCACACTAAGCCGTTGGGAATTCCGAATCGAGCGAGGCAAGGTTGCCGCTTGTTGCCCTCTGCTTCTTTAGCTCATTAATTGTGGCGAGGGCAACCGATTTTGAGTCCTACCTGATGGTTTGAGCCGCCGGCCCGCTCGGGTCAGAGGGAAGCTCCGGTGCTCATGAATCATGGCGCTGGGAGCCCAGCCGAAGTCCGCCAGCGAGGGGCACTAAGCGCTGCCGCAAAGCCCTCATCCACGGCAAAGAGGTGCTTTAGAGGTCTGGCCGGCTCAGCCAATCAATCAAAGCCCATTCTATCCTAATTACACCGAGGGAAGCGCGGCCATGTGTTGTCCACACGCATGCATCCTACCCACCACCTCTTTTGCCAAGTGCATAGACTGATGCATTTTCCCTGTCGGACTCACACCCACCATCATTGTGCTCCGTCTTTTTTCCCTGCATCATTGTCTCCCTTTTCAAGCTGCCTCCATCTACTGCGTTTACTTTTGCTTAGTTCAGAAGAAAAGGAGAAAAGGAGTGGAACAAAGTAAGGGACACTGGAGCCGATCCCAGCTGACTAGTTGCATCCTGGACTGGTGGAGCCAACTGCAGTCCAGTCCCTTCAATGGTTTTTCTTGACTGACTTAGTCATATTGTACTGAGCAGCCAGGACAGAGACCTGTGCATTGCTATTCTTGGACATTAGATTCCCTTGCGGTTCTAGGGTTATCGTTACTCATGTCATCTTTGCCACCGCCGGTACCGTTTCTGGGGTGGAATCACTAGAAGAAGAAAAGCCAGAGAAAAAGCCTGTTTTGTTTAACTTTTGAGGTTGCTTACGGAAAACACGAACAGCTGACTTTCTTCTCTTATTGCATGCATCCCACCAGAAAGCGACACAAAAAAGCCAAATACAAAGTACAGTGATGGTTTGAACCCTGAGCTGAAGTCCAACGAGAGTTGTTCTCGCGCGACCTCATGCATTTTTGTTAGAAAGTTGAAAAAAGATAACGTTATGTCAGGTAAGTTTAATGCAATTTCTTTATTTTCACGATTTTCTCTCTGAATTCCTTAACGTAGCCACCCTTTGATTTTTCAATGGGGTTCTAAATCTTTGGTGTTCTCTTCATGATGTAGTCACCTAAAATGTTTTTCCCTTCCACAGGTGTCCCTTGTCAGAGTTACTTGTGAAAGTGTTTGGGACCATGCTAAATGCTAAATGGTCTCTCACCTGCACAGCGCCTTTCCACCTTCAAGGCATTCAAAATGCTTTGACGCCGTTTCCGCATCTACCTACCGATGACGCCGCGTCACGAGCAACTGGGGGTTCGGTATCTTGCCAATGATACCTTTTACTTTTTTACCATGATCATGGGAGGATGGACAATCAAACAAGCAACCTCCAGGTTGGGAGACCACTACTCGTAAAACCTGAGCATTAGTCGTGTTGTGCAGAAGTCGGGTTGATCCACCGCTGACAGCCCGGTTGGACAACTGTTAGAATTCATATTCTATCCGCTGAGTAAAGAGAAACGTCGTATTGTTAACTACATTGTGCGTGAAATGACACAGCATTCAAACAGGCACACAGTGACTTCCTGTTCAGTGTGAAGTAAGCTTAAAAATGGAGGAATTACGGATGAATCCATAGCATAAATAGCATCAAGAGTATAAAATGTCCATGCAAACAAAAGGATCAAAATACAAATATGCACAAGGAAGGAAAACAAAAATGATTATAATCACACGTTACCCCTCGCAAGTGCACAAGCAATCTGAACAATGTTATGTTGACGTGAGTCCGCCAGTCTGAGGGGCATCCATAATAAGCAAAGAACTGACAGAATTATTGCACAATGAATGAACTAACAAATATTATCCTTTTTAATAATAACTGAATGAATGCAGAATAAATATGATCTTCTTCTGAGTCTTGTTTCTTAAACTGTCTTCTATTGGTGCATTGAGTTCCTTGCCCAACGTGCTTTTTGTTGGTTTTGTAATTCTATGCCACCTGTTGTTGTTTTCCCCGCGTCCTGTTCAGCCATTTAGGAAAGTGTATTGTTGATGTAAGTCTAGGTGCGACACAAATGTTCTCTGCCGGGGAAAAGTCCACAAAGATGCCGTGTAGGAAGGAGGGAGGCTCCTTTTGTGAAGTGCTTAGCCTGATGCCTTTTTCCCCGCACGCCGCAGCCCCGCCATCATTGTGTCCTGTCCTTTTTGCCTGCGTCCCTGCCTTTTCATTCGCCGTTCATTTTTATCCGCCGTGCCGACATCTTCTGTCGACTGGTGCAGACTTTTGCACGCAAATACAGTCGCCGCTCTTGCAGATGAATGCACACTTGTGAGGGGATAGTGGGGAGATTTGCTCCTGGTGTGGATGAAGCAGGGGGTTTGTCCCTTGCTAATTTTGCAGGGGAGGCGTGCTAGCTCCAAGGGAATGGCACCCGGGGAGCCCTCCTATGTGTATTGAAGAGTTATTGACATGGAGTTGCTCTTTACTCCCACGGATTTAGAAGAGAGTTCGGCAGTTACCTGGCTGCCGTGACCCTGCGGTTCAATTTAATGATAATTTTAGCCTCTCGGTGAAGCTTCACATGGATATGGCGTGACCCCCAGCCCACATCAACTCCCCGAAGGAGGCTTTCCCAGAACAATGTTTGTGTTTCAGTGTCCTCCGTATCTTCCTGCACTTCTAAGCGCCATCTCAGATGCACCCGCTACATATTTTGAGAGCTGTCAGCGGCGGTACCGTTATTGTCCCTGTGTTGTTCGCCAAAGACCGCCAGCCATAACGGTTTTAACAGGCCATATGCTTCAAAAAGTGGACACTTGAGTACCAACCAAAGCCATATGCTGCAGGCCTTGCTGAAAGTTTTGAAAATATGTGTGGGTTTTTATCCCTTTTTTATTTATGTTGGGAAAATACTTTTGGAAATGGAGTGTGTTTTTATGAGATATGGGTAAGGTTTTTATTGCTAAGCACAAGGGGCTCGTTTTAATGGACGGCGGGTATTTTGGGGGGCTTACTGAGATTTGAGTCTGCAGAAATATATTTATAACAAGCAGTTTAAGTCTAAATTCAGATTTTTTTCATTACATGCAAATGAAATCCACATTTCCATCTAAACAGACACTTACCCGGTGGTGTCCAGTGCGACTCCGGTGCACTTTCACGCAGCTGCATCAGATGGCATGCGTTATATATAACAATTACTTAAAAACGAGTACTGGGATAGTGTTGTGCGGGAGGAACCGATTTGAATAGGATTTTTCTCTCAAGTCATAGTACCGGTGTGTCCAACTGCTCTTTTTTGCAGTAGTTAGTGAATTAAGGTCGGGTCAGGTCTAATTAGAAGTCCATGTGCATCGAAATTGAACAGTGTTTTGTATTTGCCAAGCGCCAAAGTTTCCTTCTGTCCCTGAAAGTCTCATTTCTGAGAAGACGAGATTGCGGCGAGATGTGCAGCACACTCGCTGAGACGGCACACTCCTGAGCTCCTATAGCTTACCCTCTGTAATGCAGCAGTGTTGAACCGCCCCTATGCCACAGGAAATGGATGACACAGGCCTGCTCTAAGAGGCTTTGCCAAAGCTCTGGCTTACCAGTCTCCCAGGTGTTAATGTGTGCTCGGTCTGCCACCCTGGCTGAGAAGATTGGGATCCGCAGCCGCCAGCATCTGGCACCGTGGCGATGCTCTCAGCCCTTGTGACTGGTTTCCATGGCCTTTAAGTCATGCAAAACAGGAAGCTATCACATGACACGCATGGCAGGAGGTGCTGGATTTTTCTTCATTTGACATAATGGTATCGCTGGAGGAATAGTAGACTTGTGTGTGTCCAAGGTAACAGTGGGATGAGTTTCCTTGGAGATTGTTTTTTGGAAGAAGAAAAAGCTCAAATCAGCTGAACAGAGTCAGTGGTGTTTGTTACTTGAAAGGAGTCCAAACACAGCCTTTGAATCCCCTATTTAAACATGTCTGCAGATACTTCCATCATACGTACGTCTCGGAGTTCTTTGTTGTGAGCCATTTAGAGAAAGTTAATAGCAATCATATAAAATATCTTCTGCAAAAATCCCCACCCCCATTTGCATTGCGTGCGTGCAGTCATTATCTGAGGCGGTGTCCAAGTCACTTGGTCACAGCGACAGAACAATGTGTTCAATCGTAGCAGAAATAATGTTGTATACGGAGTGGTAGCTCGGAATCCTCGATGTAGTGCGAGTCGGACACTTTTTTTGATATTGCATGAGTGGTTCAATTATTTTTGGACTTGTGTGACAGGTAATGTTGAGAAATGTGATCATTTGTCATTCAAGTTTAGTGAGTGTTTGATTGTTTAACGTGTTTTTAGTGCAGTTTTAACACGGGGTGCAACCACACATTTAGTCCTAATCAGGTTTTTCCATAAAGAACATTTGGTACGGTACAGAGGCATACAGAGTTCCCGCACGTGTACCATAAGTCTAACTGCGTCAGGATATGGTCTACTACGCAGCTACTCTGTAAACAAATACAGTGCAGCCAATTTGGCCAAGAAAAAAAGCAGAGCTTCTTCACCCTCCTGTTTGGGAACGTCTGGGCTTCTTGGTAAAATTAAAAAATCAACAAAGACAGGCTGGACTCACCCTAAAAGATAGGGTGAGGAGCTTGGCCGTCCAGGAGGAGCTCAGAGTAGAGCGGCTGCTCCTTCACATCCAGAGGATGTCTAGATGCTTCCTGGATGCCTCCTTGGTGAGTTGTTCCAAGCATGCCCGTCTGGGAGGAGGCCCTTAGAAGACGCTAAAAGGATTAGGTCTCATAGAGGCCTGGCAATGCCTCTGTGTCTCCCTGGTGGAACTGGAGGAGGTGGCCGGAGACGGGGAAGTCTGGGTTTCCCTACTCGGTCTTCTGCCCCTGCAACAAGACCTAGATGCAGATAAGCGAGATATAATGGGTGAAAATAGATGGATAAAGTGCAGTCCATCAGCATCGACCATCAGTGCAGCCAGCTCGTCGATCTTGCTTGGTAGTGAAGTCACGTTTTCCATTACAATAGAAGGTACTGAAGGCTTGAGTATCCACTTCCTTGCTAGCCGCTTGGCTTTGATCTTAGCCCCAGCTCTGCTGCCTCGATACGGCTTCTTTACCTCAATGGGTAAACAGGAAATCACACAATGCGGGGGATCTCGCTGTCGACGCGGAGCGGTCCATGTCCGTAGAACAGAAGATATTACACGATAATAGCAGGAGAACAAGCAGAGCTGCTAGAAAGGCAGCCAGTCACGGCAGTGCCGGTAAAAAAAATATATATATATTGTTTACAAACGCCGGCTGTAAACAAATCCATTAGCCATATCCATCAGCTTCACAAAATATATAGGTTAACTCCAAGACAGGAGATATGTGATATTTCATGGTACCATGGTTGACATTGAAAACTGAGACAATGGCATATGAGAGATTGGCATAAAGCCGAAATCGGACATCCCATTCAGAACACGCATTCAAAGATGCTGAGATGGTATGCAGTATTGGTCACTGGTCACAAGGTGTCTGTAATGTTCGGGTAGACAAACCAGTACCAGACTCGATTGCTGGAGCAACAGGCTTTTGTTGCTGCTTTGAATTATCTCACAACATGCACAATAACCCTTTATCAATAACAAATATGGATGCATCTACTGTTGCGGCCATAGTCCACGCCAAGCTAAACCTCGACTCTGAGCTCCCGACGACACTTTCTGTCCACTCCCCACTCAGCTCCTCTGCCCCCAGAACACATTTTGCTATATTGGGAAATATGCATGAAAGGTGACCATAGGGGGCCAAAGGGCTCTTACAATGTCAAAAAAATGTACTTAGAAGGTCACAAACAGGTTTTGCATCTAACCACACAAACATTTGACTTACAACAAAGGGATCCCACTTCCCAGAAATTCACTTATGACTGGAAACCATCAATCATGACAAGCAAGGGGTTACTGTATTATTTGTATGGTAAAGTTAAAACAGTCTATTGCTCAAGTTTGAAACAAACACGCATGAGCATAGTTACATGTCCGTGTTTTGCTCGCCCCTAAATTACTGTGGTTTTTATCCACGCAGGAAATACTACCCGTCATAGTTTTTATGCATGATTACATTTTATGCACACTGACGATGGAGCCATTTGAACGTTCCTTCCACAGCCCATCCGAGGCCTCAATGAGATGCTAATTTAAAAGCCGTTAAGACTCTCAATGCAGCCTATGGATAGTGATTTTTAAGTATGTTGCAGAGAACCGTCTCTTGTGTCTTAGCGGAACTGTGGGCTGGAGCGTGCTGGAATCGCAGCTCAATAGCAGCGGTAATTAGTTGTAATTTATGAGGCAACTCCTCCCCTGCCATTCCCCGCTGTGCAGAATTCCCCCAGCCACTCGGAAAGATTGTGTTTTCCTGTACGCCGCATGGCACTCAAATGAAGCGAGGCACACGGCCCATAACGGCTCGCTTCTCCCGCCGTTTTGCCCACCTTGTGGAAGGTAGCTGAAAGTCACATCGAGTGATGCTCAGTCGGGCGTTCACGTGGCTATCTCCATCCATGACGATTAGGGTAAGTGCGCCCCGAGCCGTCATAAACACAATGAGAGGGCAAACCATCCGCAAAGTTGATGGTCGTGCAAAGATGTCAGCGCTTACGGCAAATGACAATGTGCTTTTAGACCTCTCGGATGCATTTGCATGCCGTTTCCCTCCTCCTCCCGCACGTCGTTCGGAATTCAGTCCAGATGCAATTTGAGCACATCAATTTGGAGTCTAATGTTTCTCGAGCAACTAATGGACTCTTCGGCACAATGGAAATTGCTTCCTAATGATCAGAGGAAGTTTGATGGGTGTATCTAAGTTGATTAGTGCGCTAACATGAATATAATACACGATCGGCCTTTATGTGTGATCACACTTTTTTCCTAATTGCACCGTAGCTTAGCAACTGCTAGCTGTTGGTTTGTAGAAGATGCAGTCTGCGGGTCTTTGTTGTGCTTTTATAGGTTGCGTAACGTGTGACAAAATGTCATACGCATAGAACTGTTGTTGTCACAGTTAATTGGGTTTGCTTACTATGGCTTGTTCTATGGCTTTCGGGTTTTAAAGACAACATCGTTTTGGGTCCCAGCACACTTAATATAAAGAACATCAGAACATTTTCCACACCTTGGGTGCAGTAAATTAGGAATGCATTTGCTTGAAGATATTCTCAGTACGTAGTTGCATGCCAAAAGCCTCTTCTTGTGCACAAAACTACACGGCAAAAAGTAGAAATTTAAAAATTCAAAATCCGACTTGTTTTCTCTGCTAAGTCTTTTAGATCAGGCAGAGGCGGTTTCAGGCAAACCGGGCACTGATGGGGCGGGGTGCTCGGAAGTGGTCTCGCCCACTTCCTATACTCATATTACCCAATAAAGTTGACATAAGAGAAAATAAGCCGTTTAACTCCTTGTAAAGTGAGACAAGCAGTGTACTTCAAATCATCACGCCAGTCCTTGAATGCATCTTCTCAATGCCTTATATATTCTATATACACTTAAGCCATTGTTATGCTAGACCCTGCTTAATTGAGTCAACAAATACTTAACAACTAGTTTTACATTGTGCTGCATTAATCAGCTTAGTTTTCACAAAAAAATACTTTTAGAGAGCAACGTTGTCATGCACCCCGCAGCAGAGTTGAGAGACAGCACTTCCAACACATTTGGTTGCATATTTTTGATTTCGGCATGCTTTTTGCTGTCTTTTTACCACTAGTGCGGTTCGGTTCACTCGTGAAGACTACACAAACCAAAGACACGGACTGAGACCCGTCTGTCAAGTGGCCTCAGTCTGCGTCTTTAGTGCACACCAGGTTGTAGCTGTCACGTTCACTTCTGACCAAACGGTACTACTAGAGAAACGCACCAGAGGCGTTTTTAACCGAATCAAACATGACAAGTTTGAATGCACCCTAAGTCAATAATAATCACTTTGACCACGGATAGTACGGATAGTATATCCTGTCAATTCTGAAAAAACGTGGAGGAAATGTTAATTCCTGTACCCTTGACCATACAAGTAAAACTAGCGAGCCTCACAATATTTGTAACCAGAGCCCATCCATCCATCCATTTTCTTCCGCTTATTCGAGGTCGGGTCACGAGGGCAGCAGCCTAAGCAGGGAAGCCCAGACTTCCCCCTCCCCGGCCACTTCGCTCCCAGGGAGGCATCCTAACCAGATGCCCAATCCACCTCATCTTGCTCCTCTCAACCAGAGCCTTCCGGCCAAACGGACAACCGTTGCAGACTGAAAAAAGTAAAATCATAAAAATAAGTGTGAGCCACAAATACTGTATTAAGTCCTTTCAGTCAGTTTTCTGACCTTTTTCTCCCTCTTAGTGCTGTTGGTGTTGTGATCCACTGTGGTGGCAGACCATCCATCCATCCATTTTCTATACCGCTTATCCTCATCAGGGTCGCGGGTATGCTGGAGCAGGAGGCGGGGTACACCCTGGACTGGTCGCCAGTCAATCGCAGGGCAGACATAAAAACATTCACACTCTAATGGACAATTTAGAGTCGCCAATTAACCTAACATGCATGGTTTTTTTGGAATGTGGGAGGAAACCGGAGTACCCGGAGAAAACCCACACACGCACGGGGAGAACATGCATAGTCCACACAGAGATGCCCAACGGAGATTTGAACCCTGATCTCCTGACTGTGAGGCCAACATGCTACCCACTCATCCACCGTGCGGCTGGTTGCAAACCATAACATGAACAGTGGAAGTTAAAAAAAAGCACTGAGGCAATGGTTTGACTTTGGGGTCCTGGTGTTGGCAAGGAGGACTGTGGGATGCTGGGATATGCTACGGTGAGTTGGCAGCTAGAGCAGAAAAGGACGGACACTTTCCGCCCCACCTTGCAGCCCTCCTCGAACACCCCCTTCTCCCTCTCTGCTCTCCTGCGACTCACCTCAGTGGAGATGAATAATGAATGTGAGCAGACACACAGGTCAGAGGTGACGTGTCTGTGAGGGAGCAAATTCCTGCCTGATTAGTACATAAAAAGCCAGGCCCATCTGCCTCTGCTCTGGGATTTGACAGGAGTCTGGGCAAGAATGTGAAGGAGCCCCGGGATGGTGGAGCAGGGACATGGCAGGGCAGGGAAAGGGATCCAGCGGAGAGACCCACAGCGGGAGCACTCGCTGTTTGGTGCCCTTCCATCACACGGGCTCTGCTGCGGTGCAAACTGCAAAGCTTGAACTTGCCTTCAGGCGTATTGGTTTTAGTGCTGTGTATACAAAACGGGCCATCAAGCATTAAATGGCAAGAACAGCACAAACTGTTTATTTATTTTTCCGTGGCAAACTCATAAATTGAGGTCATGGTTGATGAGGGGGGGCCTCACAACCTGGTTTTCTGCATTTTGACAAGGGATGGTATAATAAGTGATTGATTCATTTGCCTTGAAACAACTGAAACAATTCATTCCATTGCAACCAGTTTCTAAAAAGGAATAAAAGCCAACTGTAGGTAAAATTATTCTGATCAAAATCTCAATCATTTTAATAGAAAATAATTATTAAACACATAACATTGATCCAACCTAATCTAAATTTACATTTAATAAAGGCCACCATTATAAATAATTATTAACATTGTTACTACATTATTATTTGCTTTTTAAGGATGACAAATGCACCTCAAAATACCCCACCTCTTTTTCAACACCTGTCTTTGAAAAGGTGTTTTAAGGCAAAATCGAGGACAAAATTAATATTTCCAATGCAATTGAATGAATAATATTTCCGTAATCATATTTCTTGGCTTTCCTTAATTGATCACCAAGAAAAGCATAACTTTTACCACTTGGTTTGGTTCACTTTGGGTTCGTATTGGTATTTTGGCTTCTCAGTCAAACCACGAGTAAAGACTTGATTAGGCAGCTTGCATGATTTATTATGTAACTGAACTCAAATATGCCAATTCATTCATTTCATTTTCTGTACCGCTTATCCTCATTAGGGTCACGGGGATGCTGGAGCCTATCCCAGCTGACTTTGGGCGAGAGGCGGGGTACACTCTGGACTGGTCGCCAGCCAATTGCAGGGCAGATATAGACAAACAACCATTCACACTCACATTCATACCGATGGACAATTTAGAGTCACCAATGAAGCTAACATGCATGTTTTTGGAATGTGGGAGGAAAGCGGACTACCTGGAGAAAACCCACACAGCACGGGGAGAACATGCAAACTCCACACAGAGATGCCCAACGGAGATTCGAACCCTGGTCTTCCAGATCTCCTGACTGTGTGCCCAATGTGCTAACCACTCAGCCACCGTGCTTATGCCAATTCAGATTCCTGAAAAGCTTCTAAAATGAACTTTGAAAGAGTCCGTCGACGCAGGAACCGTTGGTTTGCACGCATAAACCCCTTGACCTCGAGTTTGAGATGATGTCTTGTTCAGCCGGTTATCTCGGGAGGAAGAACCACATTATATTCGGATCAATGCAGCTGCTACTCACAGGCATGAAAGTGGAAATTGTAACATTTTGTCTAAAGATACTATTTACAAAACAAAGAAAGCAGATGGCACAAGTGCCATCACTCAGTAACTATCTCCGTTGTGGTTCAACGCCGTCTCCATCGCTACCAAGAAACCCTTGAAGCTCCTGACCCTCTTCCTTAAACCTTCCCCCAGTGTGAGGCCCTATCGATCCTAATCGATCGTACCAGTCTCATACAGGCGGACTAACTGTGAGAGTTGGCCAATCCCTTACAATGATTGTCCGCGACACCGATGTAAATGACTACTCTGTAAAACACACTTTGAGGCCAGAGACGAGCTAGAGCGGGTTTACCTCAAATGTCAAGGAAGCACGTTCCCTTTGGCATTGGCTGTAATTAATACACTAAATTGAATTGCAATAATCGACTGGGGGCCTGGCCTTGTGCTCTGGAAGTATGAATATTAAACTGTTAGGAGCCAGTGAAAGGGCGACAGGGGACCGTAGTGAATTAGGGAATGGATCTAATAGCAGGCTCCTATTTTTCCATTAATTAGTCCCAGATCCATAAAACCTGCGAAAGACTTCAATTGTGATCCCTATCAGGCTCTCATTTCTAGCCAGGCATCATCGCTGACTAGCTTTTGTCAGAAAACACGCTTGTACCAGTTGAAGCTTTTTCTACAAATGGACTGAACTAAAAAGAAGGATTGTCTGAAGCTGTGGTGGTGTGCTGCGTCGTACCGCTGCTATGTTTGCATTTTTAAAATTACGAAAATATTTATTTAATAATGATTTGTAATTAATTATTTACTTCACAGTTTCAACAATCAGCAGAAGATGAACTAAGAACATTGCAAAACTTGTATTTTTTCTGGACTCAACGGTCCCATTGCTGGAAACAACAAAACTGTGTTTCCACTTTTCAAACTAAATTATTCCGCCTCCGTACTCCCTACTGCCCCCACTTCTACTCATCTGACACCTGCACTTCCCAGTTCTTCATTTGTAAAATTCCAGACATGCACCAGGCCTAAGTTCAACTCTCTCAACTAAATATCTCCCCCACAGTGAGCCATTTGCCACCTTCCGGACCCCAGATACATCTCAGACATCATCTGCAACTCCAAATCCTCCACCTGCCAACTCGATCCCCTTCCCACAGCTCTGGTCAGAGCCTGCCTCCCCTCTCTGCCATCATCCTCTCTAACCTCTGGAATTGTTCCCTCTTCATCAAAACTGCAGCTGTCATCCTGATACTCAAAAAGTAGGTTTAGACCCCAACAGCTACAATAGATGCCCCATTTCAAACCTCACATTCATTTCCAAAATATTGGAAAAATCTGTTGGCTCTGAGCTCCCTGCTCATCTAACCCATAATGCCCTGCATGAACAGTTCCAGTCTGGCTTCCTGCCCCAACAGAGTACTGAAACCACCCTCCTCAAGATCACCAATGACCTCCTCATTGCAGCAGATTCCGGCCTACTTACCATCCTCATCCTTCTCTATCTGAATGCGGCCTTTGACACCATCTCTCACTCCATCCCCCTCAATAGACTATCCTCCATCAGCCACACCCCTCTCAGGCTGCACTCAGTTTGTTCAGCCCAAGTCCTACAGATCTCGGTAATCCCCCGTTACTTCAGGCTTGCCTCAAGGCTCTGTCCTCTGAACCCCTTCTTTTCATCATCTACCGTCGTATTCAGCGCTACAACTCTCTCCTCCCTCACAGATCCTTCCATAGCATCAAATGGTCCAGAATTCAGTCGCCCGCATCATCACCAGAACCCTTTCTTTTCATCACATCACCCCCATCCTGCAGCACCTCCATTGGCTTCCCGTCACATCTATAACTCAATTCCAAATTATTTTGTATACATTCAAGGCCATCCAACAAGCTGCCCCCCCCCTCTCTGATCTCCTCAACATGCAACCTCCTCTTGCTCCCTCAGATCCCACTCCACTGTCCACCTCACCGTCCCACCCGCTCGCCTCAGCACCACGGGTTGCCGAGCTTTGAGACGCTCCACCAGATATATAAAGACACTCTTCCATCAATTCTACATTTAAAACCCATTTATTCAGGACATCATATTCTCTATAATTTATCATGATATTTTTATTTGATCTTATTTCATTTGTGTCCGTATTTTTTTCAATTTTATGTGTGCTTGACTTTGAGGTGTGTTTGTGTACAATGTCATTTAATTAATTAAATGCATCATTTAATGGCAAACGTCTCCTTTTGTTACCTGACCTATTTAGTACAACAGTACTATGTGACTAGTACAAAAGTACATTTTGTACTATTTGACACAAACCTGATTTTAATTTAATGCCTCTTTGAAATACATGGGGAATTAATTGGTCAATAATATTTTTTTTAGTTAAAAAAACACATTCATTCTCTAGTGGACAATTAGAGTTGCCAATTAACCTAACATGCATGTTTCTGGAATGTGGGAAGAAAGTACCCGGAGAAAACACGCACGGGGAGAACATGCAAACTCCACACAGAGACGCCTTATTTTTTTAAAAATATATAACAAATGTGGTTATGGACGGCCGCACGGTGGATGAGTGGTTAGCACATTGGCCACACAGTCAGGAGATCTGGAAGACCTGGGTTCAAATCTCCGTTGGGCATCTCTGTGTGGAGTTTGCATGTTCTCCCCGTGCGTGTGTGGGTTTTCTCCGGGTACTCCGCTTTCCTCCCACATTCCAAAAACATGCATGTTAGCTTCATTGGTGACTCTAAAAAAAAAATTGTCCATCGGTATGAATGTGAGTGTGAATGGTTGTTTGTCTATATGTGCCCTGCGATTGACTGGCGACCAGTCCAGGGTGTACCCCGCCTCTCGCCCAAAGTCTGCTGGGATAGGCTCCAGCATCCCCGTGACCCTAATGAGGATAAGCGGTACAGAAAATGAATGAATGTGGTTATGGACAATAATTTGTATAGAATTATCATCCAGCAAAATTGTGACAGGCCTAATTATAACAAAACAACAAGATTGTGACACTTTAAAAGTTAGTGATAGACTGTAGGTCAAAAACAAGGTGAGCTGACGAGCTGACAACCAATTGATTACGCATTTTATGTGCAATTCTTTAATTTGTGCAATAATAGGGAGCAAAGTAAACGTCAACACGAGACGCATAAGGCAAGTACCATCACCATAGGCAGACGAATCTGGTGCATGTTTATCATGATAAAGCGCAGATAAACATTTCAATGATATTTCCAATTGTTGTCAGTAGGTGGTGAGTATATGCTTAAATAATAAGCTACTACATATTTCTTAAGATCCCTGCGATTGACTGGCGACCAGTCCAGGGTGTACCCCGCCTCTCGCCCAAAGTCTGCTGGGATAGGTTCCAGCATCCCCGCGACCCTAATGAGTATGAGCGGCATAGAAAATGAATGAATGAATGAATCATTCTTAAGATTGTGTTTGAGTTGAAAAAAAACCCCCTCATTTTAAGGTGTGGCAATTTTTATTTTGTAGTGGCGCACCGCCATGATCAATTACAAGTAGCGGAAACCCTGTAACTAATAATCAAAACTTAAAATAATGTTGGCGGTGGTAGCTGTTACTACAAATGATGTTAATGTTAATTTGTGCATGTGCAGCGTCATGGTGCTTACACTGCCGAATCAGGAAGTCAACGACGCTGCTTTCACCTGTTTTCATCTGTTTTAACTTATGCAGCGAGCATGCGGTCAGTTTCATCAAATGTGTAGTAGAGCTACTGCTTGGACTCGGACAGTCGTTCAACTCCGATGGAAAAAAAATCAGCCAGCCACCCGAGCAAACCAGTGCCACTTGGAACGCCGAGTACGGGTAGTATTGCAAGGTTTATAGTGTGCATAAAGCACTTCCTGCCACTCGCGTTGCCACTTCTATATCACGCGTATAATTATTCACGGTACCGATGCCGTCTTTTACAGTTCGATAGACTTTTGGCTGCTCTGTTTCTGCAAGACAGCTGTTCTCTTAAACGAGAGAAACACCCGATTGGGTCATTTTGACTGATCGCGGTCGGGCCTGGATAGACGAGGGGTTACTGTATATTCACATACTTCCAGCAGAAGACTCCATGTGTGACTTGACATGCTGCTCATGCAGACAGCAAGTGCGAGGAGCTTTTAAATTATTAGTGTGCCGAGCACCGCTGTAGCGGGCCCTTCGTAATCTGTGATTAAAACTCCTCTGACGTCTTTGTTGTAGTGTCGCTACATCGGAACGCTATTGTCTTACTCTGCCACAGACCGCACATTTGCATATATTTCTACAAGAAGATTACAAAACATGGCATGTTGTCTTAAATCCTGTTTGTAGTTAGTTTCTCTCTCTCTTTGCGAGGCTTGCTTGGTGTCATTATGTGTGTGTGTGTGTGTGTGTGTGTGTGTGTGTCTTGCTGCATGCACAGCACTCGACGTGACAGCGACGAGATGTGCAGGCTTGTGTAATGAAACCCATAATTACAGGGTGAGGGATGGGTATTGTTGATGCGATTGACAAGTCCCTTTCACTCATGAGTGCGCTTTTTCCTGTCAGAGGTCTGTCGTGTTGTTTTGGGGTGCCAGCACACATTTTATCGCCGCGTGAACACAACACAAAGACACGGCTCTGCGGGGAATGATTTGCATTGCATTGATATGATAGGTTCTGTTGTTGTACTTTGTGGATTCTCGGGGCTGATTTGCATGATGTCCTTATCTGGGGCCATAACGCTTTATGAAGGGACACTGAGAATGACTTTGGGGCTGAAATAGAAAGCAAAAATGTGAATCGAAATTTAAATATCAGTTGCAAGTCGGGTCAAATTCATGATGCAGTGAATCTGTGTATCTTATCTTATCTGCTCCAAAAACTGTCTGGGCCGACGATCGGATATCCCGGATATACCAAGCCTCAGACTGTCACGTGGACCAAAACGAATCCAATCGGGAGGAAAGAACAAGATGCGGATATACCCCCGGCCAAAACCGAGCAGGTGAAAAATAGGCTTTTTTTTTAGGGTAACAGTTTTTAGTACAGTAAGGGCACAAAGAGCTGCAAATTGCTGGGGGGGTATTTTCCAATGAATATCAATCTCAAATAAAAACTGTAATACAAAAAAAAATAATATATACTTACTTTTCTTGTTAGAGTAGTACCATCCACCCATCAATTTTCCCACGCTTATCCAAGTCCGGGTCGCGGGGGCAGCAGCTTCAGTAGGGAAGTCCAGACTTCCCGGTCCCCGGCGACCTCTTCCAGCTCCACCGGGAGGACACCGAGGCGTTCCCAGGCCAGCTGTGAGACATAGTCCCTCCGGCGTGTCCTAGGTCTTCCCGGGGGCCTTCTCCTGACCGGGCATGCCCGAAACACCTCACCAGGGAGGCGCCCGGGAGGCATCCGGGCCAGATGCCCGAGCCACCGCAACTGGCTCCTCTCGATGTGAAGGAGCAGCGGCTCTACTCTGAGCTCCTCCCGGATGGCCGAGCTCCTCACCCTATCTCTTAGGGTGAGTCCAGCCACCCTACGAAGGAAACTCATTTCCGCCGCTTGTATCTGCGATCTCGTTCTTTCGGTAATGATATTAGAGTAGTACAACGATGCAAACAAGCAACAGTCAGAATTATACTTTTTTTCCCCTTTATTTTTAAAGTTCCATTCTGCCTGAAGTGCAGAATGAATACTTCCAGCTTGCAGCCCCATTCCGCATCTCGACTGAGCAATAGCAGCACACTGCTTTCGTCTTATCCACTTGACTTTGTCCGTTCACATATTTCACTGGGAAGGCCAAGTGTTCCCAAACGGGAGACTTTAACAGAGCCAAAGGGTTGGGCTGCAGTGTATTTGTTTACGGATTGTTCCTATTCCTTACTTAATGTGTATCATGTGGGCACTTACAGAGTACTACAGTCCTATACCAAAAAATCTGATTAGGAACATGTGCCGTTCCAGCCCTAAATAGTGTAGTAAACATACATGCTGGATTTCCGAAGGCTTTAAAAACCCAGGAACTGTGTGCATTTGAGATGCCATACATGTCTCAATACGTTTCAGCGTTTATTTTATATTCTTGGAACTCACTTACTGCCGTGGCTGTTGTTCCTCCTGGAATTGGCTTTTCTCCTGCCCAGCCGTCCAGAACACAGCATCCAGATGTGAGAACCCCGCACCAATCAGGTCAGTGCATTCGGGTATGCAATTCCTCTGATATTACACATTTTTAAATTCTTACATGCCGCTGGAGAGCGGCGTGGGTGTATTGACTTGCCTGTAATTGAGTCATATCGCTGCTGAGGGTTAGAAATCTTATGAGCATGAGAGAGAATGTGAGAAAAGCATAAGTGTGAGGCTGTTTTTACCTTATACTTTGCTGTATCCATTCTTCCATAACGGCGTGCAGCTGCCTGCACTTTCTATTTGCAGCATATACATAGAGAGCATGGTAGGATGAGCCAGCTCCAGGCTTGTATCAGCTCTGCTCCCTGATGAGTGATCAAACACATGAAGCATATCAGCATTCCCAGGGAGACCCTGGCACTTAGGCGGGAGATATGCACTGATTCTGAATTTCCAGGACTCATCTGGCGCCTACCTTCTTTTTTTCTTCACACCAAACTGTCACATATCTGTGGTTACAACTGGCTTTGCTCTGTACACTATCAACACACCACAAAGCTAACATACTATGAGCTACCTTGTGAAAATTTCACTTTTTAACATAATGATGTAAATTTATTTGGGATATTCTCAAACCCACTCGGGGTCCAAATAATTTATACAACCCTCACATCAACTGTTTTGGAAAGCCAAAACACATGAATGTATACGGTTTTACATGCAGAAGACAATTAGAAGTGCACATAAATACAAATAGTGTAAAAGGTGAATGAAACTGCTGACCCAATGTGTCAGCGAGATCAGCACCTTCGCGCTTCCACCTCCCTGTTGTTTCTTGAATTCCGTAGCGCTTCTCACCTCAACAACCCACAATGGAGACAAAGAAAGTTGCAAATGCCAGCATAGCGGTAAGGAAAAAGGCGAGGAACGCTTTTGTATTCAAATACTGTAATCCATGACAAAACAGGTGGGCGTTGATCTCTCTGTCACATTGTGTCTTTGGGGACAGTTCTCACTTCATTTGATCTGCATTTGGATTACATACATGTACAGCTGTAATAGTAAAACCCTAAAACCTGTTTTGTGTTGACATTTTTGCACAGGCGACGTAAGTAAGTTCCATTTTGTTGGCATAATAAGGTAGGTAGGTAAAGACATGCGTCATATTGTACACCAAACGGGGCAACCTTTTGGGGCAAATTTTTTATGTCTACCTAGAAAACACCCCTAACCAGGATTCCAGTGTACTAGGGCTACGCCTCGGTCTTAAGGTGTCATGGTTCAGTTCATTTGTAAATAATAATAGAGATGCTTGATGTTGACTTTTTGAATATATATTCAATATATCGTTATTTCCCAGCACTTCATTCAGTGTCACCAGATACGGCTCTCTGCAGTAGATCTTTCCTCATATGTATAGGAAAGGATATAGGAAGATCTAAGAAGGAGACTATTTATACCAGTTTTGAAAATACACTCATGAGTGCATGTAAACGTCTGCTGGTCATTCAAGGAGGGGGAGCTCAATTTTTCCCCCCGCCTAAGTCTTAAATGTGTTTATTCGTTTATAGGTCAATTCTACCCTCCGTTCCTAGTCGTTTTTAACAAAGACAGACTGGCTCCAGATCAGTTCAGAACAACAGAATGAAAAACTTGTCAAATGCTTGGCTGGAGGTTTATCGCTGATTTGCTCATTTCACTGTCAATCAAAAAGGGGTCCCATCTCAGACAGATCGTCCAATCATCATGCAGAAGCCGAGCATCAGGGCCAGCCCACTGCCCTATAGAACCCCAGAGATGCTGAGTATCTGTTTGTCATGGGAAAACATTATTACAGAGTAATACAACATACAGCCATGGTTTTGAAATTATAGATTTACCTTTTTGAGCTTGGTGTGAAACAGTTTTTCATTGTGCAAATGACTGGAGGATTGGGAGGATACCTACAGTAGTTAGCTGCAGGTATTGTGTTGGTGCAACATATATTACCAAAGGAATCACAGTTTGCTTCAGCCCTTCACAGTTTAATAACTCCATAGATTACCTGCCCCACTTCCCAAGGACCTTAAACCATGTTCCCCCCAGGATCAATGGGAAAGGGCTTTTTGGATATCAACACCTCTCAGTACTGCACACTTCATTTCCCATGGAGGCCATTGAGGCTCCTACATTTAATTATAATTCATGTAAGGGCTCTAATTCAAATTTTTACACTCGCATAAAACAGCTGTCAGAAACACACTGGTGAAAATGAGTGCAGAGTCCCTTGACGTAAACATTCAAGTAGAAAACTGAAGCAGACATTACAAAAGCAATCCCCAATTTACAGTGAGGAAAATTGCTTAAAAATTGTCATAAATTAGCAGGAGCACTGACTAAAACATGATCTTTTAACTAATTTAAGATAAGTGTTTTGTAATAAAATAGGTAGGGTTCTTGCTTTGACTTGAACCTAAAATCCCAGATTTCCTTCGGGCTGATTTAAATATCGATTTAAACCTGGAAAAAAGATATCCTATGACAGAAAAAAATCCCCTTGCTCGTCATTTTCAGATCCATTAAAACAAAGTTGTAACAAAGCAACTACGGTTCGTTTTTACAAGCAGAGAGAATAAAAACCAGGCCCGTTTGTTGGAGAAGAAAAGTTATGGTGCCGCCGCCACGACAACATGATCTTTGGAAGGGCTTCTCAAGTGTGACACTCACTCGCAGCAAACTGTTTACCTGTGGTCATGTCTTTTTATTTATTGCATGGTTCCACACAATGAATTATCCCAATGTATTATGGACGGTAAATTTGGCTAATGCAGTCCTGTGCCCTTCCTCGACTCTTACCTACCTTATAGCCATGTGCACCGCTACAGTCCTCCCACATACACGGTCGTAACTTTCCTAAAGTCACCCTGTGTTCCCGCAGCTCTGTTTTAGTATCGCGGACAACCAAATACTTATACTTTGTCTGCAAGGCCTAAGCGATGAAAGCATCTTCCATAAACACCCCGGGGGTCCTTTTGAGGCAAGCTGTAAAGCTGTCGCCAATCAATCAGAGAGAGTGCCTGGGTATTGTTTACGAGCGCAGCTCATTAGGCAATGTAGCAGTACATGCTAACTTAATTTACTGTGAGATTTATGGCAGCCAGGGTGTGTGTCCTCGCGCAACCGTTCGCCACCCCCTGGGTGCAGATTGCTGCATACAGGAGTTCCTGTATTGTGTCACGTTTGCACAGTCGCTATTATTTGCATATGATGTTGTTAGAGCTGCTATAGGTAAAAAGCATTTCCTCCAGTCTGGTACCTCCTTGTACCTCCCTACCCTCACCTGTGGTCATGAGTTTTGGGTAGTGACCGAAAGGAAAAGATCTCGGGCCGTGCAGGGTGGCTGGGCTCTGCCTTAGAGATAGGGTGAGAAGCATTGTCATCCGGGAGAGACTCGGAGTAGAACCGCTGCTCCTCCGCATTGAGAGGAGTCAGATGGGATGGCTCGGGCATCTGGTTAGGATGCCTTCTGAACGCCTTCCTGGGGAGGTTTTCAGGGCACGTCCAACCGGTAGGAGGCCTCGGGGAAGACCCAGGACACGTTGGAGAGACTATGTCTCTCGGCTGGCCTGGGAACGCCTCGGCATCCGCCGGGAAGAGATGGACGAAGTGGCCGGGGAGAGGGACCTCTGGGCTTTCCTGCTTAGGTTGCTGCCCCTGCGACCCGACCTCGGATAAGCGGAAGAAAATGGATGGATGGATGGCATTACCTCCTAGGAGGGGCAAAAAAGTGCGAACACCTTAATTATGTTGAAAACTACAAAAAACATGTGTGACGTGTGACTGCTCTGGGTCCTTTTTGTGCGGACATCTCATCTCTGCTTAGAAAGAACAGAAACTCTAGATCAGTACTTGCCTTCACGTTTACCTCCAGAAGTACCACAGCCCGGCCATTTGGCTTTTCTAACTATAATGCACAAAGGGCAGCCAAACTTTGACTTAACATCCTAACAGCCCAGCTTATGAGGCTTTTTACTCTCCACTCTGAAAAGGAACTGATTACCCGCATAAATCAGTGTCCCCAAATACCAGGAAACTGGAAAACAATGCCAGAAAAGGCAGCTAGAGCTGTCGCTAGTCGCTTTTGAGAAAATATGTCCCCAAGAGGGTTTTGAATGTTGCCAGATTTAGCAACACAATCTGTTGGACTCTGCTGTGAAGAACACTCTTTATTTGCTAGCATCAGAATGGTTGAGTTTATTTTGGATATGCACATCAAACCACATCACGCTTTAACTTGCGCAGTCCGACTAGTAATAGTTTGCTTACTTCCTGTGTTTCACATGTCAACATATTACCATTTTCTATGTGCTAGGAGGGTTGAATTGACAGAACCCGAACCCGAACCTGTCTTGCTGCGTTAATTAAGCATGTAATTTGGGTTATGGAGGTGAGAAACACTATTGGATTCAAGTAAAAACTCATGTCAAAACGGGCAGGTGGGGCTGAAGAGGAGTGTGCTGATTGGGAACAGTCGCATCAAGAATCACGTCTTCAATGAATGTTGATTTCGTTTTTCATTCATCATTTGTAGGTGCAGTATTTATATGCATTTTGAATTATTTGCTGCGTGCAAACTATGCAACACCATAAAACTGTTACCATTTTTGACTTTCTGGAATGGATTCATTGGATTTTCATTACTTCTTAGCGTCCGTTCCAGTTTTCAGTTGAATCTAATCAGGTTCCACTGAATAATTCCAGTGGAACCTTGATTTTTGTGTTTAATCTGTCCCAAAGGGTTCATCTAAAACCAAATTGTTCCAAAACTGAAACAATTTTTCCCAAACGAAACAAAGTACAGTAAATCCAATTGAAGGTTTTCACCATGTTTGAAAACGCAGATTCCACTGTGCAAAATATGGTGATCCCATGAACTGACAAACATTGGAAGTGGGTTTGCAAATATACAAGATGTGTCACAGTACCTTATTGGATAATAATAAAAAAGGCATGGGGATATTCACTAAAGAATAACACTGTGGTACCTCAGGTTTTATTATTTATCCATTCCAAAAGGTCAGAATTAAAAGATACGGACCAGAACATTCACATCTTTTTTAATAAGATGCCAAAGGGTGACATACAACAATTTGTTATGCGTAGGGTAATCGAGATGGTTTACGAGAACCTTGGCAAAATGTTGGCAAAATTTTTTGTTGAAAACTGAATCATCTGAATACTGAGGCGTTTGAAAAACCAAGGTTTAACTGTACATACGGGCCATTCCAAAGAAGCTCCGTGAAAGTAGCTTTTATCCCACAACCATATAAATAGAAGTGGGAAACAAGAAAATGAACCAATTTGAAGGATGCCTCCCTCCCGCCCTTGCAGGCTAATTTGTATAGCCGACACTGACAAGCCTCCCACGGTGCTGGAGGTCACGCTGACGCCCAGCGATCAGGACTCTCACTGGGATGCCTTTGGGCTCCCGTCCCAGCTCGCAGGTCCTGTGGCATCTCTCTCGCAGAGTGCCACCAGGGACGAGTCACACTTTTTAAAAGACCGAAATTAAGTGGAAAAATGTCTGCTCGCTTACTGATGTAATTATCTGTCCTGGATTAACATCTGGTCACAAGCCCGGGTGCCAAGTCCACTCCAACATGTGCCAGTACCTTGCGGCAGTGTCGAGTATGTGTGTGTACCTGTATCTTTTTCTTTTTTTCCCCGTCCAAATGCTGTGTATATTGGCACCAGCTGTGGCAACTTTTCACTCTGACATCCTCCACCCATTCAACAGCTGCGTATTTATGTGAACATCTTGGCTGTCGTCATTGCGAATATCAATGGTGTGGCACCAGCTAATCTGTTTTTTCCTGTATTACTGGGACCTCCCCATGTTGTTTTGTATCCACTGTAATGTTCTGAACCTCTGTTTTGAAATAATATAACAATGCAGGAGTTCACAAGGCATTCATACGTGTCCAGCTACAGTGGAACCTGAAAGAGTCAGATTGTCCGATCGATCAGTTCCAGGACATTGGTTGATCATCTTGAGGTGTTTCGGGCATGCCCAGTCGGGAGAAGGCCTCCGGGAAGACCTGGAGGGACTATGTCTCACAGCTGGCCTGGGAACGCCTTGGTTTCCTCCCGATGGAGCTGGTAGAAGTTGCTGGGGACCGGGAAGTCTGGACTTCCCTACTGAAGCTGCTGCCCCCGCGACCCGGACCCGGATAAGCGGAGGAAAATGGATGGATGGATGGTTGATCTCCAAGTTGTTCCCATTTAGACAAAACAATAATGGACCTAGACAATAACACAGCTGATTCCGTGGTCTAACAATCCATTCTTCCAAAATCTCCAGGTATCCTTGGCATACTTGACCGTACCTGCTTAACATTCAGTCTGAAAACCTGAGCTAATCCGTTTTGCACTGCCGTTGTTATACATCTACCTAACTTTTCATGGTGCTGTTCTGTGAAGAAGCTAAAGCTAAATGAAAGATTCCGTTGGAGGTGTACTTATTGACATGCAATAACCAAAGGATTACACCTGCCTTACTGTGGAAATGTCACCCAAGATGAACGGAAGGAAAGTATTTGTATGGCCCTCGGATTTCCACGGAGATGGTTCCCAAGAATGTTAAGCCCGCTGGGAGCAAATTATTTCCGAGCTGCACCTCGGTAGAGAATTTGCATCAACTGCTGTTAGCTGATGCCTAATTATCTTTACTCTTTAGTTATTGCAGCAGTGGGGACAAAGTACAATGTCCTCTGTATTAGATGGGCTCTCCAGAGTCTTTTGTGCTATAGGTTAATGAACTGCAAAATATCAGACAGAATGCAATCATAGCTCAGCCAATATTATGGAGGTAAAAAGACATTTCTGAGCCTGCAGAATGGAGAAAGTTAGCTCTCGGGGGAACCTCCTCCTGTAATTTGAGAATGGCATAAACAACGCGGCGGTACTCTTCTCCAGCCCGTTTTATACAAAAATCATCCGCCTGCTGCCCCCACTTGCACTTGCTGGGGCTGGCTTTGCTCTTATTACGTGCACAACGTTCTTCCTAGCGATCAGTTAGTAAAAGATTTGCATAGCCTTTGGCTTGTAAAATGATTCAGTAATTGATTAGATTAATACTGATCACTGCTAACATGGAGCACGGGGTGAAGCCACGCCGGTGTGGAGCTGATAATTGCATATAGTCAACTAATATGAATGCATTATCGGTGATTAAATGGTTTGACGGGAATGTCAAAGTAATAGAATAGTCACGTGGGTTAATTTTCTCAAAGGAAATAACCATCGTTTTTTTAATTGCCTGATACATTTCTTGTTAAAAAGGGCCGCATGGTGGCGGAATGGGTAGCATGTTGGCCTCACAGTCAGGCGGTTCTGGGTTCAAATCTCCGTTGGGCATCTCTGTGTGGAGTTTGCATGTTCTCCCCGTGCGTGCGTGGGCTGAATGAATGAATGAATGAATGAATTTCTTATTAAAAGATTGCCAGGTCGCATCTATTGGACCAGCATCCTATATACTGTAGGGTTATGTATTATATCCTACTCCTATCCATTTATCTTGAAAAATATGCAAATAATAACAAGAAACATGCATCACGTATAAAGCAAGGCATCTGACACAAAACCACGGGGTTGCCTAAGAAAAACTGACCATAAATACAGCACATGTATATTTTTGGTGTGAATTTTCTATTTGTGATATACTGTAGTTTCTGCTACTGCAAGGGGTGTTCTCTTGATATGCAGGAAAAACTGTAGTAATTAGAAAAGGTGTTTGATTAAAAAAACATGTAAACAAATCAATGAACTTTGGTATTTTAGCCCTGTAATAAAAGTGAACTAAGAAATGGAAATCAGTTTTCTTCAAAAGAAAACATAGACCTTATTCAGCCGAGCGCAACTGTCACAAGTCCATTAGTATTCTGATAAAGTGGCCTAAAAAATTGTGCCTAGCAGCAGTTTATCCTTCTGGTGAGATTCTCGGAGGAGTCGTGCTTCTCCAGTTGGTCCACAGGTGGCTGAGTACACTTTTCTCCAATTTGTCTGACCAACCTCCCTCACATTAGCCCTCTACCCATCTGCACACAATGACGCTGGTATCCTCAAGGGAAATACAGAATCAAGAAGAGCAAAAGGCTTTTGGCTGGCATTTGCGTCCTCAGCCTAATCCTGCTTCTGATACCAGGCCAGACTCTTTCTTTTCGTTCGAGCATCGATGACACTGTTCCAGATATCCACCTGTGTCCTCCTCCTTTGATCTGCGGGGTGGCCGTGCTGGGAAGATCAACAGCAGGACACGATAGTCTTTCACCACCGATACGCATGGAGATTATCGGGATTGCAGGGCGTTTTAGAATCTTTCATGCTTGACCCGCAATCAATGTACATAAGTCTTTTTGATTGTGGTACTTGTTGGTATTTGCCATGCATATTCATACAGAGTGGAATCAATGGCCTTTAGAAATGTAGTGTTGTAGAAACACCTCCAGAATTAGGGACAGATCAATAAGGATAATGTCCCCATCGATGGATGCCGACTCATATAGCGTCATCAGGACAATGACTTGAACTCTTGCTGACATGTCTTTTTATATCCTTGATTAACCTTTTGTCTGCCTTGTCCACTTCATAACAAGTCAAAAACAGAACACGGATAACAAGGTATTGTTGATTTTGCTGCCACACCCCATAATATAAACATCATTTTAATCTTATGGCCACAAATCAGAAAGTAATGGATTTTACACAGAGATAGGGCCAAAAATACCGTCAGGTTCCAATTAAGTCTGGTGACCCAATGTCTCTTTTCCTTGGATATGTCCACTTCTTGGGACCAGCAAATATTAAATGAAAACATTTTATTTCAAATGAAGCAGAGTGACTCTGTCGTTTGGTTGTCAATCATAATAGCAAAACGATAATTGGTTGCAATATCCCAAAGCCCCGACCTGTTCAGCAAAGGAAGAGTCTGTGTAGTCTGAAAATGCAGGCGCACTAGATGGTCATGAGATGATGGAGGCATGAAATACTTTTGGACGGTGCAGCGGGTCCTCAGCAGTGCCTTGTCCAAATGATAGGGATGGCCAGCTGGGGTTTTTGGCTCAGACTTTTTAGCTCTTAGTGGCAGATCCCAAGCTAATCAAGTGGCAGGTGATTACCCTTTGCTCTTTTACGTCCACCTGATTCTTTTTAAGTATGAAATGTGTTCAGATAGTGGAAATTGAAACAGCTACTATACACGCAAGTCGCCTAGAACAGAAAGTCAACGTGAATAACTGAGGTGTTGACCAATGTCATATCAGAAAGTGCCAGGACGGTGTGTTTTATTCAAAATACCCATACTTTCCCTGCCAGTACATGCCAGCACATGGTGAAACTGCCAGCGAAAGTGGATTTGACGCATGGGTTTTTAAACCTGCTCTAAATTAAACCTGCTCAACATGACTTTTCCAAGATGTAGCCTACAATACAGATGTAGGTGTTTGCACAAATAATCTATGTAGCTTACCTTCTGTTGTTTGGATGGAGAGATGATGTTAAAACCTCATAAAACAGAAATACTAGAATTGATTTCCCAGCAGCCCAAACATAAACGTCATACCTCAAGTACAATTCCTTAATCAGATGAGAGCTCCTTCAAACAGATGGAATCCATCATTAACACTTCAACCAAACTATATATAGTATTTAAATAGGACATTTAAAAGCAATTAGCAACATCTTTGAAATTAGTAAAATCTATTTTTTGTGTGTGTAGGCTGCCTTTTTTTTTAACAGAATGAAAGCTTGCCATTGAAACCCCAGGGGGCCAACGAAATTGCTTCTTCTTAGGTTACCTAAAGATAGTCAAATCTTTTTTTCTCCTCCACTTCATTGTCACATTCTCTCTTTGGCTGGGGCTGCTTGAGTGGCAGGTACACCCTGTGACAAACAGGCTCGTAACACGCTCTCAATCTGTCAGGGCTGATTGCATTGGCCTCATTTGCTGACATAAAAACATTGTGTGGTTGGTGGTAAGACTTGAGGACGTATCATATATTCAACCTTTTCAATGGACTGTACAGGAACCAGTAATGTACGGAACGCTGATGGGTTCATGATTCGTTTTTAGTTGGTTTTGTAATGTCTCTTTCTTCAATTTAGCTCTTCTTTCTGTTTCTTTGGAATGTTTTGCTGTCGGAATGAGTAGTCACTGATCACACAATTTAAAAGTTGATCATATTGTATAAGGAATAAGACAAATATGTTTGGTCACGACGCTGGACTCATTGAGGGAGAATTAAAGTACACGAAGTATATTCTGTACAGCAGTTGCCTCACCCCTCTAAAAATTGAAAACTGAAGCTTGTGTGAAATTGAAAGCTAGTTTGAGTGCCAACAATACATCCACTGTCATCCCTCATTTATTGCATTTGTTTCCAAATTGTGGTAAGTGAATTTCTGCAAAGTAGGATTCCTTCTTTATAAAGGGAACATTTTTGCAGTTATGGCATTGAAAATCTTCTAAATGCGTTTTTTAACAATATTTGAGCCCTCTAGACAGGATTATTATAAATCTATTATTTTTGTGCTTGTAGTGTTGTATTTGAAACCTCATTGATTAATTGCTGACATCTAGTGTTCAATGAAGAACACTATTTGTATTATTTTTACATTTTTGGCTTACATACTGTATGCATTTGAGTTCATTTAACCATTTGTATGCTGACAATGCTTAATTTAGGTAAAACATTCCTTCAAGATCCATACTTTTTGACTAATAATAGGCCGTATTTATTAATATATGCAGTATTAGTAAAACCGTCAGAGTGAAGCTGCAATGTATTGCGTCTCACAGTAAATTTCAACCGCAACCGTGATTGTGCAGGGTAAGTTGTCTGTGTTGCTTATCATGCAGGGTGGGTGTATGTGTGTCCCATGAGTCCTACATGCCCCTATGAGAAACTATTAGACTGACAATGCCCTGAGCTATGGGACTGCCATTTTAACAGTTTAAAACAAATTCATCCATTTTTTATGCTGCTTGTCCCCACTAGGGTTGCGGGGTATGTTGGAATCCATCCCATCTGATTTCGGGCAAGAGCACCCTGTACACCCTGGATTGGTTGCCAGTCAATCCCTTTTTTTCTCAAACTAAACTCCCTGAAATATATTATGCATTTCTATAACATTGACTACTGTATACTGTACACAAACTAATGATAAAGAACATTTGTCTAACTATAAGAGACTGTATAGAGCAGGGCTCGGCAACCTTTACCATAAAAAGAGCCTTTTTGTCTCCTCTTCCAGTAAAAAAAATGTTTGTGAGGTGCAAAACATTACAGAAACATTTAAATATTGTAATCTTTTGTATTGTTACCTGTTAGAACCAAAGCATGTGGACGCGTGTGGACCTACTCTGAGCTAATTTAAACAGTGAACTGATTTGTGTAAAATAAAAATAAAGCCAACTTTAAGATAAAAAAGTCAATAAGAGTTCATATATCCGCCTGTCAGTTTTGTTATCACGTACAGCCCAGTGTTGCCAACTCGGTGATTTTCTTGCTAAATCTGGAGAATTTCCAAACCTTATTTTCTCAAAACAACTTGAGAAAAATGTCAAGTCTTTTCCTGACGTCGATAGGAACAGGAGATTTTTCTGGTTTTTGCATTTTTCTTCAATAGCAACTTGTTGACTGTCCCTATAAAAACTGTCATCGGTAAGAGAGGCACGTCCCGAGCTCGCCGGACCATGAGAGAGCAGTCCGGGCACAGTGTGGGAGGACTACCGCTGTAGCTACAGGGCTGAACAGCCAATGTCCAATGTCAAAATAATTTACCCACGGTGTATTTGACATAAAAGTGAAAGCACATATTGTTCCGAGCTGTGAGTGCACAATCAGTCAACTGCCGCTGCACATAACCTGCCCCTCCTGGAGTCACCACCTCGGCGATTAGCGTGTCATGGGCTGTGAGCACATAGCTTCTCGTTGTAAAACATATTGCAATGCTCCCATTAATTCTACTGTTTTATTTTACTGCGGGAGTAACTTGTTTCAGACTCTTTTTCCGTCCAACAGCGAGACTCACCACCACACCAGCCTACCTCCCCCTCCCCTGCTCATCCAGTCAGCAATCAGAAGACAGTGTCGGCGAGTCGGATATTTCATATTCTTTTCAAAAACACACATTTCCCCTACTTCAGTGTTTAAAAAAATCACAGCGCTTAGCGAAAGAAGACTGAGGAGCCGGGGGTTGCCGACCCCCGGTATAGAGTAGCCAATCAGAGGAATTAGTTTCAGAACCAATCACGAGAAGTACAATTCCACAAAGTGCAATCCCATTTTCACAAATCGGAAATTTTTGTAGTTAGAACATAATGAAACTTTTTATGACCTTGTAAATACAGTTTTAACATTATAAGAGCTCTCTACTGTAGATATGAAATACCACCCCTAGAGTCACATTTGCACCCATACTAACCAACATAGTAGAAATAATAAGAGAAAATAACATATAATATAGACTAGCACATTGGGAGAGTTGGTTGTTCCTTGTCTTTGGTTTGTATTTGAATCCATTTAGCAATTTATATGGTTGTAAACGCTTCATTTAGGCCAAAACAAGTACTACTATATATATATTTATATATATATATATATATATTTTTTAAAGCAATGATTTATTAATCAAATTATATAAGCAGTTTTATTGTGTTGAATGACAAAAAAAAGAAAAAGAGACTCCTCAAACAAATAAAAAACCCATAAAATAACATTCTCAGGCAGACAATAAACACTCTATCATTTGCATTTGTAGTAAGTTGGAAATTTGCCAATTTGACATTTTAAAAGTCAAATTAAGACTTCTGTATCCACATCTTTAACGACATTGTCACCAATGTTCCCGTCTTGTCTTGTTTCACCAGAACATTCCTTAAATGTTGGCACCTATGACTCACATTTGTATTAAAACATTCAACTTTTGTCCATCTACATTTTGTAGTTCAGAATTTTTCCTTTTAGTGTATCTCACATTATTAACTGAAAACCGAACTGATAACCAGGCTCGTGGGCGCCAAATGTGGTTGGAAGGGGATTATCTGGTGCCCGCAGGAACCGCGTTGGTGAACCCTGCCATGCACAAACCACAATGAAAATATTATTGACATATGGCCCAGAGGAAGAAACTAGTCTGCTTGTGTGGACTTGACTGACCTGAAGTCAGAGTCTTCCAGAGGGCAGCAGGTCGAACAAGTGAGTTGGGTGTCAGGGGTCCACTGTGATGGCTTTGGTTTTGCTGCTGCAGGGAGCAGCCGATGAGTTTCTGTGAGGTCTCTATAACTCTCTGCACCTCCTTCCTGCTCTGTGCTGTGGAGCCAGCGTAGCACACACTCACACAGTACGTGAGCATGCCCTTTGGGGAGTAGGGACAAAAGGCCAGCAGCAGTTTCCTGTGCAGGTTGTTCTAAATGAGGACATGCGAGAAGTGCAACTTCTGGTGGGCTTTCTTTAACATAGACGTGATGTTTTGGGTCCTGGACGGTTCCTCGGAGATGTCCAGGAACGTGGGTACCAGGAACGTGAATGCGGTCACAGTCTCCACACATTCTCTGTTTATGGGGAGGGAAATGTAGCCCCTGAAATCCACAATCACTTTTTTTCTCTAGTAAAAGT
>QODF01000084.1:1330309-1492937 GCA_024372805.1 Oostethus manadensis | reverse complement strand
AAAAGGCAGAAGGGCAAAAGGCAGCACTCACAGTAATGACAACACGATGACACTATGGCAAAATGACAATGACCCGACAAACTAAAGGTGCACACACCTGAACTTAAATAGCTCAAAACCAAATGAGGAACAGGTGTGTCTAATCAAAGGAAAACTAGCAACGAAACAGGAACACACCACAACAAAGGAAACCCCACTTAAAACCTGAACTGTCACGGCACAACACCCGGATCGTGACACACATGGTAGTATTGTACCCTCGTGAACATCAGTTGAACAGCACTGAACTGGAGAAAGTCATCTGTTGCTACAGAATTGGCAGGGAATAAAGGCAATCACCAACGGAAGAGAGACAGACTATCTCAACACTTAATAATGTAAGTGTTTCCTCTAGAGAAATTGCAGTGTTCTAAAACATTTGACAAATAGTGTATGTATAATATTTGTTGTTGTTTAAATATATACAAAATCGAGCAGTGGGCAAGTCCTTAGGGCTTGTACGGGTTAAACTGGACGTTGTCGCCCTCCACCACGAGTCCAGGGGAAGGAAAACCCTGTTTTCATACTTCCGCTGCCTTGCAGGCCACATCCAGTTTTTTGGCAAAAGCTTCAGGCGTAAACCTCGAGGAAAAATCTGGAATCGGAGTCCCAAAGGCAGTACACAGCTGTATTCAGCTCCGTCCCGGCAGCTCCTGCGACGGCACTGGTCCCAAATTGTAGTGACCTAGTCGTTCCTTTGGCCCCATCAGTGTCGCGGAGAGGGAGGGCATGCTGCTGGGGCATGTTGTAGGCAACAACTTGTCCTCCATACCACATTCCCCAGGCTTACATCCGACAACATCACACATCTACACTACACCATACCTGAAGAGGACACTCCAGCTTCTCCTCGAGCGTTGAACCAACAAAGAGATTGTCAGATACCGGTTATAAGTCACTGCTCAATTGGCGTAGAGCATGGCTCCAGGGGCCGTTCTCGTCGGTGGGAGGCATTCTCTAATCCCACTGGACAGCTACCGCCCGCCTCAGGATAGGCAACCCCCAGCCAATAAGGTACTGTCTCGCCACGGTCTGTTTTCCTCACTGTGTGCATGGGGATTAGGAGAAATCCGACAGGCAATTCGTAACCACCGCACCAGTCAACAAACCAAAGCATCAAGAGAGCCCAACTCTAAAACTGGGTAGCTGGAATGTACGGACAATGCTGACCGGTCTTTCTGACGACCTAGAGGACATCAACGATTCAAGAAAAACAGCCGTCATCAACAACGAGCCTAAAAGGCTGAATGTGGACATCGCCTCCCTTCAGGAAACACGGCTAGCGGACTCAGGCTTGCTAAAGGAGAAAGACTACGCCTTCTACTGGCAGCGGAAGACCTCAAATGAACCCCGGTTACATGGAGTGGGCTTTGCGATGCGAAACACATTGCTGACTATGGTAGAGCCAGGCAGCAAAAGGCTCAGAGTGACTCCTCACCCTCTGCCTGAACAGGCAACGTCACCCTCATCAGCGCGTACTTCCCAACGCTCTCTTCGCCACCCGATGCCAAGGATGAGTTCTACGAGAACCTCAAAGCCACCATCAGCAACATCCCCATTGAGGAAAAGATAGTCCAACTGGGCGACTTCAATGCCAGAGTGGGTGCAGATCACGACTCCTGGCCCTCCTGCCTTGGACACTTTGGTGTGGGCAAGATGAATGAGAACGGCCAACGACTGCTTGAGCTTTGTGCATATCACAACCTGTGCATAGCCAACTCCTTCTTCAAGACAAAGCCCAGCACAAAGTCTCCTGGAGACACCCACGCTCAAAGCTCTGGCACCAGCTGGACCTCGTCCTTGTCAAACGCTTCTTGATGCAGCCAAACAGGTTCCACCGAGGCAAGAAGCAAGGGAATCCTCGCATGGTCAGCAAGATGCGCCAGCCAGATCTTGTGGAGAAGTTTGCACAGACCCTTAAGAGAGAACTGGCAGCCCTGCAGCCCTGTGCAGGCCCTGCCACGGAGAGGTGGCAGGGGCTACGGGACATCATACATCGCGTTGCCTTTGCCACCTTTGGGAAGAAGACTTCAAAGTCCCACGACTGGTTTGAGGCCAAGGCTGTCGTAATGACCCCTGTCATTGCAGCTAAGCGTGACGCTCTTACAGTCTATAAGCATTCCCTCAGTGAGCAGAACTTGCAGATTTGAAGGGGCGCCAGAAATATAGCCCAACACACTGCCATGCGCTGCGCCATCGAGTAGTGGACGGAGCTGAGTGAAGTCATCCAGGCAGCAGCAATAACAGAGAACAACCGAGGGATGTACGAAGGCATCAAGAAAGCCCTGGGACCAGTGCAGAACAAGACGGCCCCCCTCAAATCCTCCACCGGGGCTGTCATCACAGACAGAAGGCAGCAGATGGCGAGATGGGTGGAACACTACTCCGACCTCTACTCCGTACAGAACACTGTTGTACCTGCAGCTCTCGACGCAATTTAATGGCTGCCCATCATGGACAATCTTGATGCAGTGCCCACAGTGGAGTATTTGAGCAAGACCATTGACAGCTGGCTACTGGTAAAGCCCCGGGAAGCGACGGGATTTCCCCCGACCTGGTTAAGCACTGCAAGACCACCCTACCGCTCCCACTACACAATCTCCTATGCCAGTGCTGGCAGGATGGGACCGTACCACAGGACATGAGGGATGCTAAGATCATCACCCTCTACAAGAACAAAGGG
Source organism: Oostethus manadensis (assembly GCA_024372805.1). Taxonomy (NCBI): domain Eukaryota; kingdom Metazoa; phylum Chordata; class Actinopteri; order Syngnathiformes; family Syngnathidae; genus Oostethus; species Oostethus manadensis. The sequence continues at coordinate 1,490,215 of QODF01000084.1, read as the reverse complement.
GAGCGCAGCGACTGTAACAACTACAGAGGCATCTCTCTACTCAGCATTGTAAGCAAAGTCTTTGCTTGTGCTATTCTTGTCCGCCTATGGATACTGGCCGATTGAGTCTACCCAGTCTACCCAGACTTGACAGCCGAACAGTAGACATGGTCTTCTCCCTCCGCTAACTCCAGGAGAAATGCAAAGAACGGCAGATGCCCCTATACGTCGCTTTCATAGAACTTACTGAGGCTTTCGATCTCGTCAGCAGGGAAGGCATCTTCAAGATCTTGCTAAAGATCGACTGCCCACCAAGACTACAGAGCATGATAATGTTTTTCCACACCGACAGCATCTGCAATGGAGTTAAGCAAGGCTACGTCCTCGCTCCCACCCTCTTTGGGATCTTCTTTGCTTTGATGCCGAAGCATGCCTTTGGCACCTCAACAGAAGGCATCTACCTGCGTACTCGGTCAGATGGCAGGCTTTTTAACCTAGCCCGTCTCAGAACCAAGACCAAGTTTCGCGAAGTGCTCATCAGAGACATGCTGTTTGCCGATGACGCTGCCTTAGTAACCCACACGCAGCACGATCTCCAGTCCCTGATGGACCGTTTTTCCCAGGCCTGTAAGGACTTTGGGCTGACGATCAGCCTTAACAAAATGTACGTCCTGGTACAAGGCATCGAGACGCCGCCATCCATTGCCATAGGTGACTATAAGTTCCATTTGGTCCACGAGTTCACCTACCTCGGCTCAACCGGGTCGTCAAGAGGGACATGAAGACCACCAACATGAAACCAGAAACCTGGGAGAGTCTGGCAGATGACTGCCTAAAGTGGAAAAAGGCCCTAACTCGGCACCTCAAAATGGGCAAAGCAAAGCTGATAGAGGCTGCCGCAGAGAAGCGAACCCGCAGAAAGGAGCACAACCACAATGGACCTGCAACATCTTTCACATGTGACCTATGCCAAAGAGATTGTCACTCACTCATAGGTCTTCACAGTCACAGAAGACGCTGCACCACGAACAACTAGGATGTCACCCCCTGATCAACTTTGATCGACGGAGGCCAGAGAAATAAATATCAAAATTGTTTTGTCCTGTCAATTTTTTCATTGAACATTTTCATTGTAGTTTTCTTAAAATTAATGTAAAAATCTCATCTTGTCCCAATCTCGTGGACTCGATCTCATGCAACATCTTGTCTCATGACACCTCTGAGAATAATTCATTATAATAATGCAATTTTTCCTTGAGTATGTCATCTTTCACTCTGTAACGTGGCAAAATTGCCGTTTGTGGCATGTATTTTTTTCACAGGCAAACGTCTGTGAAACGTTGACAGCATTTCTGGAAATGCTGGCTTTTCAACTATTAGAGAGCAGCATGTCTTCGATGATGTAGCAAACAACACTTTCTGTGAATGCAAACCATTTTGCAGATCAACTATCGAAAGCGATGACCGTTGGGACAAAGGCTCTGCATCTTGATGGGAAAACTGGGTTGGGTGGATATGTTTAAGGTGTGCAAGTTTCTTTGATCTCGCCACCACTTTTTGAACAAATTCTGCATACTGGCTCGTTCCTGTTGATGGGCTCACCTTGCTCGCTGTCAATATTCCCATACTGGAGCTATGGCATTATGTTTTTTTTTCTCCCAGTTTCTACTACATTACCTTGCATTGCTCCTCACAAGGCTCCCTTTCTGCACATTGTGTGAGTGTAAGCCGGCGCCGTCGCGAGAAATCTGAATGAGAAATCTCGTCACGTTTTAGTCTTAATTTTCTTCTACACCTCGCCACTTTGGTTTTGTCTTACTAAAAGAGCAATTGCCTTTTCCTAACTTTTAAATGTCACACTGCTTTTTTTAAAAATACACATTTTTACAGAGAAGTGGAAAATAACATCAGATGGCAAGATCTCACAGCATGGGAGGAAAATAAACATGTTTATTTCCTATTAGAAATACACGCTTCACAATAACTACAGAGGTTTATATCCTCGCTCACCATGAGGCCTAATCATAGCCATTTTGATGGTTTATTTTAAGGGAATAATTGAGCAAGTGCAAGATTTAAACATGTCCTCATTAGTTTTGGGCCAAGTTCTCCCAACCCACACAGAAAACCATCATCAAAACACCCTGCACACCCACCACCGACACTCAGCCACTCCACAGCCGTGCGAGGCATGTTTTGGCCATACAGAGCAAAGGGGGGCCGAGCGGGCGACCAGGGCAGCGGGGGCACAACCTGTCATGGAACTCTGCTGCCAAGCCCTGAATAACATTTGGAGGTAGCCATGACTCAAAGTCACTTTCAAAGTTTGTCTTAGTAGTGCAAAGATGAAGCGATAGCAGACGGCTCATTAGCGACTGTTTTTGGTTTTAATGCGGGGAGTCTGTTTTTCATTTTAAAGTGAAACTAGTCCCTTCAAGACTGGATTTTCTCCCAAAAAGAATCTGAAACACTGTCTGACCTAGTGACGCGGTACCTGGTGTTGTGTAATCGGATTCGTCAGCAAGGAAATGCAGCGTTCCCGGACGGTCCACATTAGGCGAAGGACAGGAAGTGTAATAAACAGGACACAGCGTTTTCAGGTTCATAAGGGTAAGGTTTTGGATATTTAGTTGTTCAACAGTAGTCTGCAGTTCTCACAAAGTCTGCCATGATTATTAGTTGCAAACGTACACCTCTCTATGGGCTTTGCAAAATCAATGTGCCCTGGAAACAAGTTCTGGTAATGTTGAAAATGATCAATATACGGCAGAATACTGTGGCTTGTGCAAAAGTGGCATTTGACATGTCACTCATCATATTAATAATTTATATTATACAATTAATATGTATTATGACAAATGTGTTGTCATTAAGTTAAATATTTTCAAAACATCCGTCTGGAATTGCAGCTATTCATTTTTGACATTACTTCATCTCTGGCCTGCGATTGGCCTCTCGCTGTCAGTCAAGTCAGCTGGGATAGGCTCCAGCAAACCACCCCAATGAAGGATAAGCGGCATAGAACAGATGGATGGACACCTCATCTCCGTTTTGAGTCTTTGCATGCACCTTTAAATGAACGAGATTTTGCTAAGCTTTTATTCTACATTGTGATATCAACATGCTCACTAAAAATGAAAATGTGTGCCTTGATATCGGACCGCACCTCGGTTGGCCCTGCTCCATTCACAGCGATAACATCCTCACTCAGTCTTTGCTTTTTCTGTTATGCTACTGCCCTGTCTTCCAAATGACATTTTTCCACTATTTCCTCCTCCAATTTCATGAACGTCCACTTCTCCATCCTTTTCGTCTTCCCACCAGCTGTGATTACTTTTGCAATCAAAACTGTTTAAATATGGACGCCACTTTCACGAGTTACTCTGACCTTCTGGAGAAGTGGAGGCATGGAAATGATGGAGTTCTTCTCAAGGTGGAATCTATAAACCATGAATTGCTGGATTGTGTGCGTACGCCACTGAATATTTTGGTCTGTACGCACATTTTGGGTTTCTGGCGACTCAGACTCTTAGTCAGATTTCCACACAAATTTTTATAGATGAGGCCCCACAGGAATAACGGGTAGAGTCTATACGAGTTCACAGGCAATGGCAATGCCCAGAAAACCATTCTCAATCAACCCTGACTTGGCTTGATTGGATGTCATCATTTCCTGGTTCTGTAGGGTCATAGGCCAGATATTTAAATAACAATGATGTATAGCAAAGAGGTGGTGTTGCAGCTTTTTTTCTAACGTCTGTTTTTCAAAATTGGACATATTAAATCCGTCTAAACCTTAAAAAAACATGCAAACTGGTGAAATAAAAACAACACAGTTTTGCAAATATATTTTAATGTGTGAATGTATTAAATGTATTTTAATGCTGAAAGGTTCTTTGTGTACAGTCATCCTTCACTTCTTTGCTGCCTGGAGCTCCATGCAAGATCTCGCCTCGTGGAGATTCAATGATAATGAGAACGGTGAGGAATCAGCCCAGAACCACTCGGGAGGAACTTCTCAATGATCTCAAGGCAGCTGGGACCATAGTCACCACAAAAACAGTTGGTAGCACACTACGCCGTGAAGGACTGAAATCCTGCTGTGCCCGCAAGGTCCCCCTGCTCAGGAAAGCCCATCTACAGGCCCGTTTGAAGTTTCCCACTGAACATCTGACTGGGTGAAGACTGGGTGAAAGTGTTGTGCTACCATTGAAATTATAGACTGATCATTTCTTTGTTAGTGGCAAACTTACAAAATTTCAGCTGTAGTTCAAATATTTTTTTCCCTCACTGTATATTAATTATTAAACATGCTTTCCCTTTTTTGTGGTTGAATACCGCCTATATAGCATTAGTCCAAAAATATATAAATACATATATATATATATATAATTAACGATTATGCATTTATGCATTATGCATTTTATGCCTAATTCTCATGCATTAAGGCCATTTTAATGNGGGCCGCACGGTGGCTGAGTGGTTAGCACATTGGCCACACAGTCAGGAGATCTGGAAGACCTGGGTTCAAATCTCCGTTGGGCATCTCTGTGTGGAGTTTGCATGTTCTCCCCGTGCGTGTGTGGGTTTTCTCCGGGTACTCCGGTTTCCTCCCACATTCCAAAAACATGCATGTTAGGTTAATTGGTGACTCTAAATTGTCCATTGGTATGAATGTGAGTGTGAATGTTTGTTTGTCTATATGTGCCCTGTGATTGACCCTGACCAGTCCAGGGTGTACCCCGCCTTTCCCCCAAAGTCTGCTGGGATAGGCTCCAGCATCCCCGTGACCCTAATGAGGATAAGCGGTATAGAAAATGAATGAATGAATGAATTAAATGCCCTACAATACGTAAACACTCCTGTCAAAATTGTAAGACTGGTTGCAAAATTGCAAGAGTTTACATTTTGCACTGTTGGAAGGTTCTAAGTAGAGCTTCAAAATGCAAAAAGAAGAAAGATCACCATTGGTAATTCTATTTTATTCTTAATCTTTCAAAATGCTGTCATGTCTACTTTATTGTATGTACGAATGATTCCTTTCCCTAACAGAGCTTTTCCTCTGTAACTGACAACCACAAGACAAAGGTGAGAAAAGAGCAAACCACAACTACAGTTTATTAATAGCAAGGTAATTTTCCCCCGCATCTTTAATTTTTCGCCGTCACATCAGAGCCCTCATCATCCTCTTTAATTAGCTGCCACAATATGGCCGAGAGGAGTTCCAGAAAAGACGTTTCCCTCAGCGCGGGGCAGTTGGGAGTTTCCAGGATATTTCTACCCAGTGTTTTCCTTTTTGTAATGTGTTTTAAGGCCACAGTTCCCTTGGGCGGAGCCTAAGTGGAAATAGAAGAGGTGACGGGCTGAGAATTGAGCAGGAGCGCAATACATCACATATGACAGATGACTGCTCAATCTGCATGCCAACAATGTCTCCAGTTCTTGCCAAATCACACAGGGTGAGAAGAGTCCACCGCCCCGGTAGTAAAGTCATATTGTCACCTCATGTTTGATTAATCTGTGTGTGGAGAGACACGGAGAGTGGCTTGCTTTGCATTTGGAATTTTTTCAAAATTACTTTTTCATGCATGCATGTGCATGGAATGATGCCCCCTCCTCCAGTTGTGGCAAAGGAGCGAGAGTGTACCGAACTTGAGTGTGCTGGACTTGTAAGTGTGAAGTTATACGGAATACAGTAAGTGTGGCACATGAACTAAGGAAGGTTTGGTTACAGAAATTGATTTTCAACCATGATAGGGCTCATGCAGTAGCTGGTATGCAGGTGATTTTTGTGCACAAAGGACTAATTTGCATATTCTGTGACTGGTGTCAGGCATTTCAGTCTCACGTAGACATGTAGTACTCTACACTGGTCTACAAGGTGTCAGTAATGTTCAATGAGATGCCAGACTTGATCACCCAAAAACAGACTTTTATTGCAGGTTTGAAAGTGTCAGGTGTGATGTGTGAGTTTCCGCTAAAATGAAAGGAAAGGTGTAAAAACATGTGGTAAGACCAGCAATGTTGTTTGGTTTTGAGACAGTGCCACTGAGGAAAAGACAGGAGGCAGAGCTGGAGGTATCAGAGATGAAGATGCCAAGGTTCTCTTTGGGTGTGACCAGGATGGACAGGATCAGGAATGGGCACATCAGGGGGACAGCCCATGTTAGAGGTTTTGGAGATAAAGTCAGAGAGGCCAAACTGAGATGGTTCGGACATGTCCGGAGGGGAGAGAGTGAATATATGGGTAGAAGGATGCTGAGTTTTGAATTGCCAGGCCTACAGGAAGACCAGAGAAGATTTATGGATGTAGTGAAAGAGGACATGAAGGTAGTGGGTGTGAGAGAAGAGGATGCAGAAGACAGGATTAGATGGAGGCAATTGATTCGCTGTGACGACGCCTGAAGGGATAAGCCCAAAGGAAACGAAGAAGAATGATTTCACAACAGGAACAATGAACCTACTGTTGCTGTAGTCACCCACAACAAGCTAAAACTCAGCCGTGAAGCCTCAACGTCACTTCCTGTCCACCCGCCACTCAAACACACACAAGCAAGTTTTGTTTATGTGTTAAATGGCTTCTTTACTCGTATTATGTCCACTACATTGGGAAATATGAGTGTAAAGGTCAGTTCATGTCTAGGGACCTCTACTAATGGTAAAAACCCGTTTAGAAGGACATAAAAGTGTTTTCTATGTTTTATTTACAAAAATATTTGCTTTATAATTATAGTCCTACTTTGCCAAACTTCACTTATCACGTGCACAAAATATTTGGGCACAAAGGACTTTTGTGATCAAAGGTGCTAATACAGTAATTTTATTTTACAGCACCATAGCCCAGAAGCACCCTCCATGCAGGAATTAGAACCCAAACATGGACAAACACAAATCCAACACTCATAAAAATGAGCGGGTGATGCTGACATGTCTGTATTACTAACTAGCTATTTTTTCCCTGTCTCATTTACAGCCTGATTGGACTGGTTGGGTGGCAGCAGAGGGCAGCGTCTAATTCTCCTCCAGTAAATTAGTGTGATAATTAGGAGTGAGGCAAACTCACTAAACAGACAGAGATGAATGTGTGGCCCTGTTTTGGGGGGTATTGTTCAGTTTTTGCAATTTTGCTTTCAAGTTTGAGGGGGAGTCATTTGCAGCCCGCAGCTTGTTTTCTATTGGCCTGCAGAACTTTGTAGAAATACAATTAAACCAGAAAACGGGAAAAAGAAAACTAACTGTAAAGAGAAGAAGCAAAATGTTGATAATAATAAATACAAATAAAAATACTTGTCTTTGAATATATAAAGTTTTTTTACACAATTTATTAATACATGGGCCGCACGGTGGCTGAGTGGTTAGCACATTGGCCACACAGTCAGGAGATTTTTAAGACCTGGGTTCAAATCTCCGTTGGGCTTCTCTGTGTGGAGTTTTCATGTTCTTCCCGTGCGTGTGTGGGTTTTCTCCGGGTACTCCGGTTTCCTCCCACATTCCCAAAACATGCATGTTAGCTTCATTGGCGACTCTAAAAAAAATTGTCCATAGGTATGAATGTGAGTGTGAATGTTTGTTTGTCTATATGTGCCCTGCGATGGACTGGCGACCAGTCCAGGGTGCACCCCGCCTCTCTCCCAAAGTCTGCTGGGATAGGCTCCAGCATCCCTGTGACCCTAATGAGGATAAGCGGTATAGAAAATGAATGAATGAATGAATGAATTTATTAATACAGGCTCTTTTTAGATATGTATGCCCAATCATCTTTTTTTCCATCTGGAATTAATAATATTGACTACCATTTGGTTCTCTGTTCCACTTATCCACATTTTTCTAATTTCATACTTGACTACAGTTTTAACTTCTTCTTTGCTATAACCTATTTCCATTTTTTAAATATTTCTGCTTTGCATGTTGCATACTTTGCATATTTGCTAATTCACTCAAATAATTTTAAAACCATTGACTGAACTATGGGCCGCACGGTGGCTGAGTGGGTAGCACAGTCAGGAGGTTCAGGGTTCAAATCTCCGTTGGGCATCTCTGTGTGGAGTTTGCAAGTTCTCCCCGTGCGTGTGTGGGTTTTCTCCGGGTACTCCGCTTTCCTCCCACATTCCAAAAACATGCATGTTAGGTTCATTGGCGACTCTAAATTGTCCATAGGTATGAATGTGAGTGTGAATGTTTGTTTGTCTATATGTGCCCTGCGATTGGCTGGCGACCAGTCCAGGGTGTACCCCGCCAACCGCCCAAAGCCAGCTGGGATAGGCTCCAGCATACCCGCGACCCTAATGAGCATAAGCGGCATAGAAAATGAATGAACTATTTTAAATATTAAATCCTGTATTGGTTATGAAAATACTAATACTTTCTTCAGTCCAATTCATTGCTAGATGAATTGCGATTCATTCCCCTGTGATGAATGATGACAGACCATTAATTCCGCTGGTTCATCATTAATTATTTAATTATTTATTTTTTAATTATTTTATTTATTGCAACCTTGAGTTGTGGAATAACTGCAGAAGCTCCCACTTAATGAAATCTTGTTAGTTTTCCTCAATAATTCTGTCTAATTGATGACTACTTATCTTTTCTATTTTTCATAAGTTAAATATGAACCCTTAGGGGTTTCCTAGATACAATATGGAATGCTTGGAATTGGCGTGATTGTAATGTTTTTTATATGAACTTTCTTTACTAGAACCCCTATTATCCATCCAATAATAATGTTAATACATTTAATTTCCATGCGCTTTTGTAAAAGCCCGAGGACAGTGCATATGATACAGATAAACAAAGTATATTTTTCTTGACAACTAAACAACCCTTTCTGGGTTGGACATGCTTTCTTGTTTGCCCAGTATACTGCTGCCAGTTGTACTCTCCAGTGATGCAATGGAATTTCATTCATTTCCACTTGCAATGCAGCCATTGGGGTCACCTTCGGAGCTTCACACCAGTCTTAATGCTTCATACTGTCCATCCATCCATTTTCGATGTCGCTTATCCTCAATGATCTTCGATCTAATTTCTCAAGTAACGGTTTTGGGGCAGACTGATAGAATATACAGCCATAATCGATAGCAGAGCGTATTTGATATAGACTTCTCTCATTATCATTCTACTGGTCTCCCACACTGCCCCTCCAAGCCCTCACAATATTCAGTACCTTTTTTACTATGTCTCTAACATGCATTGGCCTGGTTACGCATCTATCAAACCATGCACCTAAATATTTCAAACTATATACCTTTTCCTTCTAGAGAAATGTATGGTTTTAGTTTTCTCAAAAGAAAATCTTAAAACGGAATCTCTTGCATTTGGATGACAGATTCTTTGTTCCTATTTCCTGTCTCCTATTTTTCTTTTTTCCTTCCTGCCACACCGCTGCATTTCCTCAAACTACGGTGTGGACCGAGGGTCTAACAGGAGGTTAACGCGTTAATAATGTGTTAACTTTGACAGCCCTAGTTTTGAATTTATGCATATAATACACATTGCCATGTTACAATACTCTTGGGAAAAATCAGTAATGTAACATGTAGGTTCATATATCTGGCAGGCTGAGCTTTAGGTAATCAATAATATGCTGCTGGGGGATTGTTAATGGCCCGCCCTAATCAGAGTTATTGTCCTTCTGATCAAGAAACTCACACTCAATACTAGGTTACTTTTGTGCCGCCAGATCTTATGTGTTCGGATTATAAAACAATTCCAGTAATCTCTTATTTGTCTAAATTAACTGGTTCTAGGCCCAAACAAAATAAGCAATTTTTCAAAAATATTGCTTTTTTATAAATTGGACATTCTCATAGTTATGGCATAGAAAACCTGTTTATAATCTTCTAAATATATTTTTAACATTATGAATACAGTTATCTTTACATTCCTACTACCCAATATAGTAGATATGATCAGAGAAAATGGGCCATTTAAGACAGTTTACTTTATATGGGAGCAAAATCGATGGTGGACAGGAAGTGAAAAAGTGGGTTCAGAGTTGAGTTTTAGCTTCGGTAAAATGCAAACAATTCAATAATTAAATTAACAAATGGCCATCTGGCACAATTCCGAAGCAAAGTAAAAAATTACTATTATTACGTAAAGGCAAACTAATTTTATTTCTCGTGAGTAAGGCCTTGTCCAAGGGGGCATCAGTCGATAAATTGGCCTTGAATGTATGATATCATAAGTTGTAGTAGTAATTGTATTGCCTGAGAATCTCTCATGTTTTGATGGTAATTCTAAGACTGTATGCACATTGCACCTCACACTTCAAGGGCAAACACATTTCAGACTCTCCACAAAGAATACGTTAAGTGGAGTGCCAGACGGATACCGACTGAACACTGTTATGTCTGGCCCACAGCGTACCCTTATTGATCAACTTGTGCATCATTCTGCCCAGAACTGTGAACTACCACCTCCTGTCTTCAGTGAGAACCACTCCAAATGAAGGACACGATGCTCCTTCCTCCACAGGGTGGCCGACTTTAGTCGAAGTAATAAGAGCGGGACTTGAACAAGTCAGGAGGGCCTTGTTTCTGCTGAACTGCTGTGTAGCCACAGAAACAGGAGTCAGAAAGGGAAGCGGCTAAAGCACTTGGTGGCTTCCCTGCCCCTGCATCTATCCTTTTGGAGGCGTTCCAAGAACAGTTATTTTGAAGCTCAAACAGGGGTGCAATTGTGAATGAGGTCAGAGAGAAATAGCATGAATGGTTTCTGTAAATTGATTGTCTCGGGCACACTGCAGTCCTTCTTGGCATCTCAAACATCGGTTCTTAAGTACCACAGAACTTCATCAGATGGACAGATTATTTCTCTTACTGAGATTTTTTGTACAATTCTGTGCGTCCATCTTTGTTTCTGTCCCAGTATGCCTGTGCCCCGTGCTCAAAAAACGGTCGATAAAAGGCATGTTCGGATGAGTTTGATAAGGTTGAGGACATGGCTCTGAAGTTGGTGCATACTGTTTAGTTGAACGTAGAAGTATTCACGTATAACATCAGCAACGTCTGCCCTTACAGACGTCCTAAATGCTCAAATTTTCAGCCGTCCTTTAATTTTCTGAGACCACCTCCTCCACATAGTCCCTCCGGCATGTTCGCCTCTACCCCGGGGTCTCCTCATGGTTGCTGGGGCATGTCGCCAAGGATTCATCTGAGATGACTGAGCTCTTAACCTTATCAGGCGAGGTTCTGCATGTAGATGAACTGTGTCGCTTAAGGCTTAAACTCTCTCTTCACCACAACAGTTTGATACAGTTAATATGTTCCAGCAGATGTTGCACCGATCAACCTCTCAATCCATCTTTCTAACTCCTACACTTGAGGCAGGACTTTGCACCCAATCCTGAGGGCACAATCAACCCTTTCCCCCAGAGAACACAATAGCCTCCGGTTTGGAGATGTTGATTCTCATCCCGGCAGCTTGGCACTCAGCCGCAAACCGCCCCAGCAAATGCTGAAGGTCACAGTTTGATGAGGCCATCAAGACCACATCCTCCACAAAGAGCAGAGATGAGATTTCAGAGCCACTGAAGTACAAGCTTATAGGACTTAAAGACTCATAAATCATGATGGTTTTTTAAAAACAGGACTGCAGATAACGTAAACTAAAATTGGCTCTGGTGCAAAATCTGCCTTTTAATAGCTAATCTGTTTTTATTATCGCTATTTATTTTCATGCGGTCACCTTTCACGGTGTGTGTCATCCTGGTAACAAAGAGATGTATGTAAAACATTATAGTTATAGCTGCTGGGTATAAATTCCGTTAATAGCTACAGTACAAGGAATACTGGGCCAAAGCCAACGCCCGGAACAATAGACAGCTTCAGATACACATCTACTGTGGATCATCTCATCCGAGGATCTAGATAATGAAACCGTCTGTGCTAACAGATGTTTATCTGGTATTAGTGTTTCTGAGGAAGGATTGGGGGATACCAGAGGGAACCTGGATGTGAGGATAATTGCTGTATCCTCCTGCTTCAGCTCTTATTAGTCTGACTTGTCTTTTAATGAATTGCCTTAATTATTGGTTTATTATTAATGATGATTAACTTGGGCTTGATTGTGAAATTCAAGTACTGTACAAGGCAGGTTTACCTTTGGGTTTTAAAATAGATTCATGGAGTACCTCAATCTCCAATGAACTCCTTCCAAACTAAGCAGTAGCGATTAAAAATACGCAGTTATTTTGAAGTCAGATGTTACATTTGATGAATACCCGGCACGATTATTTTTTTCATCCTAAGAATAACTTGAGTACACATTCACCTGGCGTGTTTTATGAGAACCCGTCAATGTAAATTAACTAACACTGTCCTGCTGCAAACCTAAATGCAAAAAAAGATCCTTCCTCGTGTAATTGTTTTAGTACTAATCTGCATTTCTATTGATTTAGATGTGCAGATCAGAGGGAATCAAAATAGCTCTGTGGAGGCTAAAAGGGTTAGACCCGTTCCTTACATCTGGCAGACAAAAACATGCATCCAGACAGGAATCTGCAGGCACGAGCCAGCTCAACAGAGGCAATTCCCAAGGTGTGTTCTTCACCGAGGTTGAGCTGCGGCAGCTGAGCTTTGTTCATAAAAATTTACTTAAAATAACCAATTATCTCTCTATGGCAGTGTATAGAACCGTCCCCAAACCCCTAGAGGACGCCAGCAGTCCTGACACTGACAGAAACAACTCATGTCACATTGTCTAAATATAACAAGTATTCATCTTTTCAGTGTTCCTTTGTGATATTGGACTAGCTGTCTTTATGCCTGTCTGCTTCTGCATTTGTCAGCACATGTTAAAGTCGTACCAAAGGCAAACAAACAGTGACTTTATTGTAGTGAGTGCATAAGTAGGACTGGTATACACCACACACAGGGCTGCATACCTTTAGAGTGACTGGATGCATTGTTTTTTTTTATTTAGTTTTATAAATATAAAATTATTCTGTCTGTTCAGATATGGTTGTTGGATGGTTTGGATTGTTTTGATTGACTGTCTATTCAAAAGGGAATAGAAAGATTGATAGCTGGAAGGATATGTGGGCAATATTGTCTACACTGCTTTCTCTTTGAACTCCACCTTAAACAGTGATGTGTTGTGACAAAGAACATCTCCTATTGGACCACCCAGCCATTAATTGGGGTTTGGCATCTATTTGAATAGAGGCTACCATGTCAGCAAATATGGTGGTTTTGACCTTCTGAGTTGTACTTCTATGGGTGATTGCTGGCTGCAGGTATTGCATAGATCAGATCAACATCAAAACACGGGTTGTCCAATGTACTGCAGTTAATTATAATGCTTTTACATGCTTATATGAAGAAACATCGCGTCTACTAGGGCTGAGCCAGGTACTCATTTTAGACTTTTTCTGCGTTTTTCCAAAGTTTTTCCAAAAGACCCAATTGGCCGTGATAAACGGACCAATCATGTTCAAAATGGACAACGTCAAATTCCTCAGTTAAAAAAAGGGGACTGAGTGTGTGTTACTGGGGGATTCTTCTACCAACAGCAGTGCCAACTATATTTCCCTCAACCCAGACGGAGTCTGTGTTGTTTTTCCAGGGCTGGACTGCTCCGTACGTGATGTCACCGCCAAGATGGCGGTGGCAGTGTCAAAATATCCACTTACTTTCACTCCTGTTACATTGTTGTTTACTGTATATATCCATGGTAGCAGTATGACAAAAAATGGGACGAGTACTTGTTTTTTGCAAACTTTTTTAATGAATACAATAAATAATGTACACATTTAATCCACACCCATTTCTGTCTGAACCACACCCACTACCGGATTATGTCCCACCCACTCCGAATACAGATCCGATACAAATAATTGAGATGGGTGATCAGATATTGGTGTACTCGCTTATCCCTGGCGTTTACGCTTACATCATTCACCATCTTCAAAAAGGTGTACGAAAAAGCAGAGTTTATTTGGTTTGACTCGTGGTGTATGTCTTAATCCTTAAATGTTGATACTTGCACTTCAGAAATCCGTATAAGATGCAATCAGCTGAGACGGCGGTGTAAAAAATGTGGTCTTTGGTGATTCCTCTTCGCGTTGCTTCTTGTTTGACAAAGTGTGGCCAGTGTGCTAACCACTCATCCACCGTGCGGCCATGCCAGAGGCTTGCCGTGCTTAAATATGATGTTTGTGCAGCAGCTTGATGAAACCCGCCGATTGATAATTATAATCATCAGACAAAATCTGTTCAGGGTGTTGCAGATAAGATGTTTATGGAAACATCCTGAAAATCATTCAGCGACAGCTACTTATGAAAACCTCCCATAAAATGTGTTTTGGACTATTGCTGAGACATGTTTTGGTAATTATTTTAATGAGAAGTAGGGTGCATATGCAGGAGGCTGGATAATATTCTATATTACATGTGCTGTTGCTATGTTGTATTTTGTGTTTTGCGATTCAGGATTTTGTAACAAAACTAGGCTTTAATCTGATGTCATGAACGATGTCCTGTGCAGCAGCAGAGGGTTTGTTGTTTTTCGCTTTGACACAGGTTACCTTTGACATTACATTTTGTAGCACTCTCCAATAGTAGATGTGGCTGTAGGCAACCTCTTGATGTTGTTTTTTTAAATTAACCCCACAAGCATCCAGCAGCTTTATCTGCCTCTGCGTGTGCTTTAAAGTATTGCTACCGAGCTGTTGATGTGCAACTCATGTATGCCATACTGTTGTGTACATTGAATGATCAGTGTTACTAATGCTGGCTGAGCATTTTGCACCTTACTGTGGCTCATCAGACCCTCATGAAGAAAAATAATGTTGGACCTAGATTGGAGCTGGCTGGAGCTGTGGCCGTAAAATGGTTGGTTCCTGTTGTGGCGATAATCCTAGAACCTGTTGGTGGACACCAGCAGCTGCTGAGATGAGAATCAGCACCTCCAAGTCTGGGTTCATGGTTGCATTCCATTCCATTTTCCTCCGCTTATCCGGGTCCGGATCGCGGGGGCAGCAGCTTCAGTAGGGAAGTCCAGACTTCCCGGTCTCCGGCGACCTCTTCCAGCTCCACCAGGAGGACACCAAGGCGTTCCCAGCCCAGCTGTGAGACATAGTCCCTTCCAGCGTGTCCCAGGTCTTCCCGGGGGCCTTCTCCCGACTGGGCATGCCCGAAACACCTCACCAGGGAGGCGCCCGGGAGGCATCCGGACTAGATGCCCGAGCCACCTCAACTGGCTCCTCTCGATGTGAAGGAGCAGCGGCTCTACTCTGAGCTCCTCCCGGATGGCCGAGCTCCTCCCCCTATGGGTTCATGGTTCTCACTTGTATATGGTGGAATGCCAACACCAGTATAAGATCCTGCCCCAAGTGGAGGCGTTTAGGGAGCTTGGGGTTTTGTTTACGAGTGAAGGAAGGATGAAACGCAAGACAGGCAAACTGATGTAGCATATGCAGTGATGCGGACTCTGCATTGGTCTGTTGTGGTGAACGGGTACCTGAGCTGAAAGGTAAAGCTCCCAATTTACTTTTAAACAGAATGCTATTACTTTAAACCAGTGCTTCTTGAAAAACACGGAGGCGAGAGTCCCTGTGGGGGTGCTGTCAGGTGTCGGGTTCCATGCGAGCCAGGGGCGCTATTGTATGTATCATACTATACTTCAATTTGTTCAAGGTTGGTAGTGTCTTTGTTGACGGTGCTGGTGCCAGGAACTCATTCAGTGGTTTGTACAGATAAATAAATAGGTGCTTCAAAATGCGGGTATTTGAAAAAAGGGCATGAGAAAAATGATCGAGACCCACTGCTTTAAACAGCCTAAATCAATAAGAGTTCGTGAATGTATTTGTAAGAACAATTCCTTGGGAGCACCTAACCTGAGCTAATTTGTCAGTCTGGAGTTAAACATCACAATTAGTACAAATACTTAAATGAGACACGAATGTCTTCTCTTCAATGGCTTGGAGAGAAGGGAGTACATTTTGAAACACACTAAGGTATCTTCTGTCTGATGTGATATCTGCGACACTGAAGCCAAACTGGTATTTAAAAAAAAATAGCAGTAGGGAATTTTTGAGGAGATAAACTACTCGCAGTGGTATATTTGATCCCATTTGGCAATGCTTTGGAGAATAGCATCAATTCACAAACTTCACATCTCCATTCTCCTTGTTGAATTGTAACATGGGGATGATGGTTTGCAGTCTACACATCAACTAAATGTGATGAATGGCCCTGGAGAGGGAAAGCGGGGGAATAAAGAGAAAGCAGAAGTAGAGCTTGTTGAAACTTGGATGGAAATTGCTACCAAAAAGCAGAAATGTGCCGGCTGGATTGGACATGGTGGTGTTAGAATTCCACGGGGCAATCTTTTAATTAGCTGGCCTAGCTGCAGGCAGTGCATTGCCATTGGCCTTGCAGCATACAGCGCTCCTCTAGGAATGATGCAGCGCTTTCATGGAATGATTGGAATGATGGCAAAAAAGTGATGGCAGCTATCAGAAACGTATGAGCCTTGCATTTACTTGACCCGGGGTGCTAGAAATGTGATAAATATGACATGCATGGGGGTTGATAATTGGTGGGCACTGTTTGGAACGTGGCCGCACGGTGGATCAGTGGGTAGCACATTGGCCACACAGTCAGGAGATCTGGAAGACCTGGGTTCAAATCTCCGTTGGGCATCTCTGTGTGGAGCTTGCATGTTCTCCCCGTGCGTGTGTGGGTTTTCTCCGGGTACTCCGCTTTCCTCCCACATTCCAAAAACATGCATGTTAAGTTAATTGGAGACTCTAAATTGTCCATTAGAGTGTGAATGTTTGTTTGTCTATATGTGCCCTGCGATTGACTGGCGACCAGTCGAGGGTGTACCCCGCCTCCCACCCAAAGACTGCTGGGATAGGCTCCAGCATCCCTGCGACCCTAATGAGGATAAGAGGCATAGAAAATGAATGAATGTTTGGAACGTTAGCAATACCACCGTTATGCAAGGTCATCTTGTGGATCAGACTTTTTTGTTGGTTTTGTGTGTTTTTTTAGCAGGTTAAAACATCTTGGGACATACACAATCGATGCATTGTTCTCACTAACACAAGCTTAACCTAGAATTCTTTCATTTTGGGCTCTTTTGTAGATTTTCCTCATGATAAAGTCCAGTGCTGTAACCTAAGACACTCCTGATCAAAATTTAAGACCATTTAAAAACTGCAAGAAATTACATTTTGTACGGTTGGATATTAAGGAGGTTCTAAGTAGAGCTTCAAAATGCAAAAAGAAGAACTGGGAGTGAGACCAGATGGTTTTTGAAAAAGTTCACAGTGTTCAGGGGCCTCGTCTCCCTAAAGCGCATAAACTTGCCTGTTTGGAATTTGCACAAAAGCACCTAACATGGAACAGGGAAGAAAGTTTTATTGAAAAAATGTAACCTTGACAGTCCTGACGGTTTTCAGCGGTACTGGCATGACAAGGAGAACCCAGCTGAGATGTTTTCCACAAAGCACATACATTTTCCTCCAGTGGAACAATAGAGCTTCAAGTTGTGCAGGGGTGTCACACGCCAGTCGGTTATGTGGAAATGTCGCAGGGGGCAAAATCTCTGCTTTTTCAACGGGACAACGATGCAGTTCAAAATGACAAACGACTTTTTCCAGAGGAACAACGTCACTCTTTTGGACCATCCTGCATGTTCCCCTGATCTAAATCCATCTGTGAACGTTAGGGGATGGATGAAAAACAAAAATGGACATCAAGTCAGACAATGAATGCCCTCCATGTTCATCACCTGGAGTAACCTTCCGACTTTAATTCATATTTTAGGAGGATTTTTTGGAGCTATGGTCATTAACTTTTGATGCACATGAACAGCCTATTTCAGTTTAATAGTTGTTTGCAAAAAATAACTTACTCACATTTTCGTTTTTGTCTCACTCCCATTTCTTCATGCTGCACTTTGAAGCTGTACTTTGAAACTCCTTATGATTCCACAGGGCAAAGTGTAAATTCTTTGAATTTTTCATTTGGTTTTGATATTTGAATCAAGAGTGTATATTGCTCCTATTTTTTTAATACAATTTAAAAACATGTAAATTGTGTGATCATTGACTACTTCTCCAATAGCAACCATTCATGAATTCATTCATTCATTTTCTATACCGCTTATCCTCACTAGGGTCGCAGGGGTGCTGGAGCCTATCCCAGCAGACTGTGGGCAAGAGGCGGGGTACATCCTGGACTGGTCGGCAGTCAATCGCAGGGCATTTTCTTAATAATAATAATGAATGACACTTGTTATGCGCTTTATCAAAGCGCTTACACTGAGGTCATCATTATTCTTTGACACCACACTTGGTGATGGTAAGCCACTGTGTAGCCACAGCTGCCCTGGGCTGCCAGTGTGCGCCATCAAACCCTCTGACCACCACCGACACTCACACACACACACCACTTTCATACTAGGCAATGTGGGTGAAGTGCCTTGCCTAAGGGCACAAGGAAAGTTTTTTTTTTTTTTTCTTCCCACTGTGGCACCTGGTGATCCTTTGAGGTCTCCCATCCAAGTACTGACCAGGCCCTGTGCTGCTTAGCTTCTGAGATCTGACAGGATCAGGCTTTGACAGGCAGGTTTGGCCACAGGTTTCTTCCGCTTATTCGAGGTCGGGTCGCAGGGGCAGCAGCCTAAGCAGGGAAGCAGAGAACCCCTCGACGCCCTGGCTGCGCCTAGAAATTCTGTCCATAAAAGTAATGATCAGAAACTGCAACAAAGGGAATCCCTGGCGGAGTCCAACCCTCACTGGAAACGGGTCGGATTTATTCCCGGCAAGGCGAACCAAACTCTGACACCTGTCATACAGGGAACGAACCACCTAAATTAAGTGTTCCGATACCCCAATTCCCGGAGCACTTCCCACAGTACTCCCCGAGGGACACGGTCGAATGCCTTCTCCAAGTCCACAAAACACATGTAGACTGGTTGGGCAAACTCCCATTTACCCTCAAGGGCCCTGCAGAGTATAGAGCTGGTCCACAAGCAGGAAGAAAACCACACTGGTCCTCCTGAATCCGAGATTTAGTTATCCGGCGGATCCTCCTCTCCAGAACCCCTGACTAGACCTTACCGGGAAGGCTGAGGAGTGTGATCCCACGATTGAACACACCCTCTGGTCCCCTTTCTTAAAAAGCGGGATAACTACCCCGGTTTGCCAATCTAGGGGCACCGCCCCCAATGTCTAGGCAATGCTGCAGAGTCGTGTCAACCAAGACACGCCTACAGCATCCAGGCCCTTAAGGAACTCCGGGCGGATTCCATCCACCCCCGTTCCCCGCCACTAAGGAGCATTTTGACCACAGCCCCAGAGATAGGAGAACCCGCCACAGAGTCCCCAGGTACTGCTTCCTCACTGCAAGACATGTCGATAGGATTGAGGAGGTCTTCAAAGTATTCCGTTCACCCGTCCACAACATCTCAAGTTGAGGTCAGCAGTACACCATCCCCACCATACACGGTGGTCCAGAATTCTTTGAAGCCTGTCAGAAGTAATTTTCCATGGCCTCTCCAAACTCCTCCCGTTTCCGAGTTTTAGCCTCAGTGACCACCAGAGCTGCACACCGCTTGGTCTGCCGATACTTGTCAACTGCTTCCGGAGTCCCATGGGCCAAAAAGGCCTGATAGGATTTGTTCTTCAGCTTGACAGCATCTCTTACCACTGGTGTCCACCAATGGGTTCTGGGATTACTGCCACGACAGGCACCAACCACCTTACGGCCACAGCTCTGATCGGCCACCTCAGCTGGAGGGACGAAACATGGCCAACTCGGTCACAATGTCTGCCGCCTCCCATGGAACATGGAGATGGGAGTTGAAATTCCTTCTGACAGGGGACTCTGCCAGACATTCCCAGCAGACCCTCACAATGCGTTTGGGTCTGCCACGTCTGACCGGCATTCTACCCCGCCCTCGAAACAAACTCACTGTTGACAGCGCCGCCCCACTCTTCACCCGAGAGTCCAAAACATGTGGCCGCAAGTCTGACGACCCGACCACAACGTCAATCATCAAAACTGCGGCCCAGGGTGTCCTGGTGCCAAGTGTACATGTGGACACTCTTATGCTCGAACATGGAGTTCGTTATGGACAATCCGTGACGAGCACAGAAGTCCAGTAATAAAACACTGCTTGGGTTCAGATCAGGGGGGTCGTTACTCCCAATTACTCCTCTCCAGGTTTCACGGTCGCTGCCAACATGGGCGTTTAAGTCCCCCAGAAGAACAAGGGAATCCCCCGAGGGAGCCCTTTCCAGCACTCCCTCTAAGGAATCCAAAAATGGCTGGTATTCTGAACTGCCTTTTGAGCCACTCTTTGTCTGGTCCCTCCCCTAGGACCTGTTTGTCATGGATGACCCTACCAGGGGCATTGTAGCCCCTGACAATTTAGGTTCTAGCAGAGGTGGGAGTAAGTCACTCCTGTACAAGTCACAAGTAACCACCAAGTCTTTACTTTCAAGTTACAAGCAAGTCCGTGTCCATCTTTATGAGAACCAAGTAAGTCGAGTCGAGTCACTGCTTTTCGTCTTCAAGTTTTTCAAGTCATACACGTT
Source organism: Oostethus manadensis (assembly GCA_024372805.1). Taxonomy (NCBI): domain Eukaryota; kingdom Metazoa; phylum Chordata; class Actinopteri; order Syngnathiformes; family Syngnathidae; genus Oostethus; species Oostethus manadensis. Next base: position 1,469,679 of record QODF01000084.1, on the reverse strand, counting down.
TTTAATTAGGCCAGTTTTAAAGATTCAAAGTTCAAAAACAAGAGTTATAAACTTTTAGACTTTGTTTTTATTATGTAGTTGACAACAAACAACTTGTAGGGCCAAACAGAGCTGAGTTTTAAAAAAACAAAAACTAACTGGCGAGGCTATGAACAATCTTAAAAGCTCCGAGACATATCAGGACCTTCATAGGGATGAGGTTGGTCGGGTTTCGTTGAAAGATGTTGGGCACAATCTTATGTCTCTAAAAGCAGATGTTGAGCCAACAATGGGTCATTGAAAGGCAAATGAGCAGGTAGGTCAGTTTATTTATGCTTATTTCTGCCGTGGTGGCACACAGTGCTGAGATATTGTAACGTTATGGCTTCACGTGCTTGTGTGTACATGCTGCGACAGCAGACGAGTGCACGGTGTGGCGCTGGTGTTTCTATTTCATGCTTTGACAAAGTCAGCTGCAGTTTAAAAAGTGGTACTTTTGGAATATCTGCTACCAGGGAGATGTCCACATGGAATATCTTACCTGTTCCCGTGACACTGCTGTCAGGTCTCCGCGGTACCCGGCGTCTCTTCGCTGGTGGTCCAGGGTATCCCAACCATAATGGAAGATGTTAGTACAACCACGAGCCGCACAACATGTCCCCGAGCTGCCCCGAGCCATTTTTGTAAATTCTAAAGTCAAGAACATCAAGTCAAAGTCACGCCGAGTCTTCTTGGAACATTTGTCAAGCAAGTCACAAGTCCTAAAAATTGCGACTCGAGTCCACCATCTCCGGCTCCGAGGATCATTGGGGCACACAAACACCTCCACCGCGATAAGGTGGTGGCTCAGGGAGGAGATAAAAAGAAAAGAAATAGCTTTTACAAGATCCACTCTCTACTGAAATGATTTATAGAAATTGTTTTGTCTTTTTCCACCTGGATGTATCCATCCCTTCATCGTTACCTCTCCTCTTAAATATGAGATTCAATGCCGGAGCATTCCCAAATGTTGTATGGAATGTGGTCAATTGCTGGCATGGGCTTGTGAGCGATAATGTCCTTTCACTACTGGGAAAGAAAACAAGACTACCATCTTCCCTTTCACCGCTCCTTAATTGGCCAGCAAGGGAAATCAGTCCCTGAAATGGTGCCCCCCTTAATGCGCGCTGTGCTGGTAAGCCAGTGGTGAGTGGGAACTTGTCTGGGCCACAATGGTAATGTCTTCAAAAAGCTGATCTTGTTCTACTCAAGGATAAGACGATGAGGTGAAGGAACACGATGCCGCACTCTGCCTGGCATATAATTATGGTAATACAAAGTGGAAGATGAACATAAACGGATGGTACTGTCGGATGTGGATGCCATCTGAGCAACATGCAATAAAAATGTCATTTGATTGTAAATATAATCTCTCAGGCACGCCTCTCTGTCAGTTATCATCAGCCTTCCACTCGTAGTTGTGGTAAATGTCAACTCCAGAGTGGCTGTAATTACTTGAATGATGTGAATTCATCCACAGTGGGTCCAGACGGTTCCCCTCGTACGATGTGGCCTCATTAATTCCGATTATGTTCGCACCTCTCAGTTGTTTTCACGCTTTTTTTTTTTTTTTTTTTTTGCGTGTCAGGTCACAACAACAGGCATCAAAAATCCACCGGATGGCACGTGGAAGTGTTGAATGTGGTTTATTTTTACCTTTTGCTAGAAGTGATGATTGTTCTTGGCTGGTCATTTGGTCACAAAGACACCAAGGAGAATTGTAGGTAGCACATGTGTCCGCCGTCAAAGACCTAATCATGCAGTTATGAACGTCTAGTATTTTTTTAACTTTTGTGTTGTTTAGACAGTAGAGTATTTTATTGGAAACAGCTTTTATTGCTAATGATGTGAAATGCTTCAACGCCCTGAAGAATACAAATGTCAGTTGGTGTCAATATGATATTAATTGCTGTCTTGGATACCAATTAACAGCCAAATAATTGTTTTTGGCACAATGCACCCATGCTTTAACGTTTTCTCGGAGATGAATGCTACTTGCTCTTTCTGTCAGTAAAGTGTTTGCATGATGGAATATGCCACCAGAAACCTCAAATTGAGGTTTAATAAATGTTTAATTCACTTAATTGAACATTACACGTTCAAAAGAAGCCAATATCCGGCAGGTCTGTGTCATAAAACTAGTAGAAAACTCATTTTCTGCAGCTGATGGCATGCAAATCATACACACTTGCAAAACCAAAACCTAATATATGGATAATATTTGTTCACAGCTGACTTCGGGTGGGAGGCGGGGTACACCCTGGACTGGCCGGAAGGCAAATATAAGCAAACAACTCTACAAACAGTTTGAAGTCACCAATTAATATAACATGCATGTTTTTTTTTGGAATAAGTATCTACTTTGAGCTCTTCCCAAAACCATGATGTGGCGAGGCACGACTGTATGCTGCACTTGTCTAGAAGCCACAGGTGTCCACCATGTAAGCCGCTTCCTGAAAGACAAACTTTAAACCTTGCTATCTTTCCTACACTTGGTGTTCTTGTGGCAGAAACTTTAGCAATTCCAGACTTGATCAAAGTTATCTAAGATTTGTCAGATCAAAACACAATCACTGCATTAGACATCAAAATGTGATATTAACATCCACTTCACTACTTCCTGTATCTGCTCTCTAAGCATGAATTCGAACTGTAGTTATTCTAGGAATAAATAAGCTACATTATTGTTTCAGCCACTGGGTACGATGCGTGTGAAAAAAGTAAAGGCTTATGGTCTGGAATTTACAGTAATTTAAAACCAAGTAATTCATTGAACACATTCAAAAATACTAACAAAAACTACAATAACTATAGACAAGAATTAGGATTTGGTGTTGGGTGTGTCGTCATCCAACACCAAATCCTTCATGAACAAGCAATGCTGCATAAGATTCAACATACCAATTGGGTAACATACAATGTTTCGGGCATGCCCAGTCGGGAGAAGGCCCCCGGGAAGACCTAGGACACGCTGGAGGGACTATGTCTCACAGCTGGCCTGGGAACGCCTTGGCGTCCCCCCGATGGAGCTGGAAGAGGTCGCTGGGGACCGGGAAGTCTGGACTTCCCTACTGAAGCTGCTGCCCCCGCGACCCGGACCCGGATAAGCGGAGGAAAAGGGATGGATGGATGGATGTACGATAACTGAAACAGGGTATAACCAAGGGACAATTTGGGTTACATATTTTGGTGAAAACAGAATCATAATAAAAACGGGGCCTTGGAGAATAAAAGTTTGTCTGTATACAGGGGTGCAGAATTATTAGGCAAATGAGTATTTTGACCACATCATCCTCTTTATGCATGCTGTCTTACTCCAAGCTGTATAGGCTTGAAAGTCTACTACCAATTAAGCATATTAGGGATGTGCATCTCTGTAAGGAGAAGGGGTGTGGTCTAATGACATCAACACCCTATATCAGGTGTGCATAATTATTAGGCAACTTCCTTTCCTTTGGCAAAATGGGTCACAAGAAGGACTTGACAGGGTCCGAAAAGTCAAAAATAGTGAGATATCTTGCAGAGGGATGCAGCACTCTTAAAATTGCCAAGCTTCTGAAGCGTGATCATCGAACAATCAAGCCTTTCATTCCAAATAGTCAACGGGGTCGCAAGAAGCGTGTGGAAAAACCAAGCAGCAAAATAACTGCCTATGAACTGAGAAAAGTCAAGCGTGCAGCTGCCAAGATGCCACTTGCCACCGGTTTTGCCATATTTCAGAGCTGCAACATCACTGGAGTGCCCAAAAGCACAAGGTGTGCAATACTCAGACATGGCCAAGGTAAGGAAGGCTGAAAAACCACCTCCACTGAACAAGACACACAAGCTAAAACGTCAAGACTGGGCCAAGAAATATCTGAAGACAGATTTTTCCAAGGTTTTATGGACTGATGAAATGCGAGTGAGTCTTGATGGACCTGATGGATGGGGTCGTGGCTGGATCGGTAAAGGACAGAGAGCTCCAGTCCGACTCAGACGCCAGCACGGTGGAGGTGGAATACTGGTTTGGGCTGGTATTATCAAAGATGAGCCTGTGGGGCCTTTTCGGGTTGAGGATGGAGTCAAGCTCAACTCCCAGTCCTACTCCCAGTTTCTGGAAGACACCTTCTTCAAGCAGTGGTACAGGAAGAAGTCTGCATCCTTCAAGAAAAACATGATTTTCATGCAGGACATGCTCCATCACACGCGTCCAAGTACTCCACAGCGTGGCTGGCAAGAAAGGGTCTAAAAGAAGAAGAACTAATGACATGGCCTCCTTGTTCACCTGATCCAAACCCCATAGAGAACCTGTGGTCCACCATCAAATGTGAGATTTACAAGGAGGGAAAACAGTACACCTCTCTGAACAACGTCTGGGAGGCTGTGGTTGCTGCTGCTCACAATGTTGATGGTGAACAGATCAAAACACAATCCATGGATGGCAGGCTTTTGGGTGTCCTTGCAAAGAAAGGTGGCTATATTGCTCACTGATTTGTTTTTGTTTTTTTTTTGAATGTCAGAAATGTATATTTGTGAATGTTGTATATGTGTATTATATTGGTTTCACTGGTGAAAATAAATAATGAAAAGAGTATCTACTGTATTTGTTTTTTGTTAATTTGCCTAATAATTATGCACAGTAAATGTCACCTGCACACACAGATATCCTCCTAAAATAACTAAAACTAAAAACAAACTAAAACTACTTCCAAAAATAGCTTTGAAATTAATGGGTTTTTTGGGTTCATTGAGAACGAGGTTGTTGTTCAATAACAAAATAATCCTCAAAAATTCATCTTGCCTAATAATTCTGCACTCCCTGTATTTATTCATACTAAACCAGCAAATACACCAGAACTGAAGTAATATTTAGCCTATATCAGTGGTGGCTTCTGGTCATTCAAGGAGGGAAACTATTTTTTGTGCCCTACATCATGAATGTACACTGCTCAAAAAAATTAGAAGAACACATCAGTTTAAAAACACATCAGTTTAAAACGGGGGGAAAATGATCTTGAATGTCTTTCCTGATAAGTAGATGATGTATTAGTAACAAAATGATACCACATAATTTGATAGAAATGAAACTGATCACCCTACAGAGAGGGCAAATCAAAGATGAAAGTGAAAAAATGATGCAGCAGACTGGTCCATTTTGCCAAAATGTCATTGTAGCAACTCAAAATGATTGTCAGGAGTTTGTGTGGCCCCCACGTGCTTCTACGCATGCCTGACAACGTCGGATGGTGTCTTGGGAGATCTCCTCTCACATCTGAACCAGGGGATCACTGAGCTCCTGGACAGTCTGAGGAACATCCTGGCGGCGCCGGATGGACCCAAACATAATGTCCCAGAGGTGTTGTATTGGGTCAGGTGAACGTGGGGGCTAGTCAATGGTATCAATTCCTTCATCCTCCAGGAACTGCCTGCATAGTCTAGCCACATGAGGTTGGGGATTGTTGTGGACCAGGAGGAACCCAGGTCCCACTGCACCAGCATAGGTTCTGACAATGGGTCCAAGGATTTCATCCCGGTACCTAATAGCAGTCAGGGTGCCATTATCTAACCTGTAGAGGTCTGTGCGTCCTTCCAGGGATATTCTTCCCCAGACCATCACTGACCCACCACCAAACCAGTCATGCTGAATGATGCTGCAGGCAGCATAACATTCCACACATCATCTCCAGACCCTTTCACTTCTGTTGCATGTTCTCAGGTTGAACTTGCTCTCATCGGTGAAGAGCACAGTGCCCCAGTGATGTATTTGCCAATTCTGGTGGTCTACGACAAATGCCAATTGAGTTCTACGGTGCTGGGCAGTGAGCACAGGGCCCACTACAGGACGTTGGGCCCACAGGCCACCCTCATGGAGCCTGTTTCTGATTGTTTGGTCAGAAACATTCCCACCAGTGGCCTGCTGTAAGATATTTTGTAGGGTGGCTCTGGCAGTGCTCGTCCTGTTCCTCCTTGCACAAAAGAGCAGATACCGATCCTGCTGAGGGTTTAAGGACCTTCTACGGCCATGTCTAGCTCTCCTGGAGTAACTACCTGTCTTATAGAATCTCCTCCATGCTCTTGAGACTGTGCTTGGAGACACAGCAAACCTTCTTGCAACGGTACGTATTGATGTGCCATCCTGGAGGAGTTGCACTTCTTGTGCACCCTCTGTAGCGTCCAGGTACCGCACCAGGCTATCAACAGAGATGTTGATCCAACCCAAATGAAAAATTACAGCAGTAGAAAGTCAGTCAGTAAAAATCAGCCAAAAGAGATGAGGAGTCAGTAGCCTCAACCTGGAAAACCATTCCTGTTTTGGGGTCTGTCTCACTGTTGCCCCTCTGATGCACCTGTTGTTGATTTCATGAACAACAAAGCAGCTGATTAACTGAAACTGATTAACAACCCCCTCTGCTACTTAACTGACCACATCAATATCCCAGACCTTTGACTGATAGCTTACTATACTCTGATTAAAAAGGGTTCCTCTAATTTTCAAACTGCTTTTTCAATCACACTTCCGTATCGCAAAGCTTGGTTGGTAGGTGTTGCTCATCGCTGCTTGGCAGTTCTTGGTCATAGAAGGTATTGAAAGTGATGTATCTACTCTAGCTAAAGGAGGATTGTCAGACACTGCATGTAGGAGTAACGGAGCCAAAAACACTTTCATAAGGTCCTTACTGAGTGAAGGGCACTTTCTAAATGTCGCCTTCTGATGCTCATGTTATTAAATGCTGCAAGTTGAGGCCACAGTCACTTCCTTTGACATCACAGTTGCATGTACGGTACGGCATGAACACAATGAAGCCATCTTCCTAACTGTGAAGTGTGAAAAAACAGACCATTCCTCAGGATGTAATAGTGAATGAGATGCTCCTCTGAAACGTACTAATCAGTTCTGGACACCTTCTCTAACTTTATCGCCATTAAAAGTTGGCAAGTGACATTTAACTAGTACGCCGGGGACCCCGCAATGGAAACAAATGGCAACTTCGGTGTTAGAATTATAATGGGCTTCTTATTCTACTTTTAATGACCCAATTCACTTTTCAAAGTCACCTCCTCGGGAACAGGTAGACTTCCTGGCCCCTGCAAGTCATCACAGTGGAAAGGGAAAAGATCAAATCACGCCACGCTAACTGTACTGTAGAGGGATTCTGGGTAATAGTGAGGAGCGCGTGAGGCCAAAAGCTCAAAAACTTAAACTCACTCCCCCACGTTGTCGCACCCCCCACCTCCAGTGCCGGGCCCATTTGGATATTTTCATGCTTCATTTCATATGGGGGGCCCTCTGTCTAATCCCCAGGCCCACCTAATGAGGAGGTAATGAAAAGTTAATCCACGTAGCTCAACTCCTCCTTTTCCTTGGCTAATGCTGCTTTTAACTCCGACTCTCATTAACTTTTAAAACGTGAGCCATTTAACAACAGGTTGGTGGACTACCCCACCGGGTTTTGCCTCGCTCAACCTCTCGCCAGGCCGGAATGTTGAAGCACAGTATGCATTGCCCCACTAAGCCCCCACCTGGAGATGGAAGTGTGAAGGTGTACACGTACCTTTCGGTGGGTGGATTTATTCTGCAGGTGCTCTATTCATGCATGCTACACTGCACGTTATTGAACTTTTCCAAAATGAATTAATTCTATGGCCTATTATAAATCGAAAAATATTGAAAGACGAGTTACTGTATATGTAGTATTGTGGTCACGAGGCATCACGGGATGTGATGAGGTATGATGTTACATTACATTACCTTTACACTGCATGGAGCCAGCCACGGCAGGTCCGACATTCTCCTCCCATTTCGTGCGGAAGTGGTACGTTTTTTGGCTTATTACTTTGTCCTGCTTTCCCACTATGCTGGAAACATATTTCTGAACATATTTCAAGTTTAGAACAAGAAAATTGGAAAGGTGAACTAGTTAGCTCGGTAGTTTGCTACGCTAGAAGTGACCATCTCTTACAGTATGTCCCTGCAGTGATCCCGTAGCTACGCAATGTAGTGTAAACAAAGAATAATAGGAGTGTAACGGTGTTATTTCATGTGCACAGGGCTCTGACAATGGCAAAATCCATATTTAGAAAATCATAAACAGGTTCTTATGACATCTACTTTCAAGGGATTCATACCCAATATTATTGTTAACTGTATTAGATGGGATGTCCAACAACGTTAGATATTATTTTAAAAATGTATTATTCGTTCAATTTTTCTTTTTTTTTTTTACTTTGTGTATTTAATTGCAATAGGTCTTGTTCTAGTTGATCAAATATTGTAGGGTACTTGTAAATCTGTACTTTTCTCCTGTTGTGTTATACACTGATTTATTGTGGTAAAGGCAAAGCGCCACCAGTTCCCTTTCAGTGAATAAGTAGTGCTGCATTCACAGAGCAATGGTGGCAAGGTGGGCTGTTCACACCTGAGTTAGGATGTTTGTTCACAGGTAATCAAGCCACTTGGCTGTCCTTTGGGCATGAAAGTTAGAAAAGCCAATCGGTTGGGTCGCGTTTAACGGTACTCACCGATGTGGTCAGAAGTTCTTCTCATCCGAAAATGATTTTGAAGCGGCGTTTTTGAAGCGGCTCTCGGCAATGTCTCACCACTCCACCCACACGCACCTTGGAACACACGTGGCAATAAGTTGTCCACAAACTTCCTCCTAATCTTCCACATGGAATCTTTTGGTTGAGAAAATGTAGACGTCCGTTGCACAAAAATCATAGAAATTGCCGCAAAGAGAGCACGCTAGTAATGTGCAGATCATTACTGAGATGTTGATATCTCCGATACCAGCTCTGAAGTCGAGTCTGAAATCAAAATAGAGATACTTTTGATACTTCATGAATATGATTTAGTCCTTTGTTTTTCGGATGTTGTATATTAGCTTGGGCACATTGTAAATCTGATTTCAAACAAAAAATCCTAACTGGGAATCATACCCTGCATGGCATGAGCTGTGGTATATACTGTATTTTGATATACCCTTTTTTTGTTGTTGTTAGTCCCATTTTCTTTCTGCAAATAAAAAAAAAAAACCAAATAAATATCAATTAAAGAATGATGAAAAACATCTAACAGAGACAACCTGCGTGATAAACCTTAAGAGAGGTTTACCTCTCAGAAATTGACACTTCCCCACCTCCCACCATTCACCAGCATCCACTCCGGCCTGCTACTGTATACATGACAACACTGGGACATAAACCATGTCTGACCCAACCCGCCATAAATAATGGTTTGATTACAAATGCTTAATGCAAGGGCAAACAAGTGTGTAAATTCTACATTCCTGGGGCTCTCTTGACAGCTCTCAACTGATTACCAATTCATCATTTTTGTGCTGTGCTTGACAGATAGTCCTACTGATAGTCTCCTGTTGCCGTGGAGAATGAGAATGAGGTTAATGAATGTGGATCAGGCTAATTCCTCTGTCCTTGCCCACACCGCGGACCTATAAAACATCCGTAGACACACACTCTCAACACCTGCATGGAGGGGAATTTCACCAAATGGAAATGTCCCTCAGGGACATCAAAATGAAATAAAAGCTCAGGCGGCCGTCTGCCTTCCTTTGAATGGAGATCGGGCTGTGTGATGTTAAAACAGTGCTGCTCCATTGCATCCTGGTCATAAGCGTGCTGTCACATCTACATCTTAGTTTTATAGCAGTACCTCTGGGTGCTTTTTATGGTGATGGTTTTGTTTCGAACATGCAAGTTACACCGAGGAACACAATAATACAAATTCTACATGTGCGAGAAGGAGTTTATGTATATGTATACATTTTTTTAAATGAAATGAAAATAGCTAGAAAATGCAATCTACTAGATGAAGCAATTTCAATCGAAATTGTGTGTGAACGCTGAAATGAAATGTAAAATTAATGTTGAAATGGCCTTCATTCATTTTCAATAGGAAAAATGTCACATACAATAACGAATTGGGATAAATGTGGGAATTTCTCAAAAAAATCCTGATGTACTGTATAATCTGAATGAACTGAACGTTTTGATGATGTAATGTTGTCTCAGAGTTAGGTCTGTCACAATATGATAAGAAAAAAGGAAGTTGATCGTTTTGCTGTCCTCGATAAATTGACATGTGCTTCATCTTCTTCTTTTCCTTTGGGCTTTTCCCTTCAGGGGTCGCCACAGCAAATCAATTGCCTCCATCTCTTGCGGCAACTACCTTCATGTCCTCTTTCACTACATCCATAAACCTCCTCTTTGGTCTTCCTCTAGACCTCCTGCCTGCCTGGCAATTCAAAACTAAGCATCCTTCTACCAACATATTCACTATCTCTCCTCTGGACATGTCCGAACCATCTCAGTCTGGCCTCTCTGACTTTATCTCCAAAACCTCTAACATGTGCTGTCCCTCTGATGTGCTCATTCCTGATCCTGTTCATCCTGGTCACACCCAAAGAGAACCTCAGCATCTTCATCTTTGCTACCTCCAGCTCTGCCTCCTGTCTTTTCCTCAGCGGCACTGTCTCTAAACCAAACAACATCGTTGGTCTCACCACAGTTTTGTACACCTTTCCTTTCATTTTAGCTGAAACTCTTCTATCACACATCACACCCGACACTTTTCTCCACCCATTCCAGCCTGCCTGCACACGCTTCTTCACCTCTTTTCCACACTCTCCATTGCTCTGGACTGTTGACCTCGAGTACTTAAAATCCTCCAACTTCTTTATCTCCTCTCCCTGTAACCTCACTCTTCCACTCGAGTCCCTCTCATTTACACACACGTACTCCGTCTTGCTGCGGCTGACCTTCATTCCTCTCCTTTCCAGGGCAAACCTCCACCCCTCAAGCTTCTCCTCCACCTGTTCCCTGCTCTCACTACATATCACAATGTCATCTGCAAACATCATAGTCCATGGAGATTCCTGTCTAATCTCGTCCGTCAGCCTGTCCATCACCATAGCAAACAAGAAGGGGCTCAGAGCTGATCCCTGATGGAGTCCCACCTTCACTAAATATAAATTGACATCTGCATGGGTGTTTTTTTCCTCTCTCTTATCGCAAAAGCTCGATGACAAGAAGCTGCAGTCTGCACATTGGTGAGGTTAGTTTCATGTTTGCTGTTAATTTCATTTTGGCAGTTGGCTATTCGGCTTCATAGCAACAGCGGTAGTTCACCCTCACTGTGCCTGGGCTGCTCTCTCAAGCGAGACGTTTGCACTGACTGCTCATTCATAGGAGGAGCATGTTCTCACAAGCACCAACCAGCCCTCTCCTGAAATAAAGATGTCGAGACGGCGACCGGAAACATCAGCTAACTCGGCGAAAAAATTCTGATACTCTTACTAACCACCAAACAGCAATAACCACTATAAGCTATGTGCCATTGCAACTGTGTGTGTGTGTGTGTGTGTGTGTCAGTGTGAGTTCTGCTTTAGTGCTTGCTAATGTAAGCCAGCGCTTTAGGTCTGCCGCTGATTTTGTGCAAGTGAAATAAAGCCATAGTCAAAGCACACTTCCAACAGACTTCACACTTCCGCCTTCAAGTTAAGAGCGGTGCACATCCTGTCTAATAGTAGAAAGAAAATAAGAGTGTCATAAAAATAAAGCTGTTACAATTGCATCTGCAATTAATGTTAAATACTTTTGAGAGCTTTTATATTATGTATTTGCATCATTATGCCATATATTAATTTAAAAATTGTCTCCAAAAAATGGTATACCAATTATTTGTGGGACATTTACCGTCTACCAAAATGTATTATAGGGACAGGCCAAGTGGGAGTAGGCAACGGACAAAACATTAAAACGGACAAAACATTAGGTGGAATAATCAGTAGAAAGGGGTGTCCAAACTTTTTCCACCAAGGGCCGCATACTTTCCTGCTTTGCGTTATTCACTCGCATCTGCTTATAGTTTCAGTCATTCACCTATTTAGTTCAGGTGCACAGTCTTTAGTTTGTTGGATCGTTGTGCTTTCAAGCTTGCTAATTAGGGATACACCCTTCCGCTGATAGCAGCAATTATTACTAAAAATACATTTTCACCTGCACTTGGTGCTTGGGATCATTGCCACAAGTCCACAAGGGCAAACTTAACAGAATGATCCCACCAGAAAACGACCTCACTTGGAACTATTTCTGGACCTGGCAATGGGGGGAGAAAGATGGTGGTGTTCTCGCCAGATGAGCTGGAGATATGGTGTGTGGGCCGGAACCGCACGCTTATTGCACTGGCGTGGGTACCAGCAGCTGTGCGACTGATGACGCACACTCTACCCCACTGGCTAACCAGGATGCACAGCTGGAGCCACCACTTGTAAGTCAAGGCGCAGCCAGCCAAGACGCACAACTGGCTTCCCTACCTTTAAGTCAAGATGCAGGGCTCGCAGCACCAGGGCAGGCCTCCCAGTCAGCTCCTTCTGCCTCCGCGTCAGCAGGAGGGCAAATGCTCCCCTGCTCCCCTGCTCTCCTGGGGCAGTAGCGCCTGCAGCTGCCCAATTCCGGTCCTTCGACAGCCGAGCATCCGCAGAGCGCCGCTGCATTGCAGCAATCATGAAAAATAACCATCTCCGCCTGCACTTGGCCCTGGGCTCTGCATCCTCGGAGTCGATGCCACAACTCCACGATGCGCAAAGGTAACACGCATGTAGACATGCTAAGAGGTTATAAACATTTGAAGAAAAAAACTGCAGTGCTGTGTGATATAGGTGAAAAATCATATTACATTAATAATAATAGCAATAATATGCAGCATGAACTTTGGTCTTTGTTTTTCTATTCTTGCTGGGGGGGTGTTAATATTTCCACTTTCTTTATTTCTTCTTAAATAATCTTTGTACTTTTTTCTCATAACATTATGATATTTCCCAAAGTATTTTGAGTTGATTCCCCATAATACAACTTTTCCCCCCAAACTAATTTAAAAAATATTAATAATTTGTTTTATCTCTCATATGACGACTTTAAAAAATAACCTCAACTTTATGCTACTGAAATTGTTGTTATTTTTCCATAATATTACGATATTTTCTCAATGGTTACATCTTTTTTCTCTTAATATTTTGGGCGGGAGGCGGGGTACACCCTGGACTGGTCGCCAGCCAATCGCAGGGCACATATAGACAAACAATCATTCACACTCTAATGGACAATTTAGAGCGGCCAATGAAGCTAACATGCATGTTTTTGGAATGTGGGAGGAAAGCGGAGTACCCGGAGAAAACCCACACACGCACGGGGAGAACATGCAAACTCCACACAGAGATGCCCAACGGAGATTCGAACCCTGATCTCTTGACACTCTACCCACTCTTCCACCGTGCTGCCTATTTAAAAATATACATACACTGTATATTGTAATTTATATATAGACGTATTTATATTTTTATGGTACATGGTTGAAATAAGGTCTGCTTCTTCTTCCTCGTTTCTGGACGTGCTGAACTGTGTGATGTTCGTCGGTGCAACTTTTTAGGCATGTCCAGAACAAATAAAACCTTGCCGATGCATCACATTAACAGGTAGGGACATTCTATGGCAGTACCTTTTTCGCGGTTAGGTCAAACTTTAAGCAAAAAAGAGACGAGAATTGCCCGCCTCCGACACATTCTCTTAAACGGGAGCATGCCTGTTTTATGTGAGATGTTACGAGATGAAGTAACGATGTGCTATGTGGGTGATCAGAGCAAGATGAAGTGGCGTCTTCGGGCTTTATCTGACAGGCTCTTTTGAAATCCATCCTGCTCGGCTTTTGTCACGCCGTGCGTCACATCTGCACGGCTCAACAACACACAAAGCAGGCCCGTGGAGCATCACAACCTTGTTTTTCTCCCGCTCGCTCCACTTTGTGAGCGTAATCAGGTACTGAACGCTGACTGAGAACTCCATCCATCCGTTTTCTATGCCGCTTATCCTCATTAGGGTCGCCGGTATGCTGGAGCCTATCCCAGCTGACTTCGGGCGGGTGGCGGAGCGCACCTTGGACTGGTCGCCAGTCAATCAATCTGTTAATCACAAGAGTAAGAACAGTAGCTGAGACGAATCACTGTCGGAAAGGCTGACATTCAGCTTCCTCCTGTTCCGCCTTTGCCCTCAAGGGTCTAGAGAGCGATCACACCGACTGCTGTTACAACATAGACAGCACGGCGGCTGGGGAGCAGTGCTATTTGATGCGTTCCCTGATGATTGACGACAGATTCAGCAGCTAATTTATGGGCTTACTTTGTAATTGCACAGGCACGCTCGTGCATGCCAAATCAAGCTTAATAGAGAGTGTTCATACTGTCACACCGCCAGCAGCAGACAGTCAATTTTACACACTCATAAATCAATTTGTGGATCTTTTACTTCGACTGGGTGTATCGGAGGCACGGGGTGATTTTCTTCTCGATATATCAGCAGTCTCTAATGAGAGCAGGATGCAATTTACGGCGTTTATGTATTTAGGGTTTCATGTTAATTGGCAGGAACCGTCGGCGAGACGATATCACAGTGACGGAATGCAAGTGTGAATAAAGGCTATTTGGCATGCAGCATACTTTGCTATCGCTGTAGATGGATTGTTGATGTAGATGATTTTGTAGGTCTACCTTCTTACAAAGAAGCCAAAATGTGCACGCGTGCATAAATATTTTACCCCTTGTTGTTGGTCACCAATGTTGTGCACGTCTCAGGAGGGATCCATTCCTACAGATACTTTCTGATTCTTAAAGGTTCTGAGGATGGCGCGTTGCTACTCCAAACATCAACTCCTCCCCATTTCCTGTGAGATAAACGCCTGAAGACCTCGAGGCCACCCCTGGATCTTAATGTTCTAATTTGTGAGTCACTCCTTTTGCTTTGGATGCATGTTTTGGATTGTTATGGAGGCACAGCCCACGACCCATCATCTGTGTTTAGGCTGAGGCCATGAGGTTCTTCTTCGGTACAGAAGCCCAGTTTGACTTTATAATGTTGCTGGCTGTCCATGCATGTCCCGATTCTGCTTTTCTCTTGTGTCTCTATGAGCACAACAGAACCTTTCACATTTGAACTGATACGGTACCAATGCCCGGTACCCGGGAATCCGTAGTGGTACTCAACGGTACATATTTTTGGTATTTTATGTGTGTTTTTGTGGTAATAATAAAATATACATCATATATGTAATTTTAGTTTTTTTTCATTGGATATTTATCTCCTGATATATAGCAAACAACCCATATCGTATATCAAAAATATCTATCAAATATATCAAAACAACAATCAACTGTTAGTAGTGTAACATAACAGTCTGGCTCACTGTGTCATCTAAGAAGGAATGCTAAAATCATCACACAGCAACTTAACACAAAAAAGGTAGGTAAGAATTTATACAAGACAAATAATACGATTGTTGAATAAAAGGCAAGTATCCTAACTGCTTCCCATCATGCGTTTCTTCCCAGCAAAGCTGCTGCAGTTCATTCATGAACTGCTTTCGTGAGAATCAATGCATGATGGGAAGCACTTTGTAATGAATGTTATGTTTTATGCACTCTTTCGACCTGTTCTTGTTGTTGCAGTATATTAATCACTGCCAAACAAAATATACGCGTCTGATTTTCAGTCTATTTTGATTTATTTGTGAATAAACAAATACTTATTTTAATACTGGCGATGGTACCGAAGCATGGTACCTTTTGATTTTACATGAGTTGGTCCCCCGGTAATACCGAATTCAATCAGTGCCTATAAAAGTACCGTAACCGATACCGACCTCTGGATGATAAGCAAATACACAAATGGCGTCTTTCAACAAACTGATATCACTTTAAGTCACTTCCCAGGAGCCAGTTGACATGGTCGGTCCATATTTTCCTACCGGATTGATTTGTATTGCTTTTTTACAACACCATTTTATCTCTAGAAGTATTTATTTGTTTTCTTGTGGTAGTAAAGTGAATGTTAGTACATAAACGTTTTTACACAAGGGCCCATGGGTTTGATTCTGCTGTTTTTTTTTCAGTTGACATTTTGTGCATGAGACGCTGCGCAACGTGGAGGTGGAATTTTAGCGCAGAACTTTTCGATTGCCAAAACAAAACTCACCAACCATCTGACAATTACGGACTCCGAGTCTTTGATTTATTTTCCAGTGGGACTGACTGAAGCAAAAAGCTACAATTTTAGGCAGCCACTCCCGGAAGGGAGACGTCCCAACTTCTCATGGCTTCTGTTCCAAAGATGTCTGCTCACTTTCAGTTTAGAATCATCCTTATAAAGGTCCTTCCCCCCTCGGATCGAGGTATCTCAGTTTGGCCTGGGTCACCATGGCAGTGCATGCTGTCCTGGCTCCGCCGAAGCCTTTCCACTCGTGCATACCCCTCTAGCTCCACAAGACTTTCCAGCCGACCATCTACACTGGTATCCTATGACACGATATACCAGCAATACAACAGTTAGCATACAGAAATACATATAGTGGTAAAAAAAACATTTTTATTTCATCAAGTGCATGGGTGTGCTAGCAATCGAGTGTCTATTTAGCAGACTATATAACTCGGTTATCTGTAGCCCACTTTTATCTGGAATGCTTCGGCTTGCAAAAACGAATTTAGAATAAAATGAATAGCATTTAATCATATCCTGCAGCCGATAATATGGCCGTGCCAAACCTAAAGTCGGTTTGATACAAGCATGGTTACTGTACTGCACAGTAGCAAGGTAAAATTCCTTGTTTTCCATGTTTGTGGTGTCAAACTGTGCAACAGCAATAAAACCTATTCTATTTTTAAATCAACATAAGTTATTTTGCCACCCAATTTTGACCTGTATGCGTCAACACACATCCGTCATCGTTGTCACTAACAAAGTACCAGCAATCCACACCGCCCTGAAAGCCTGCGGGTTTTGAAGCATTTTCATTTTGGGGTCTTGATCATTTATTTAAAGCATTCTTTTTGCAGGGTTTTGAATTCATTTTGGATAGTTTAAGATTTACACAGGGTCACATTTCTACATGCAGGCTCAAATATATGCTGTGCAGAGAAAACTAAATATTATAATACTTAGTGGTGCTGAAGAAACCTTTTCAAGACCAAACCCTATTAGCCCTGTTCTTGTTAGTAGTGGAGTGCAGCTGGTAGTCTCAATTTGGCAGCATGAAAGGATTTGTTTGACAGCCCTTATTGGACGGACCAATGCTCGGAACAATGGGAAAGCCCAAGGAAAAGTGTTCCATGATTTCAATATGGAAATAAAATGGAGATGGTTGATTTAATCATCCCCACATTAATTCTATGCAACATTATGTGCCTGCTCAGATTGTGTTGTTGCAGCGCAGTGAATCGAAGCCCTCATGGAGCCTTTGGCACGTCTAACAGACCAGATGATATATTGGAAAACTTTCTATTGCCCAGATTGAAATGTGTGCATGCATTCGTTCATGCGTCGCCCACTGGGGGCCGTTTGGCACACAGAAGCTATTCTTCTAACAACCTAATTTGGGTCATTTCGGTAGCCATCTAAACAAGCTCTAACAGGCCTGCTGAGATCAGGAGAGGGCAGCTCTGGGTTGCACACGGCATAAAAACCTTTCCTCTAAGTGAATATTAGATGCCTCATCTGCATACAGTGTGTAATCGCTGTTGCTTTTGCAGATTTTATTACTTGTTGTATCGTTTTGGTCTCAACTTTGGCTTTACTGGTTGAATATACAGTGCTTCAATGGAAAAAAAAACAGTAGAAGATGCACGCAAGACTAGATGACTGTGTTTTTTTTTGTGCATGTGCAGCGTGGCAGACGTTTAAGACAAACCTGAAACCGACAAAACATATGAATGTCAACTATTTGCGCTCTACGCTGAAATGCATCAAACTATAGCTTTTCTGCAGCAGCCAGAAGATGAATGCAATGATATGAAAACATGACATTATATAAATGTGTTGAGTGGTCTAAAACCATTAGGTTGGCTTTTACAGCTCGCTCTGGAATGGAGGGCCATACGTTATTTCAATTTTCCATTATTTCCTTTGTGAAAACGTGTTTTGAAGCCCGAATCGACTTGCATCCTGTAGTGGACTGTGTGAAAAATTCCAGTGACCATCAAAAGATAAGCCATTGCACATTGAAATCCAACAAACATCAGCAAACACGCATGTTATGCATCATATTTTGCCATAACGTTGACATACGGTCAACTAATGGTATGTATTTATTGCAGCAAACATGAATCTAAAATCCCTTTGCCCAGAAATTGTGTGTCTGCTTTACGATCAATACAGTAACTTAGAGCATTTTTACCCTGACAGTCTGGAAACTGGAGGAAAAAAATGTTTATTTCCGTTGACAGATGGGCACACAGTGCATTTCAACAACAAACCTAGTATTAAAAAAAACAACCAAAATTGATTCTTCTCCGGGAGCTGGCAATCCAATAAATTAACAACAAACCTTCATGGATAAAAACAATGTCTCAAAGAAAATTGATCATTTGTGGCGAGGTTTTGCTTGTCGTGAAGATCATTGACATTTGTTGGAACGGTGGAAGTGCATAGCATACTCTTGAGAGAGAGAGAGAGAGAGAGCGCCTTTTTATCAGCGTTTTATTATGGGTTTCACAATAAAGTCATAACAGGAGCGAGCTTGTCAAGTGAAAACGTTTTTTCCACCCTAAGCGACAGAAGTACTCCAGGGCTAATAACAACCATTTTTTCAGGGGTACCAGGAAAAACACATTCAAAATACAAAACACTAAAATGGATGCAACTCACTCTGAATGTACGGTGGTGCAAGAACAGATTGTCCCAAAAATATATTATGTTATAAAAATATGTTATCACAAATTCCACTGCGTGCAAATTGTCGCTTGGCCCAAAGAAAATAGCGCCCTCTGGTGGTCACTCAGGGTTGAGGGCATTTGGGTACATTTGCGATATGTACGCACACACAAAAGCAGTCTGAGAGGTGATGCAGCTTTCGTGATCAATGAATTCAGTCCTGCAGTAGTGAGGATAAGGGTTGTAGAAGATGGATGGATGTCCGGAAACTGGTCTGGTGTTTGCGTCAATAACATCACTGACACCTAGTGACCAGCATTTAATACTACATCTCATTCACAGCCTCTTTGAACGCGTCTTCGGAATGTCTTATGTTTGAGTTGTTTTAGCCCTTTTTATGCTTGTAGATGCTTAATTTGGGCAAAAAACAAATTCGATTTTGCTTCGATAAAAGACCATGTTTAAGCCTGAAACAGCATAATGTGTTAACCAAGACAGAAGCTGCAAAAGTCAAACCGCACAGTGGCAGTAGCTAAACTATGCCAAACTGCTATCATTGGCTAGACGTTCTCAAAGCAGGGAGAATGCTAGCTAGTACGGTTGAATGTTTGGCACCCAGCTGGAGGAACCAAAGTGTCCCTTTGAAGTTTGAGGAAATCGTAGAACACTCTTGCAAGAGCTGATTGGGGAACTTAGCCAACAATGCCGAAGTCATAATAAGAGAAGTTGGGGGGGGGGGGGTCATCCTCCAGAGAGAGCACCAGCAGCAGGTACCTGCCGTTAGCTAATGACTGCTGAATGGAAGGAAACATGATAATCACCTGCTGACATAAGCAGGGAATAGGAGGGTGTAAATGCTGTCTCATAGGATCTGAAGCATTATGACAAGGTAGGCATTTTGCACCGCTGCAGGGCTGCCATAACAGCCTGCTGCCACACTAGATGGCTTTTGCTAAAATGTTCCGTGCAGGTATGTTCATTAGCAAGCAGGTGAGCATATTGCAGTTTTCGCTCAAACCAAACCTCTCTGTCATCTTTCCTCGGCCTGGCTTCCAAATGAACTGTTTGCAATGGCTGCACACCTCCTGGTGGTGGTGCAAGAAAAGAGCACCGGAACCAGACAAACAGCCGTGACCCACCTGAGGACGGCTCAGGTGGATAAATCATGGCTCATGGATAAATATAATGTAATGCAAATATCTTCAGTTTCATAAACAAGACAAACGCTCTATGACTTGAAGTCCTGCCTCGCCACGTTTTGTTAGATGGCAGCCATGATTTTCAACCATTCATTCATTTTCTGTACCGCTTATTAGGGTTGTGGGGATGCTGGAGCCTATCCCAGCTGACTTTGGGTGGGAGGCGGGATACACCCTGGACTGGTTCCCAGTCAACCGCAGGGAACATATAGACAAACAAAGACAAACTCCACACAGAGATGCCCAACGGAGATTCGAACCCAGAAACTCCTGACCGTGAGGCCAACGTGCTACCCATCCATCCACCGTGCGGCCGGCGGCCTTAAGCTCACGACTATCACACGAGTGAACGTGTGCATGAAACGAACGTAGAGTCAATTTTGTCCTGACCCTTTCTGCAAATGTCTAACTCGACTCGGCAGTTAATATGTAGACACGGGTTTTCTAGCACACACGGGGGGGGGGGGGGAAGACCGGGGCTGCCCCGGCGTGAACTCAAATGTGGGCCCCTAAAAAGGTATGCAAGTTATTCTTTTCTGATTTCCAGTGGAAGAACATGACAGAGCCTGCTAGGATCGGAAGGCTTGAGCCTCAAGTTGCCGGGCGTTGGGTCTGGAATAGCTTGTCGGATGCCCGTCGTTTTGTTGCTCTAATATTGTTTAAAAAAAAAAAAGCTCTTCCCTGGCTGGACAATGTTGTGTCGAGGGCAGGTGGCAGCTGTGCCCATAAAAGGCTGCACAATGGCGTGGAACAATGATGGACAGAGTCATTGACCACGGGGGAGTACGATGAAATAGCGGCCGTGCCAATGCACAAAGCCACCGGCCCATTCAGCTTTTTATGACACCTGGAAGGGACATCAGACTCGCACAAGCTGGACTCGGGGAACGAGGCGCCGTAAAAGCAATCACTGCTCACTCCTGCTGATTTTTTGGCTGGCTTTTCAAGCAGCATTGGCATATGACGTGATGGTAATTCACAGGAAATATTTGTTTCCAACATAAGGTCATCTTTGGGAAGGTTTCTATCAGCACATGCTAATTTGCCAGCCTCTGGAAAGGTCATCATGTTGAATGAATGAATCAATTAGTTCTTCCATTATTTCCCTGCAAGACGCCTCCAAGTTAACTTTTCCCTGTCAAGGTTGTCGGATTATTCTACTAATTCTAAAAGACGGAAAAATGGGCGCAGGGGACACTTTCATTGTTTAAAATACTACTTCTCAGTGACAAAGCATATTATTACATTATTGTGTAATGGTGTATTATTATTATTATTACATTACACTTTTTTGCTGTTTTTATTTTGATTGTACATTTCTTTCCTAATATTATGATTTAATTCTCATCATATTTTGGCTTTGTTATTGTAATATTATACCTTTTTCCAAATCGAGTTTAATACAACTTTATTTTTTGTTTGGTTTCCCATATTCCAACTTTTTTCCTATAATATTTCAACTCGATGTTCTTATTATTACAACTTTATTCCCTAATATTTTTTTAAAATGACTGCTCTTTGGTCCGTTTTTGCTATTGTTTATTTGGTATTTTCTGGTATGATTGTATTTTAGAATGTGCTAAGGACCACCGACAACAACAAAAAATAAAAAATAAATAGCTGTGGCCATAAATGGCCCCCGGGCAGCACTTTGGACACCCCAGCAATAAAGCGATTGGCAGAAAACAAAGCAAAAGCGACCCAACCGGGGACTTTTTACGTCTCACAACAATCAGTTATGTTCTCGTATCACGGTATACTCTGCACATAAGCACAATTTTAGGCTGCATTCACATTTGTGGCTCGGCGCTTTGGGCGGATGGTGCTGTTTGAATACCATTCATACTGGTATTTTTGTCATGGGACCAGCGCCGTACAGCACATCAAGTAAGGCCTTGACTTACTTTTGTGACAACTTCCATATTCCAAACCCAAATGCCGTCTGCTCGGTTGAAAATGTAGGTTATTTTTATAGTCTGCTGTATTTAAATATACATTAAATTCCATGAAAAGCTTCTGAAAGATGCTTTTACGAGTGGCGATGTCTCACACGCCGAGGGAGGGAGCTGAGGGACAGAACTTCCAACATGCTGTCATTTTAACAACGATCCATGTCCTTGTCCGTATGACGTTCACATTTGGGCTCGAGCGAGGCAAACGGCGCTAGAGTCCACCGGCATGAGCGATGAGTCTTGGTCCACTTGTTTGGACTTTAGTTTTGGGCCACTTGACCAAATGAATGGTAGTAAACACTCCAAAGTTCTTTTGTACCAAACCAAACATGACACGTGTGAATGAACCCTCAGAATATTTAGATCTAGGTTTTAATGGAGTGTTGGGCCACAAAATGCGTCGTGTGTCAATTAGTAGCTAAGTCCCATCCTTGTCACTGTGAAGACACTTTGCTTGATGGCTGCCATGTTTTTCAACCGTCCTCTGAAGGCGACCAGTCGTTCCTCGCAATGTTACCGTTAGATTATCGCTCCTTCTATAGATGGCGTTCATCGCTGTTTTGGGATTGACTGTGGACCATTATTAGTCCACAAATACTGAAACACATTACCTTATATTACATTACCTTAGCACTGCGTGAAGTCATGAAGTCAGCCATGACATGTTCAACAGGGAAAAAAAAGATCTCCTCCCATCACGTGCGGAAGTGGTACGTTTTTAGCCTCTTAAGTTTAGAAGAAGTACATTTGAGACTAACCGGTTGTCACGTTAGTTTGTCAGCTGGCAGGCGTCTCGAGTCTCTGCAGCATAAGAGTTGCAATGCGGTCTAAACAATGAATAACAGGAGTGCAAAGGTGACCGTAGGCGTGTTATTTCACGTGTACCGGGCTCAAATAGGTTTTCTGTGCTCTATCTAGGAAAGTATTCCATTTTATAGCATTGCTATATTGCGGAAATTCATTTCACATTGTCGGGTCTGGAACCAATTGACTGCTTTAAACGAGGGAGGACTGTGTATTGGAGTTGGAGACAATAAGGACATTTGAAACCAACATTTGCAAAACTATACATTCCCCTCAAAGTAAAACACCAACCGTCTCGGGAGCTCGGGTAGATTACATATTCCAGGGGTGTCCAAAGCGTGTTTTTTCTACGGGCCCATTAGATGTTGCACCAATGTGCTTTGTCACCCACAACACAAAGCTAATATCTTGATGTGTTGTTAAGATATCTCAGCAGGCCCTCTGCATCCTTCACTTCCTTGCTGGAGAAAGAGCAGGCAGCCCTGATGTATTCATAAAGGCTCTCCACGTGGAACGCCGTTTCATTCTCTGCAGAGAGCGGCGTATGAACAAGGAGGCTTATCTCCGGGGGAAAATGCTGTTTTACGTCAACGCATCACCACTTCCAAATTGCAAGTGGATTGGTCATATCCCCTTTGGTGGTTTTATCCGCAGAGGGTGAGTAGGTCCAAAAGCGCAAGAGTCACGCTGGCCGTGGGGAGGAATTCACTGTCGCAGGTCAGAAATGGCTTTGTGGCCGTATCGTTGTTGCTGTTTTGCTTGCTGGCCCGTCCAACGCAACTTTTCACTTGACTACTTTTCAGGGTCAGTTTTTCCGACGATACAGTACAAAAGAATAATTCTACCACGACGTATGCAAATGTTTCAGCAATCTTTCCCTCCTTCTACTAGACTAGGGATTCGAACCATCAAGTGGGGTTTTTTTTCTCGTTCAAAAAGAAAATGTTTATATTTTATTGGAAAAAAAAATGGCATAATTTCTGAGCTATTGTTGTATTTTTAATGTATGTTTTGTATCACGTATTTGTTTTTATTTGTGTTTTTCAAAGACATTAAGTCTTAAAAAGCCCAGGGTAATTAATTTTTTTTTTTTTCATACCTGCTGCCGCTTTAGCATCTAGATTTACATTCTAGACTTAAAAGTTGACTCCTCGGTGAACCGAATTTTTCTGCTTTGTTTGGAGTTCTTTCTTCTTATTTGAATAATTCATTAGTGCGCCAACCTGACATATTGTTAGTTTCCATTTTTCATGAGCTCACTTCTCACACTCCTCTTGGTCCCAGGCACGACACCTTTAAGTAGTGTACTACATAAAATTGGAAGTTTTTTATTTATAATGATGATCTTCAAGGGGTGGGGTGCTTTTGTGCGAAGAACGACCTCTGCTCTTTTATAACTGAATGCTGCAAAATTCACACTTCATTCTGGCCGCGCGGTGGCTGAGTGGTTAGCACATTCGCCACACAGTCAGGAGATCTTGAAGACCTGGGTTCAAATCTCCGTTGGGCGTCTCTGTGTGGAGTTTGCATGTTCTCCCCGTGCGGGTGTGGGTTTTCTCCGGGTACTCCGGTTTCCTCCCACATTCCCAAAACATGCATGTTAGGTCAATTGGCCACTCTAAAGTGTCCATCGGTGTGAGTGTGAATGTTTGTTTGTCTATATGTGCCTGCGATTGGCTGGCGACCAGTCCAGGGTGTACCCCGCCTCCCGCCCACAGTCAGCTGGGATAGGCTCCAGCATCCCCGTGACCCTAATGAGGATAAGCGGTATAGAAAATGAAGAAAATGAAAATTACAACAACACAAAAGTCACCTTAAAGGAATCGAACCCAGGTTCGAAATAGTAATATTTTGTCCTGGTATCATCTGACAGCAATGTTTGAGGCACCTTCTTGTGTTTGTTTGAAAGCCAGTGAGTGATAAAACATGCAAAATACAGCCAACACCCCGTCCCTTTTCCTTATTTATGTCATTTTTCTATTTGTAATGACACGAGGTAACTCGCTGTTGCAACAATGAGAAATATGAGAGTAAAACTTCTTTTCAGCCCTTATGGATTGAGCTATGGCGTATTTCTTAGTCGCCTTATGATGTGCTAAATGTGGGATAGATTGAAAAAATAATAAATGAATAAATATATATATATATATATAATTGGCGACTCTAAATTGTCCATCGGTATGAATGTGAGTGTGAATGTTTGTATTCACATTCTTATATTCTTATATTAATGAATNTGTATATATATATATATAAGAAATGCAAACGTGCAGCAGGAAATTCATTCATTCATTCATTTTCTATGCCGCTTATACTCATTAGGGTCACGGGGATGCTGGAGCCTATCCCAGCAGACTTTGGGCAAGAGGCAAGCGGGGTACACCCTGGACTGGTCGCCAGTCAATGGCAGTGCAGCAGGAAATTCTCCAGTAAATCCAACTGGCAAGTAGAGTGGAACCTTGATTGGTGTCATTAATCCGTTCCAAAAGGTTTCACTTTACCTGAAACCAATAAGAAATCATATCTATCCAATTAATACATACCAGAAATCCAAAACATGTTTCATGTTTTAGATTTTTTATACTGTATATATATTTTAGGCTCCAGCATCCCCGCGACACTAATGAGGTTAAGCGGTATAGAAAACGGATGAATGAAAGTTATACAGCGGTTAATTGGTTCCGGAACCGACTGCACGCTGCCAAGTAGGATTGAACATTCATAATAATAATAACAAATATTTTTGTAATTGTGGCATAGAAAACGCGTTTATGACTTTCAAAATATTGTTAGAGCCCTGTAGACATTAAATAACAGCCCTGTAGTCACCCTTATACTGCTTTTATGCTGAAATGCAATGTCCAGGCAATGGGACCGGGAGCGGGAGCGTACACTAACCGAGCTTCCACTTTAATAATGATAGTAATAATTATGATAATAACAACAACATGTAAACAAATACAGATGGAATTTCACCGAGAAGGTGAAATGTTCCTAAACAGGAGACTGCAACGACCGAGGAGGGTTTTCAAATTCTGTCTTCTCCTTGGCACTATTACCACCAGTGACTCCAAAAAACCCAATCACAAATATATGTACCGTTACGTTCCCAGTGCGTAATAATACTACCCATTAGAAAGGAACAATCAACGGATAATAGAATATCCACTCATAGAATTAGCTGTTTTTCTACACAGGCAAATGAACAGCCATCCGCCCAAAAGGACTCTAACAAAAGCAGGTATTGTCATTCCCGTCAGCTGGTGGCGTAATTGCGTTCTTGTTATTGATACGGATTTGACATCCCATTTTTCCCCACAATGACGGTATAGTCATTGCTTTGCGGAGTCATGCCTGAGCTTTTTAATGATATCAAAATACCACCTCCCTCTCTGCCGGTGCACCTCGTTCGCCTGAGCATCCCGTTGGCCTACAGTGAGCTGCTATTAATATAATGCCACTCGGCCAGTCGACCGTGAGACCTACTTGGAATCGCTCCATGGCCGTCAGACGCCTTTGCGGCGCTCTCATTTCATAAATCTTATTTCGTGTTTGGTTTGGCTTATTTGAATAGCATACTATATCGGTAAAAACGAGCATCATTGCAACTTGATGGGAAAGTGACAGCTTTTCATATGCTTCTCGAAGCATCTTCGACTTGCCGATGCAAAGTTGAAGGTTTAGTGGCGCATCGTAGTGACACATAAATAACAATTTGCATGAATTATGATTGCCAAGTTCTCCCTCCAGCTTCACTATCACAATCATTTGTCATTCATCATAATCAGGGATGTCCAATCCTGGCTTTTTTGACGCTATCCCATGTGCCAATATTGTCTCAATTTCTGATTCCAATATCTACCGATATGTGTAACATCACACGAATCCTGTTGTGAATGCAGCCTCAGCAGTTAGCGTCTCGACGTGGCTGTAAACAACATTATAAAACATCGGAGAAATACTTGCGATAGGGAAAGACACTCCAGAAAAGGACTGGTTATTCAGTGCTATGCACTCCGTTGTTTTCGGATTGACGGCTTTTGCCCTGGGAATTGAAAGTATGGAAGGAAGAAGTCTCCGCTTTGCATTAACAACGCAAATCCAACTTCGTAACCAAAAGAGACACCGCAGACATAACGCTTAGTCAGGTTCAGAGAGGGCAAGTTTGTTACTAGGCAAGCGTGTTGCTTGCACTTACCGGCGCCCACAGGCCAATGCTTCTCAAATATGTGAGCTGTCAAGGGGGGCGTTCAATATTAGTGCAGTCCTGCCAACATGTACAGATTTGTCCTACTCAACATGGCATTTGACTGTTGAATACGGCTGTATGTATTGTTGCATTTTTCTGGTTTCAGTTTTGAGTTCAGTGCAGTACAGATAAATACATTTAAAAATAAATTAAATACGTCTCAATAGTATTTCAAATCGTGTGGGGATTCTGTCCCCCAGGGGGCCATAGGCCTATATACAGCATTTAAAAAAAATTTTTTTTGTAAGGACAAAACCTGATTTTTATGCCGATATCCGGCATTAAAGTGCCCATGCACTTTAATCTTGTTATTTTCACTGTAAAAAATAAAATCCAGGCACATTTCCCATGTTAGCTAATTTGCAGCACTGTGAATGCTGAAATGCAAATGTGCGGCCTCAGTCAATCACCTTGGCAAAGAGGAGGCATCTCTTTGAGTGGATGAGGTACCTGGTAATTCATCTTCATGGCATTTATAACTGTGCAGGCCTCCGTTAGTGCAAATACTGTATTCGCACTCTGCACTCTACAGATCAAACTATGTATTATTTGGAGACATTCATAGAACACATACACAAGTCGGTATGCAGCAGTGGTTGCTGCTGGTCAATCACGGAGGAGAAACTCATTTTTTCCAGCCTACAATTTGATTTATTTATATGTAAATTTCATTCCCAGTCGTTTTTAACAACGACAACCTCGCTGGATAGCTAAAGTCTCCGGATCAGTTCAGAACAATGGAATATAAAACTTGGAAAATGCTATGATGGAAGTTTATACTTCAAGATTGATGATTCGCTCTTTTCACTGTCAATTAAAAAAGGATTCCGCCTCAGACAGATCTTCCAGTCATCATACAGAAGCCGAGACTCAGGGCCAGCCCACCGCCCCGTAGACCCCCAGAGACGCTAAGCATCCTATGGGTGGGACAAAGCCCAGTATTACCAGTATTACCCAGTATTATTATATTGATTGTGAACAAAAGATGAAGTTATTCTAGTGCATGTTTAGCAGAACACATTTCACCAGTTTCTTTTTTTTTTACACTTCAGGGGACGCCGAACTTCCCTTGCAGTCTTAGCGCAATCGCCACCGGTATGTAGTCAAATAGTCATCACCGACAAACCACGTCAATATAGTTTTGTCCGAGTCAGGTGTGAAACCGTGTTTATAAAGTGAACCGAAAGTGCGCCAACTCCAATTCATCACAGAATAATGAACACTTAACTCAACTTGACACCATTCACCTTTTGAATACCTCTGCAGGGAGCCGTCTGCTTTCACTAAAGGGCTGGCAGCGGCAAATGTAATTAGATAGGGAGAATTCCTCCAGGTGGTTAATGGCTGCTCGCAAGGTCAGCACAGCCATGTTTAGGGTGCCGGTCGGGCGTGAAGAAGAGGAGCCGGGCCTGCTTGACTGGTGGCGTGAGCAGCACCGTCCTCTCAGGTGACTGCTATCCACCCACCCACACACGCATGCACGCACACACACGCCAACGCCTCTTTCAGCTACCTATGAAGTTTGACAGCAAATCACTGGAGAGCTTCGACTGTCTAAAAGTGTTCCAACACCGCAGTCTGGCGGGCTATCGGGAGAGGCTCAAACTATTTCTGTCATGATACTCGGGACTTTGCACGAGGTTACGTAAGCGTTGTTGCATACTTAAACGGCCAGACATTGCCTTCAAGACGTGCTCAGAGTAGAGAGGTCGTGGAGAGAACATCAGCATCAAAGCTAACTTGAAAAAAATGTTGAGGTAACCGAAAGATGGGCATAGCTGCTCACGGTGAAGTGCAAGCGTTGGCTTGTGATCGCGTATTACTGCTTGATTATCTTGCATTCAGGAACACCGACGGCTCTGTCCCACTGTGCAGTTTAACGATTCCCTCTGAAAAACAGAGGTGTACGTTTTTTGGACTTTTTATTTTTCAGCTTATTTACACGTGTATCTCGATATTGACACTTCCAAACTTTGAACATGTTCAGAATTTCCAACTGCCAGCATTGGACATGGACATGTCTTCCAAAGATTTTGAGCACAACCAATAGGGGCCGTCACAATGGGGTGTCCGAATATTTTCCTTCATGGTCATGGTCGTTACATTTTACAGTTCACAATTCCACATGCCCAAAAAAAAGCTTATTTACTCCTACCCCCGGCTGTTTCACATGAATTGTTAAATAATTATGAGGATGAATTACAATAAGGGTTGAATTTGCAAAATAATGGTGATATAATGACTGATGAAGTAGTTAACCGGTAACAGTGACATAGTTGGATGATGAGTGAGTACAGACAAGGGTATACTTCCAGTACTGACAGGAAAAGAAGAGTAAGTGCATTTGTCAGTCGACTAGCATTGTACTGATAGTTCTTCTCTGGCTCAGGGTTCTTCTTCTTTGGAAACTGCTTGTTCGGGTTCTGAAAATGGCCCGTTCAATGCATTTCAATACGTTCCGCAATTGAATTCTACATATTGATAGACTGAAGCTTTTGAGCATTCATTGTGTGTGTGAATGCTTTAAGTTTGGTTTTTTTCCCTGGGGTCATAATTCTCCTCTCCTGCTGAGAAGAATCATTTTTGTGTAGCAGGTTGTCTTTTGCTTAATTTTTGCCGTTTGGAAGTTTACCAGATGAGAACCTTTTAATAGTTGTGATTTCCGAAATAAAGGGTTTGTATTTTCTCTATTACCGAATTAAGTCAGTGTTATTTGAGAAGCACACACACACACACACACACATAATCTGACTCTCAATTTCGAGGCTGTTTTGTCAATAGTCTCAAATAAAAAATAAATATACTGCACTGTAGCATCTTCTGATCAACCCATGTCAATTTCTCACTTCAAATAATTACCGACTAAACCACACGTGCTTCCGGTTTATGCTCCGCCTACTCAGAGTACAGCTATGGCTAGATAATTTCGATGGGTGAACAGATAGACCGCGGTGTACTGGCTCATACGCCTAGTCCTAATATCCTCCTTTGTTTGTGGCAGCCTTTCAAGTTTCACATAGATGGAGTTTCTACTCCGACATACTTTCAGCGTGTTGTTGGTGGATTTACATAAAGCCTTTCAGATACATCCTCCACTACCGATGGCCGCCTGGTGGGGAAAAATAATCAAAAGTGAATTTAGAAGCGATTGATGTGTTCCCTGCTTTGTAGAGGACACCCGGGAGAGGTGTTGCATCTGCTCTCACCTTGGCCAGGGTCTGCCATCTTGGTCTACTTGTCACATTTGAGTAGTTGCTTTGGGACTAGTCCACCGAGGGCCTGTCATAGACCACAGGGAGCAAGACCCCGTCATCAATCAGGCGAGGGGAGCAACACGCGTTTACAGCAGCCGCCTCCTCCTGATGATGGCCACAGATCAAAATCCTATCACGCATATATCACCATTATAGCACCCTCGAGTATATTTAGGACTTTAAATCAGAATTGCATCTGGGGTGTGCTCTTGGGGGACAGTCCGGATGCCAACTAACATTATAGCAATATTAAAATGTCCTATTTACAACTGTTTACCAATGCCTGCAGAAAAACCCCATGGCAGCTGTCTTGGTGCTGTGGATTTTTGACAACCAAAACAAATAGAACGGTAACAACCCTTTGAAGAAGCCTTCAAAAAAAATGGCCAATGTCGTCCTCAGAAGTCACCGCTCAGTCACGTCTGCCTTGACAGTTACACCTCAAAGACCGTGGCCCAAACTCATCCATAACACCCCATGAAGGCTGGACGTCACCGAGCGTAACAATCTTGACCCGCACTGTCAGAAAACCAACGATACAAAATGGCATCAAAGACAAACCGGGTCATGGGAACTGGATTGACAGCCATTTTTCCTTGATGGGTTGGTATTGATTAGTAAATCGTGGATCTATGCAACTGTGACAGTCGTGTATATTGTATCATTCCTTGTTTGGTACCCAGCAAAAAGTTGCTTGGACGATGTCGCATGCCTTCTACGTGGAAGTTGTTCTAACAAGAGACCAGAGGAACGTGCACACAGATCGTTTCCGTTGAGCATGAGGTGATAATTAAGTGGAAAGGTGCTTTGTCTGTTTATTGAGAAGTGAAAAAGCAATGCTGGCCGTGCATCCTGCACCACGAACCAAGAGCATTCTCACGTACCATTCAGGTTTAACAGGCTTGAATCGGCGTAATCATCAACTGCAACTGCTTGGTGTGGGTCAACATGGACCACCGGAGCTCTGGTCGTGTTTAATCCCGGGATTCTGCATAGACCAGCAGGCTGCTCATCAACAGGCTTTAGCATCCAACAGGTGATGGTGTCTAAAAAGCCCCCTTTAATCAGCGAGCCAGGCTC
Organism: Oostethus manadensis; assembly: GCA_024372805.1. Classification (NCBI taxonomy): domain Eukaryota; kingdom Metazoa; phylum Chordata; class Actinopteri; order Syngnathiformes; family Syngnathidae; genus Oostethus; species Oostethus manadensis. Next base: position 1,438,436 of record QODF01000084.1, on the reverse strand, counting down.
TTGGAGATAAGTCGGCTTTAACGCTGCGCTTGGTACGACTCAGCACGGCGCAAACAAGTCAAGCCCTTTGCATGAAGACGCTTAGCACTTTAATTTAAAGCAAAACAATACCTAGCACAGAACTGTTACGCTCTATATTATGGCTATGGTGGTTTTTTAAATTTTTTTTAAGACTTCCTGCCCAAAAAATCCTCAATGTAAGATGATGCAAATTGTTTGCTACCTAATTTTCGCTTTAAAGTTTTGAACTGAACTCACAACCAGGGGCTGGTTTTGCCCCGCCAGTTGAACAGGGCTGCTCTATATTGGGAAAAGTGGACATGCTTTGGGAGAAAATATGGAATATTCATAATTAATGTAACAGGCAAGCAGCCCTGTTTCCCAAAAAAGGCCGTACATCATTGTTCAGAGTGAAATCTTTTGCTTCAAGTGAGAAAATCCAGTGGCGTTGGTGAAGTCTGTGCTTATTACGTTCCCTTTTGCTGCACAAAGACAATGTTTTTTTTTTTGGTTGGTTTTGTTGCCAGTGGCACTTAGTCCCTATACGAGAATTTGGCTCTCAACTATGATTGCATATGAGTTATAATCACAATACACCATTATACTTCTAATGGGGGATCTCTGAGAAAAAAAGGCAATACTCTTCCAATTAACCACAAGAACATAATTGGGAAGTACAGGCACATAGTTTTCAGGGCAAAGAGCAGTTGCACGCCTTGGGTAATTTTTTTTTATTGATGTGCGATATTAACAAGTGAACTTTGCTACGGGGCAAGTTCACAATTAACTGAATCAAACACACTTACCTGCATTCCAAATTGAGTTGAATAATTTTACATTATAATTATATGACTACTGTACCTAAAACTTAAAATATGGAGGATGTAGGGGGCACTGTGATTGCACAGTGCAGTGCTTAACCGGTTATAAAAATGTGAAAAGTAATACTTGAAAAAAATCAGTGGAATTGTTCCCAAAAAGGAGACTTTAACAATAGAAGAGGGTTTTCCAGCTCTCGCTTCTCCTCGGCACTACCACTAGCAGTATATATATTATATATTTTCTATACTTTGAAGCAGTTACATTTAACTCACCTAATGTGTACCGTGTACCGTACCGAATAGTCCGTGCTGATAATTCTGACCATGGATTCATGAAGTGTTAAGTAAAGAGGCAGGCTTTTTCTAATCGATGCCGTGTTGAGCGTTATGCATATTTTAATAACACAGCCAAGTATGTCTTCCAAGTAGTCAGAGCTTTCCAAAAGACAAAACATTATGCATGGCTTTATTTTTGACGGGCAAAATATTGACAGTTATTACTGATGACTGAAGCAGGGTTAAATTCCTTTTAAATCTTAAAAAAGGCAAAAATGGAGACATCATACCCAGTGCCAAAATCCACGATTCGCTAAAGCTGATACCACACAGCATGGGTCTTTCTTTAGTTATTCTACTGCACTCGTATTTCATGTCTATCCCAGAGAGTATCTGCGTGATCTTCACTCAGAGAGATCACTTCCCTTGTTCCATATCCACCCTGCATACTTGAGTCCAAATCAGAACAGAACATCTGCCCACGCCGGTCCGTTGGCGAGACCTTCCACCGTAATGGAACAATACAGCTGTGTGACACACAACCTTATACTTTTGTATCGCCTGGGACACATCTTGAATCAACTCCATGTGAAAAACTAGATGTGTTTCTATTTTGGGAGAGATTTGGACTGTCAGCCTGTGCTCAACAGCCCTCTGATGTGAATCATGCCTCCCCTTATATTCACCGAAATGGGCTAGAACCCTGCTGGAGGTGAGCCTGGAAGGCTTGAAACGAGAGGCAGAACCTGATATCATCCCGGGAATGGTAATAACAGATGAGGATGAACTTTATGGAGGCTTTTTGTGTCTGGAATTGACTAATTTTTGTTTGAATACTGAACAGCTGCAAAACATAACTTCATTTGGGCTTTCCAAGGACATGTTCCCACCACTGTGTGCAGTATGCATCCCACGTGCTGAGCGGCGGATGTATCTGTGCTCTTGCAACGTTTGTGTATTTTAAATTGCCTGTGAAAAAAACAAAAAATAACAACCAAAGACAGAAGATCACAAACCCCAGCACAGAGACTGAAGGCTTGTGCAATCGAGGCTCTGGCCTGTCAAGTCTGTCTTGTAAGCTTCGGTTTGTTGGAACACACACACTTCCGGGTCCATTCGCTTTCAAGATGTTGAGTCTCATGAGACAAAACTGTTGTCCTGTTTTGAATCATCCTGACCTTTTTTGTCTGATGAGGATCTGAGAGCTCCATTCAAATTGGACGTGGTTTCTTGTCACGCACATCTCCACATTTCCTGATCTCTTCATGGATTTTATCTTGAACATTCTACAAAATACAAGTTGTCATGATAATTAACCGTATATTACAGGTAGTACATTGTGCTAACCTTCTGATAGATAGAGAGATACTTTATTAATCTCCAAGAGATATTTAGCTTTCAAGCAGCTCTCCAAGAAGGCCATGTTATAAACTTAATCACTTGATCACAGAGTAACACAAATAGAACAGAATAGAAAGATAGATACTAAATACTAAATCAAATTCAATACTATTAACAAAATATAGTGACTTTTATGTGCCTACAGTGTGCTTGCAACGTCGGATCTCCGTTAGATCCCGCATGTTGTACGGTTGTGTTCAGAATAATAGCACACCAACGTGACTAACCAGATTATTCACTGTTCAAGGTCAAATTTATTTATGTATTTGCACTTTGAAAGCCTGAGAAAAAATGGGTTAGATCAAGACATTATTCAGAAGGGCCGTGTACTTTGATTAAAAAGTTGATTGGAGAGGGGAAAACTTATGAAGAGGTGTAAAAAAAAATGTGGCTGTTCAGCTAAAATGATCTCCAGTGCCTTAAAACGGAGAGCAAAACCAGAGACACGTGGCAGAAAGCAGAAGACAACTGTCAAAATGGATGGATGAATGGCAAAGGCTCGGCCAATGATCAGCTCCAAGACGATCAAAGACAGTCTGGAGTTACCTCAAAGTACTGTGACAGTTACAAGGCGCCTGTGTTAAGCTAATCTATTTCCAAGAAACCCTCGCAAAGTTCCTCTGTTAAAAAAAGGCATGTGCAGAAGAGGTTACAATTTGCTAAAGAATACATCAGATGGCGTAAAGAGAAATGGAGGAACATTTTCTGGACTGATGAGAGTAAAATTGTTCTTTATGGGTGCAAGGGCTGCAGATAGTTTGTGAGACGACCCTCACACTCTGAATTCCATCCACAGTAAGCAAGCGTCATGATATGGGCATGTTTCTTCTACTATGGTGGGATCATGGATTTGCATATGTCAAAATACTGCACTTGAAGAGGTGATGTTGGTTTTCCCCAAACACACTAGTAAAATCTTGGTTCCAAACCAACAAAATAATTGTTACGAAGTGGGCAGCCCAATTCCCGGACTCTAATCCAATCGAGAACTTGTGTGGCGACAACAAAAATGTTGTTTCTTAAGCAAAACCAAGAAATGAATTGTGGAATGTTGTTATGGAATCTTGGAGTGGAATAACAGCTGAAAAGTGCCACAAATTGGATGACTCCATGCTACACGGATGTGAAGCAGTTATAAAAAACTAAATATTAGTTTAGTGATTCAGAGGGTTGCAAAATCCAAGAAACAAAAAAGTTTGAACAAAATAGTTTTGAGTTTGTAACGTCAACAGCAGACACTGCTATTTTTTAAACACACCCCTTTCAACTAATTGCCCAATTGCACAGCCTTAAGACCGTGCATATCATGAATGCTGGGTCTTGTTTGTTTTCTGAGAATCTACTGCACCTACTGGTAACTTGTTTGCCGTGTAGCAATAAAAATATACTACTATCAGTGATTCCTCTTGTTAGTCACATTGGAGTATTATTTTGAACATTACTTGTAGGTGCATGCAATCTTGGTGAATGTGAGTTTTTCCACCTGAGGTGGGAGATGGAATGCAATGGAAGCCAATGAAGATGTATCCATCACTGCATGAAAACATCACGCCGTTATTTACGCACCAGTGTATAGTGCAATTTTATTATCCATCCATCCATTTTCTATCCTCATTAGGGTTGCGGGTATGCCGGAGCCTATCCCATCTTACTTTGTGACTTTGGGCGGAAGGCGGGGTACACCCTGGACTGGTCGCTAGTCAATCGCAGGGAAGACAAACAAACATTCACACTCACATTCATACCTATGCACAATTTAGAGTCACTGATTACCCTCACATGCATGTTTTTGGAATGTGAGAGGAAACCGGAGTACCTGGAGAAAAACCGCACACACACGGGGAGAACATGCAAACTCCAAACAGAGATGCCCAAGGAAGATTCGAACCCTGATCTCCTGACTGTGACGCCAACCTGCTACCCACTCATCCACCGTGCGGCCAATTTTATTATAATTTATAATTATAATATTATGTGCTCAATGAATTTACTTATTTTATTTTATTTGACAACAGGTTTATGTTTACAAGACAAAGAGCTAATATGTCCTCATTGAGCCATTTCTCGTTTTTCTTTGGGCAATATAGCTCCTTTTTTTTGTTGCATGTGTCAAGTATGTCATCAATAGCAACATTTATTTATCATGCACAGATTTTATTTGTGTGTGTAGCGTCATGGCTGTGTACGTGAACTTCCTCATTCCTTTTCCACAATGGGCTTTTCTTTTATTGTACTTTGAAAGAACACACAACATTAGTTGCTTCATAAAATAATTCAAATATATCTAAAAGTGTGGCGTCAATGACATCATTAGGTTGAATATTTTTGAAACATCTGGCTGGAATTGCAGCAATTAATTTTTGACATAACTTCATCCCCGTTTTGAGTCTTTGCGTCTACTTTTAAATGAAACACATTCTGCAAAGCTTATGTTAATCAAAAATGTGGTATCAATTAGGCAAAATCTAGAAACATGCTCACGGGAAATGGAAATGTGTGCCTTGATATATTAGTTTTGCCTCGGTTGGCCCCGCTCCATCATTCATACAAATGACAGCGGACCTGCTGTTACTCAGTCTTTATTTTATTTGTAATGCCGCTGCTGTGGCAAATTTTTGGGGATATTTTTCCAGTATTTCCTTTTCCATGAAAGCCATCTTCTTCATCCTTGTCTCCCTACACATTGACCTTTTTTGGTGAAGTGGAGGCATGGAAAGACCGTAACGTGAAGTAGAGTTGCGTTGCCTCAAGGTGGAATCTATGATCCACAGGTTGTGCAAATGTATGCGTAAGCCACGTTTTTTTAGGTCTGAATATTTCCGTTGGTACGCACATTCTGGGTTTCTGGCGCAGTAAGACGTTTAGTTAGAATTCCGTCCACGTTTTTAAAGATGAGGCCCCTGATGATGCAAGAGCAGCTTCGAGTAGCAGCGCGGTACGATGTGGCATTACTTGCCTTGATATTGGAGAGGAAGAGGCAACAGCCCACGCAGAGAAGGGGGGCTCGCCCACGGATCGATAGGTGGAGGCTCCTCGGGCAGCACAAAATGCTGTTCCAAGAACTAGAATGTGAATGGACTTATCTGAGCTCCTGCTGACCTTGTCCTCTGCATCCCCGAGACAAAACGCTCCGTACGGTCCAGGTGAGCTCTGCGTATTCATCGGACAGTTGAACTGGGGGAATGTCAACCAAGCATGGACGACGCATTTGTCACACGTGCAGAACGGACGTGCCAAGTGGGCTGCCCGTAGAGCAAGTGCCCGTGGGAAAAATTCAGAAGAAGAGTCGGAGTGCGTCATTGGCTGTAGAGGGCGTGCTTGCCACCCGTATTGGGGCTGAATGCGCAGCCCGCACGCAGCGAAAGTTTGTCTAGTTTTACAAGTAGACCAATTGTACTTTTAAGTTAAAGCTAAAGACATAAAAATGGCGTGATACCAGGAGACACTTTCAGTGCCTAAGCAAGGAAGCCCTGACTTCCCTCTCTCCGGATACTTTGTCCGGCTCCTTAGTCTCTCCGACGTGTCCTGGGTCTTCCCCGAGGCCTCCTACTGGTCGGACGTGCCCTGAACACCTCCCCAGGTGCTTTTCACCCTCTAATGGAGGGCCCAACCACTCTGCGGAGAAAACTCATTTCGGCTGCTTGTACCTGCGATCTTGTCCTTTCGGTCAATAACCAAAGCTCATGACCATAGGTGTGGGTAGGAACGTAGATCGACCGGTAAATTAAGAGCTTTTCCTTTTGGCTCAGCTCCCTCTTCACCACAGCAAACCGATGCAGAGTCCACATCACTGCCGATGCCGCACCAATCTGCCTTTCCATGTCGCGGTCCATCCTTCCCTTACTCGTGAACAAAACCCAGAGGAACTCCACCATTTTCCGGGCGAGGACCATGGACTCGGGCTTGGAGGTGCTGATTCTCATCCCAGCCACTTCACACTCAGCTGCGAACCGATCCAGCAAAAGTTCAAGGTCCCGGCCTGATGAAACCGACAGGACCACATCATCTGCAAAAACCAATCCTGCGGCCACCAAACCTGAACTCTTCAACGCCATTGCTGTGCTTAGAAATTCTGTCCATAAAAGTAATGATCAGAATCGGTGACAAAGGGCAGCCCTGGCGGAGTGCAACCCTCAGTAAAAATAGGTCCGAATTATCGCAGGCAGTGCGAACCAAAGTCTCACCTCGCTCATACAGAGAACGTAGCACCTGAATTAGGTGGTTTGATACCCCACATTCCCGGAGTACTCCCCACACAGTCAAAGGCCTTCTCCAGGTCCACAAAACACATGTAGATTGATTGGGAAAACTCCCATGCACCCCCAAGGACCTTGCGGAGAGTATAGACCTGGTCCACAGTTCCACGACCAACCACAAAGACAAAACAAAACAAAAACTGAGGTTGCCAAATCAGGCCATTTTTGCCATAACAACTGAGATGGCCCAGGGTCGCACGGTGGATGAGTGGGTAGCATGTTAGCCTCACACTCAGGAGGTTCAGGGTTCGATACTCCGTTTGGCATCTCTGTGTGGAGTTTGCAGTTCTGCCCGTGCATGCGTGGGTTTTCTCCGGGTACTCCGGTGTTCTTCCACATTCCAAAAACATGCATGTTAGGTTAATTGGCGACTCTAAATTGTGTGAATGTTTGTATGTCTGCCCTGCGATTGACTGGCGACCAGTCCAGGGTGTACCCCGCCTCTCGCCCAAAGTCTGCTGGGATAGGCTCCAGCATCCCCGCGACCCTAATGAGGATAAGCGTTATAGAAAATGGATGGATGGAAAAGGCCCAGTGTTTCCTTGATTGACTGAAAAGCTGACTAATGGGATTACAATCGTACTGGATTTTGCCAAAAGCAAACGAGCAAAAAAACAATAGTTTAGTGAAATTGCTTACAAAAAATTAAGCTGAATAATTCAAGATAACTAAAACTTAGCTAAATAATTCTTGACAATGTCTGTCTGATTTAGATTTAGATTTTGAACCATCAAGACCGAGTGAGGTTCAGTCCCTTGGCCCTCAGTCTCTCCTCTCGGGTTTCATCAGCTGTAATATCCCTAACCCAAGGATCCAGGATGATCTGTTTCTATGAGTCTAAAAGCAGAACCCTATCAGATTAGCCCAACTAGGATTTGACCAACATGGGATCTCGGTGTCCCCAAATACCTAATCATGAGAAAAGTGAGCTAGAATTTGAAACTGTATGACCGGAAGGATTAGCTCGCCGCTTGGGACTTCTCTTACCTCAAATATGTCAGTGGGATTTGAGTATGGAGAGAAGAGGGTGTATGTGTGTGGACGTTGACCTACATTTCTCCCAACTGGTTGAATCGCGGGGAGTGAAGACACGGGTACCGCCTAATAAGGTTCCTGCCTCCAGAAATGGAACTGGCATGCATTAAGCACTTTACCGAAACGTTCGGCACGGGTCGACGGTAGAAACGGCTGCAACGATGCAGCGTTTTGCCTTGATTTGGCTGGTGACAGATCAACAGACAGACTGGGAGTTTTCCTGGAATCTGCAGGATATTAACAACAAAAAAGGCAACGATGTAGGTGCACAAACACATTCAGAGGCTGAGCACTTGTCAACGTAGCCTTGAGCTCTGTCAGCCCTGCAGCTCATCATCTTGATAGGCAGAGAAGGGCTGCGATCACATCGAGCGGGAGAAAGACAGAGACAGTAGCAGAAAACACGAAAAATGTAAATATACACACACACACACACACACACGCACTTCATTTTACTCTGTCCGTCAAATAATCAAGTAGTTAGTGTTGCCTGGCAACCACATCTTCGCAAGCTGCATCCCATGCTTAATGATAGCCTGCTGGACTCGACTCCTGCTGAAAATGTAGAATGTGAAGGTTCATTTTCAAGTGATTCACTTAGAAGCCTGCAGCAGAGTAAACCTCCTAAAACTCATTTTGGTTGACATTCTGCAAATCCCACAATGCAATCTGCACGAGCCAGTGTACACACAGTAGCTTAATAATATACAGTCCCGTGAAAAAATGTGGATTAGGCTTCTGCTCCTGAACCGCTGCACACAAATGGGTGAACATTTGTCAAACAATGCGCGGTACTGTGTTACATGTGCTATTATCTTTCTTACAAATCAGGGGCACCTCGGCTAACCGGATGAGATGTTTTCCGACACGAGTGCCTCGTCATAGCCGTCCAAAGTGTTCAGAGGAAAAGTCATGCGGCGGCCACAGTTGCAGCCATCTTGTCGCCAAGATCGTCAAACTGGAGCAGTGGATATCCACCAGACCCGTGAAGGGAAACTCCGAATGGACACCATCATCTGCAACACCAGAAAGCCCACGTCCGATTCCAACTCTGAGCCTCCCTTAGGCACACCGGCTACAACTTTCTCTACACCAGAGATGGCGGCCTCAGGAGTGCTACCACGAACCCTCACCTGGACGCCGCCTGGGCTCAGCAAAGAGCCAAGCCGAAATTTCTCTTCATGTCACCTTCACACGAGTAAACTTCCTGGTCCTTGGTCACCTTCGTGGCAAAGCATCCAGACGCAATATCTTTAACTTACGTGACTTCCGTCCCCCGGAAAGGAAGCCCCCATCAGTGCCGCCCACACCTCCACATATTCCCTCAACCCAGAAGTGCCCCTCTCACTAAAGTGGCTATCTCTGTTCCACGAGACGTACTATGCCCAAATAACCAGTGTACTCATCAAGTTCCTCCTCCTCATCCTCCAACTCTAGAAGTAAAAGCCCACCTGCCAACGTTCCTCATCCTCTTTTTCCCATAACAACTTTGACAGTAAGTGACTCCATCATCATAAATGTTCGTTTCTTGGCTATCACAAAAAGTGTCTCCTGTACTAAAATTCTCGATATACTCCGGATGCTCCCCTTTTTGGTCTACTTGGCGAGCGGTAGTCCACATGGGCTCTGACGAGCTCAGTCGGTCCCAGATCACCAATAAGCACTTTGATAAACTCCTGGACCTCCTGAGCAACTGCAGCAAGCCTGTATTTATTAGTGGACTGGTCCTCACAGCTGGCAAGGGACCCGGACACTTCTCCAAAATTCACCTGGCTTCAACACGGCACATTCCACCCAGAGACAATTTCAGTCTGTTTTGGTGCTGCTTCTCCGCATACAGGCAAGATGGTATCCATCCAAACCACCTAGGAAGCCTAACTTGCAGTTTGCCCTACAAAGCCACCCGGGTTGATTCTTTACCATCTTACCATGACCCCCTTTCTTCCTCGCTGCTGCCACGTCATGCCCTGTTTTTCCTCTGACAGCACCCTCTGCAGGCCCCATTACACGGACCATAAACGCTTGGAATTAGTAAACATCACTGATCCAGATACAAATGTTATAGATATCGTTAATAATAATCGTATTGAAGCTGTGTCTGTCCCCCGGCCCTGTAGATTGATACCCTTTTATTAAATCTTCACATCGCCATAGAAACCTAAGAACAATAAAAACTCACCAGTGCAGCAAGGTTCAAAAATTAAACGTGGACTTTGGATCACTTTCAAACAAAGCAGTTTTAGGGAATGATTTCAGACCATAACATTGACCTAATGGAGTCCTGGTTAAAATCCTCCCACTCGCATTAACTTCCACATCCCCAGAGAACCTGGTAGGGGAGGAGGAGTTGCAGCCATCTTTCACTCAACTTTACCAGTATACCCAAAACTTAAACTTCATTATCAAACATTTGAAAGCGTCGTTCCCAGTACTCCGCACCCAGCTCAGAAGGAACACCAACACCCACCACTTTGTCATCGTGTACCACCTTGGCCCCATTCCGATTCCATTTGAATTGATTTAGCGGAGTTCCCATCAAGTCTAGTAAATTGAAAAGATAAAATCATCATAGTGGATGACTTTATAATTTATATAGACCTAAACAAAACAAAAATATCAGAGCACCATCAATCCATCCGTCTCTATCACTCTTAGCAGTGATGATTTCATGTCATTTTTTGGCCAATAAAACGACTATTGTTAGACAGCATATCAATTCCCCCAATTAACTGATGTTGTACACTCCCCCAACACGGGACCAAAGAGGAAATGGCAATGACTGACACACACTCAGATTTTACTCCATCAACTTTTCTGAACAATTTCCTCCTCAGACCAATACCCAATCTTACATGTTGATCCTAGAGAATGCGGTTGCCAAACAGTTACACCATTTCCTTCAAAACAGTCATCTACCTGAGGTGGGGATTTCTGGATCTCGGATGCACCACAGCACAGAAGCAGCACTCAAAAAAAATACAAATGACTTCCTCACTGCCTCAGACAAAAGCCTCATTTCAGTGTTAACTTTATTAAACCTAGAGCAGCATTCCACCAAATTGATCGCCAAATTCTAATACGAACATTAGAACATGCGCTTAGCACTAAAGAACTTCATTAAAATTGTTTGTCATATTTGTCAGGTTGCCTGCAGTTTGAATCCATTTGTAATAAAGAATCCAGACATGTGAAGGTCAGTCATGGCATCCCACAAGGTTCCGTGCTAGGACCTACAGTATATTGTTCAGCCTTTACATATCCCTCTTAGGCAGTGGTTTTCAAAATCGGGCGCTCACCCCCAATGGGGGGCCTGGTGTTATTTGGATTATGACGATCACTTTTCGTTAATACCATATTTTTCGGGTGGGGGGGGGGGGGGGGGGGGGGCACTGAAAATCATTTTATCTTCAAAAAAAGTTTGGGAACCCCTGCTCTTATATCATCAATATCGTTGGAAAACACTCCATTAACTTTCACTGCTGTTCAGATGACACACAACTCTACTTTTAATGAAACCTAACCAAACTAATCGACTGTTCAAACTCCATGTCCATGTCCTAAAAAACAGTTCTGGATGACCTCAAACTTTTTACTATTAAATTCAAATAAGACTGTAATCATAGCCCTTGTGGCCAGCACCTCAGAGACAAGATTGCAAATTATATTACTGCCCTAGATGGTCTTGCACTCAACCCCCACAGTCAGAAACATCGGTGTCTTCTTTGATCAGGACCTTTCCTTTAGCTCCCAAATACAAGTTTCGAGAACAGCATTTTTTCATTTATAAAACATCCCAAAAAATCTGAGAATTCCTGCCACTACCAAATACCCTAAGGAACCTTTAAGTTAGTCCAATACTGCTGCATGCGTCTCAACCGGAACCAGATGAAGAGATCATATTTCATATTAGCCTCAAAACGCCGGTTACCTGCAAAATTTAAAATTAAAAACAATTCTCATTTTTACATATAAAACACCACACGGTCAGGCGACGATATATCTTAAGGAGCTTCTAGAACCCTATCATCCCAGTAGAACACTCCTACAATTTTTAGAAGTAGTATGGCAAGTAGAACATTTATTTACAAGATTCTTCTGTCACGGGACCATCTCCCCGAATCACTCGGTGGAGCAGATGCCCTCTCTTAATTGAAAAGTAAACTCAAACTGCACCTTTTTGCTAAAGCATAGAATTACAACCGATCTGTCTCTGATACGGTGATTTCGGAGACGGATCAAAGACAGTTTTCTTAGTCCTTGGACTAAGTCTAAGTCTCTAACCAAAACAATGTATACAAACCGAGGTAAAATTTTAGCCAACATTTTCAAAATTAAATGAAAAACACTCGGGGGGCATACAATAACTTTTGTTGGATTGCAATAATTAATAAACCCTAGGTGCCCTGCGATCGACTGGCGATCAGTCCGGGGTGTACCCCGCCTCCCGCCCAAAGTCACGACCCTAATGAGGATAAGCGGTATGGAAAGGGAATGAATGAATGAATGAATGAATAAACCCCAGGTTTCCAGTGGGGTGTACGTGTACCCCTAAGCAAATGCAGATAGCTATAGTAAGTTTGATACATCGTGTGCTAAAGGAGAGCTGGTCTTCTTACGTGGTGCTGTGATTAATTAGTGCATTTTCCTGAGCTGCATGAGCCTGTCATTTGTTTATCGAATGGATGCACTGCATTTGCATGTGTAAGTACAGTTTGAATTCATGAACATTGTGTCTTCGGCGGGCGGTGCAGCCACACCTCATCCTTATTCATAATTGTTAATGCTGTGCATAAATGTACATAGGTATGGTTTATAATGTTACCTCTGTCCTCATGTGCATTTTTACTTCTCATGCTATATTTGCTCATATGTCCATTTGGAATAATTTCCTTGTTAATTTCTGTATAGTGTGTGCCTTTGTTTAAATAACTCTATGAATTATGTTTACGTGTAATTAGTTGCATTGTACTGATTATTTCCATGGTGTTGCACACCATAGCACAGCGACAAAGCATACAGAATCACAGTTGACCACATCTTCTCACAGTTTGTCATAAACAACATCCCAAGCAGAAGATAAACCTGCCAGAGATATCATAACCCTCAAAAACCTCCTCAGTTTTAAAAGAGTACCCTATGTGGTCAGTTGGAAAATACGACACTGAAAAGGATTTTTTATTATAATGTCAGGGGGCGCACGGTGGTTGAGTGGGTAGCACATTGGCCTCACAGTCAGGAGGTTCAGGGTTTGAATCTCGTTGGGCGTCTCTGTGTGGAGTTTGCATGTTCTCCCCGTGCGTGTGTGGGTTTTCTCCGGGTACTCCGCTTTCCTCCCACATTCCCAAAACATGCATGTTAGGTTAATTGGCCGCTCTAAATTGTCCATCGGTATGAATGTGAGTGTGAATGTTTGTTTGTCTTTATGTGCCCTGCGATTGGCTGGCGACCAGTCCAGGGTCTACCCCGGCTCCCGCCCAAAGCCAGCTGGGATAGGCTCCAGCATCCCCGCAACCCTAATCAGGATAAGCGGCATAGACAATGAATGAATATAATGTCATATAAAATCCATCCATCAATGGGTTTTTTTTCCCACTTGTATACATGGCTTAAAAAGAAAGATCAAGTCGACATGTTAGTTATCGAAGCCGCTGAGTTCATTCCAATTCGAATGCTCAGCTGAAACCTATTCACGATATATAAAAAATTCAAGATTGATTTACATATAGTGACAAGTAATACATTTAATTAGAACACGGCCAGCGTTTACTCTCCTGTGCACAAGCCTTTGCATTAATATTCAAATGTATAAATTCAAAGGGCCTCTTGACAGAATGGCAATCTGCCCGGCAGAACCTCACCTCTCACCCTGCGATAGGCTCCATCTCTTGCAACCCTTTAAAGGATAAACCGTCTAGCAAATGTATGCATACATATTGAAAGGGAACATGAAACAGCCTACATGAAAATGATTGTATCATTCCCTTAATGGTGCTTTTGGTGTGCACGGCAGCAAGAAGTGTAACCCCCCCACACCCCTCACCCACCACCCACTTGGCGCTCGCGCCAATGCATGCTGTGCCCTTCAAAAATCAAGAAAAACCCGTGTACACCGCAACTTATCTCCCAAAGTGAAGATGACGTCTAATCAACACCTGCAACCCTTTCCTTTGCCGCGCGTCCAAGAGAGACTTCAAACGTTCCGCCAAAACTGCATGCTTCTCGCTATGCCAGGCAGAAGTGGCGCTAAGGAGAGGCGAAAAAGGGAAAAAAAAAGATTTCTTATCAAAGTCACCCAGAAGCCGGTGTTATTTTTGTTGAAGAATATTTTTGTATACGTCTTCTGTAGATTTAGATTAGACAATCCAGGTAAAGGTTGTCTATTATAGTGTTTTTCAACAATTTTAAATACGTCCCAGAGGTCCCACAATAGTGTACAGCAATCTCTCGTTTATCTTGGTTAACTGGTGAATTTTGTAATTTGTAAATGTAATATTACCATAGTAAAGAGCGTAGAAAACGGCGTTCTAAATCTGCTTTTTCAACATTAGTAGGGCCCACCGTACATGAACTAACCCATATGGTCACCTTTACAATCGGATTACCCAATATAGTTGACATAATACGAGTAAATAATATCTTCAATATGACTGGTGCTCACGGGTTTCAAAGTTGAGTCTGCTGTTCCAGTGATCAAGTCTGGTCCTTGTGCGTCTGTATAATGCCCTACCTGTGTAATTGCTTGTTTGTATTTACACTTCTCCAGCAAAATAGACACCTGACACAAATACAAACACAGCTCACAATATTGTTCACAAGTCTACCTAAATCTGTGTTAGTGAGCATTCATCATTGATGATTAATAATCTATCAATATCACAGGTGTGCCATTTCAAAAAGGTAATGAGACAGGCTGGCCACAATAAAAGGCCACTCCAAAATGTGCAATTTAACTGTAGTGGGGGTGATAGTGAGGAGTCCTCAAACCAGTCAGGATTTGCTGTGATACTGAAATTACCTGTGATACCATTTGCCTCAAATAGTGTGCACACCGATCCAGAGCATCCCAAACGTGCGTGAGATGTTGGGCGAGTGTGCTGGTCATACAAGTACTGGGAATTGCAAACAGATCCTTGCAACATGGGACTATGCATAATGATGTTGCAACGTGGGGTGATGCTTGTGTATGAATGACACAAGAATGGGCCTCACGCTGTTGTCATAGTGTCTCCGTGCGTTCAAAATGCCGTCGGCACAGTAAAATGCAGCGGGGTTATTGTATGGGCATACACATATGATAATAAACACAGGTGCATTTTGTTTTAGCGATGTTTTGAAGAGCATGTTTGGCATCCTTTGGATTGGCGTTTGCGGCATTCCGGGCAAATGTTGGGCACATCATATACTGACTGTTTTTCGGGTGAATGTTCTTCCCAGCCATTTTCTATACTGCTGATTTTGCTTTTATCTTGGGGGAATGTCTGTCAGTCGACACTGTTCTTAAAACAGATGACGCCCGTTGGGGATAGATTTTTCTCTTTGCAACAAAGCAAATATCTTCCTGAGTTACGTCATTTCTCTCTCCCTGGCCTTATCTCTCTCTCGGCTCACTCTCTCGCCAGCGTAATTGTCGATGAGAAGCTTTTAGTGTTGCTGCCCCGCCAGCAACAGCATGCAGAATGTGTATCCATCAATCTGTTCACTTCTCCCCGAGCAGTTCCTGAGCAGAAATCCGTTTAGGGCTTTTCTTATTGAGTGGAATGTAGCCGAGTCCTTCTGGGCCCTTCAGCTCCTCTAACCCACTTCCCCCCAACTGTGTCTTTTCAATAAACCTGTTCCCACTCCTGACTGCATGCTTGCTGCATACAAGCACCACCAAGGCCGATGATGGAGGAAACTGAGGAGATTATGTGTTAATATTTGCCGGTAATCTTCTCAGGTGTTGTTTTTTTGGAGCTACTGCATTTGGATGTCAGTTTTTTTTATTGAATTTCTGCTTCACAAGATAAATGTGTTCAAACGCTGCTCATGCTAAGACTTTGTAATGCATGCTCACAGTAAGTGATGCATGAATATGTGCATTTAAGACTTTAATTACTGTAAAACAGACATATCCCTGGGAGCAAGGAGATTACCAGACCAGATGATAGAGGTGTATCTTGAGCAGACATACCCTGAAAAAAACCCCACTGGGCCTGAATGCTCTCAATTATAATAGTTAGAGCAATATGGCACACACTGCGCTTAGCCATGTTGCTACAATCCGCTAAGCGTTCAAACTGGTATTTTCGGCATGGTACCAAAGGCTGCACAGTAAAGAGCATGTGCATAAAACAAGGACGACACATTCGTGACCCAAATCAAATATCCCCAAACCCAAATGGTGTCTGCTGGGTTAAATACAGTACGTGGATACAGTGGTGTGAAAAACTATTTCCAAAAAAAACTATACTGCCTTTCTGACTTTTTGTCACACTTAAATGTTTCTGCTATTAGTCAAAGAGAACGTCATTGAACACAAAATGATGACTGCCAAGACTTTTGGGTAAAGATCTTGTGGACTGACGAGACAAAAGTAGAACTTTTTGGAAGGTGCGTGTCCCGTTACATCCGGCGTAAAAGTAACACAGCATTTCATAGCAACAGTCAAATATGGTGGTGGTAGTGTGATGGTCTGGGCTGGTTTTGCTGCTTCAGGACCTGGAAGGCTTGCTGGGATAGATGGAAGCAGGAATTCTACTGTCTAGCAAAAAATCCTGAACGAGAAGGTCCGGCCATCTGTTGGTCAACTCAAGCTAAAGCCATCTTGGGTGCTGCAGCAGGACAATGACCCAAAACACACCAGCAAATCCACCTCTGAATGGCTGAAGAAAAACCAAATGAAGACGTCGAAGTGGCCTAGTCAAAGTCCTGACCTGAATCCCATGGAGATGCTGTGGCATGACCTTAAGAAGGCGCTTCATGCTAGAAAAGCCTCAAATAAAGCTGAATGACAACAATTGTGCAAAGATGAGGGGGCCAAAATTCCTCCAGAGCGTGTAAAAGACTTGTTGCAAGTTATGGCAAACGTTTGATTGCAGTTATTGCTGCTAAGGGTGCCCACGCAGTTATTAGGTGCAGGGGCAATGACTTTTTCACACAGGGCTATGTGGGGTTGTTTCTCCCTAAATAATAAAAACATTCATTTAAAAACTGCATTTTCTTCTTACTTGTGTTAACTCTGACTAATATTAAAATGTGTTTGATGATCAGAAACATTTTGTGTGACAAACGTGCAAAAGAATCAAAAGTCAGGAAGGGGGCAAATAGTTTTTCACACCACTGTATATTTTCACACATACAAAATTTGGCTGTAGAAAGCAGAGACGAGAGATGGCACTTCAAATCTTACACATTTGCCATTCCTGCGGTCATTTTAACCTTGCTTCATGTTTATGGTCCGGGTCACGTACCGCACCAGACGCCCACCCATCGCTTCAAGCGGTCGCCGTCCACCGTTTTCTCGTGGTTTGGATTTTCACGTGCACGCTTGACCAAACAAATCATACTAGCGAAGCAAACGAAGCAGACTAACCGAGCTAAACATGACTAAACAAGTGTGACCACAGCTTTAGATTCCGAGTGCGACGCTTCTAGGCAGGCAAACCGAGACAGAACATAAAGAATTTTTCTAGTAAAACATTTAAGTTTGGCAGACGTGGGCTGTCAAACAGATCAAACACGGGCAAAGAGAGGGCAAAAGGCAAAGATGGAATTAAAGTGGAGAAAAATAGGTCAAGAGGTTGGACACGGTAAAACCCTGCTCTGTAGACCAGCAGGTATGAATATGTGTAATTGTACAAGTTGCAAAAAACTGCTGAATGCATAGTCTGCTTCCTCATTCCCATTGCCGTGTTAACTCTATACATATGTTTCCCGAAGGATTCAACCTCCAAATGCCTTTGGATTTATGTCAATCAAGATTGTCTATCAGACTGGATTGGGGCTGTGACGTCCTATCATATCTTCTCACTCACTCACAACCTGCACCGAGTATGTTATTTAGTGGTTTTAGTATTTAACCTCACAGGTTTAGCTTTCACATGGAAGTCGGATACGGGCAGGGTAGTACCTGATTGAAAACAACTTTGGAACAACCATCCAACAAACTGTTCAACAATGAACCAGGATTCCCTTTGGGATCGCTATAGTGTCGACCCAACCTAACCACAACTAATTATCTAGCGCAGGGTGCTGGAGACCATACTAACTGATTTGGAGCAAAAAAAGACTGACTAGAAACGATCTCTGTCTGTATGCCTCTCTTGCAACTGGCTGACTACGCTATGGCCCACTTCCATTTCAGAACGTCCTCTTTGAAGCCGCGTCATGGAGATGTTGACCAGTTGATAGTCTTGTGAGGAAAATGTATAAATCATGATGAAAGGGACTTTATGGTTTGAATAGCGATTCAATTTAATGGTCGATTACGGACCTCACACCTGTGAATTTTGCCGTTCAGCTCCTACAACAGCAAGGTGTGCAAAAAGCACTTTGAACGGCTGGACGTGCACATTCAAAAGTTAAGAGAAGGTCCATTGAAAAAAAAATATATATATATTTGTACGGTGTGGAAATCTTTCCACTTAAAGCTGTATGCCGCGGAAATTCCTAGTAGCCTGCTTTTTTTTTTTCATCTTTATACGTGTTCAAATTATGGTTTGGACACGTACACGGAATATGTACAAAGGGTAATTGAAAATAGCATTTATGTCACCGTTAAAGCAGAATGATATGCTGTCACCCTGCGGAATATTTACAATGCATCTAGATCAGACTTTCAAATGTTACAATCAATATTTCAGAATACTTCAAACTTATATTTATGGGGTATCCAAATGATTTACCTCCCAGTGATGCTGATTATTATCATTACTGGCTTGTTAAAACTTAATATAAAAAATTGCCAAATGAGCCACTTTTTTGAACGACTCTTTCAAAAGGAGCCCCATCCCATCCCATCTCTACTTCAAAAGTGTTTAAATTCGGAAATCGGTACTAAAATTAAAAAATGTCCTTGTTGTATGTACAGCAACCCTGAATTGGTTCCAGGGAATTGGTCGATGAGAATTGCTGGTGTCTTGCAGCAGCTTGCACCGCTCAACTTCCCCCCCCCAACTGTCTTTTTCTGGCGTTCCTCTGCGAGCGGTGGGCCCTGTAGTGCTTGCTGGCCTCCTTGCAGCCTCTCCATTAGGCGCCTAACAGAGCGCTGGGCTGCAGCGTCACTCCCTCTCTCCCTCAATGCGTCCGCCTCCCTGTCGCCCTTCAGGTCTCATCGCCCTCGCAATGGAGTATCCATGCAATGATCCCAGGACTCATACTGTCTTCCATCATACATTCTCACAGATTTCTAAACTTGGACCCCTTCTCCGCCCTTCCTGCCTCCTGCCTCCCTCCAGTGTGCTCGAGCGAGCTTGCATACGTGAGCATGTGTTGCGTCATTGGCAGGGAGTCCAAACTTGTTACGCCATTCCACGAAGCATGCACACATGTAGTTTTTTTTAAAGGGTGAAGCCGGCTTGAGTCCACATGAGACACAATCCAAACATGAGGTCACAATAGGTAATGTATCCCGTTCTAAATCCTTAAGACACATGCTGCACGTTTTCTTTTAGCCAGTGACTGCATCCCCAGACTACAAACTAGGCTGGTAAGGATTTACATTTGGTAGTGTTATTACACTGTTATTACAGCTGTATTCAAACATCGCTCCATCACTCTATCATGGTTTGTCAAAAATGAATCAATGAACAATGTTTTGTGGTTGACTATGGTCTATTATTAGTCCAAAAATATCGAAATACAAGATATATGTAGTATTTTGGTCGCTGGCGTGACGGTACATTACATTAACATTGCATGTAGTCAGCCATGGCATGTCCGACATGTTCTCCTCCCATTCCGGGTGAAAGTGGTACGTTTTTGGATTCTTACTTTGTTCTTCTTTCCCACTCAATTTTAAACACTTAAGTTTTGGAGAGTCAATTTTAAGGTCTAACCTAATTAGCTCAGTAGTTTGCCATGTAAGCGGTGACCGTCTCTTATGCGCCTGCAGGGATACCATAGCCTGAGCAATGTGTTGTAATTATAAGAATTGTAAGAATAATATGAGTGTAAATAGGGGTGCTATTTCACGTCTACAGGGCTCTAATATTGATAACTGTGAAACTGTATTAGACAGTCATGAACAGGTTTTATATGCTCTAACTACAAAAATTTCAATGTATTAATTTTGAATCTTACTTCGCGAAAATTCACCTGGAATTGCCATGCAGCATCAGAACCCAAAGGCTCTGGAGTGGAATGGGCGGCATCTTGAGGCAGCAGCAGCAGCAGAAACGTCTGGACAAGGTTGGAAAAACTCACATTGATTGCACTCGCACGGACATTCAACATGCGGGTGAGTAAAAACACTGTACGTGAGCAGCCCGTGCAAGTACAACCTCCGTACGATGATGTAGCAATTGCACGGAGATCGTATGTTGCAAGCATGCACTTACATCTAGTGCCTTGCCGTACCGCCTCCCTGCTCTAGCCACTCCCGCCTCCCAAGTTTTCAGAAAAACGGGTCAGCTGTGTCCTACCCAAAGAACGTATGGACTAAAAACACGCATGGTGGCTTAACTGCGATAAACGAGGGATTTTGGCAGTCCTGTGATTCCATAATGACTCACCCCAGTGGACGTTCTGCACAAGGTACAAGTACAAGGCGAATTTACCGGCTGTATGCTCCTTCCACATACTTTTTCATGCAGTGTGCAAGATGAATTTTTCCAGTACCTGGTTAGTTTGGCCTATTCCGTAGAGGTTACCGGAAGCATTGGCGGTCGCTCCGATTTGTCACGGTCATGATATTGTAAACTTTGAGGAACCAGCTAGAAAAAGTTGCTACTTTCTAAAGTCAGCATCCCATTTGGCTGTGTTTTAGCTCCAGGGCACTGCAGTATTATATCCCACAGTGTCCACCATGCATGCTCTGCTCTCCTTACAGATCCATTTCATCAAAAGTAAATAGAACATACCCTCGTTCTCCTCCTCCGTTGTGAAGTATATTTTGTTCTCCTTGACCCTTCCCACCTATTGTTGAAGTGTTGAAGTGGCATTTCTCCTGGTACCTCCTCCACATGCTGGCAGACACAACAAACTTTCTGGCTTAGGTATACGATTGGGGTAAGATTATAAACAGGTATCAGGTATTTTGAGTTGAGGTGTCATTTGTCACAGACGTTTTTCCTGTTGTTATTCTGCTGGATGCACTGGCGGACATCCGCTTACTTCCCGACACTGCAGTGGCTCCCAAAAGGCTTTGGTGATGCCAAGTGTGCATAATGCACTGGCTTCTGGTTTCCAACATGTTATTGTCCTGGGATTGTTTCCACGAGCTTACCATGTTTCCACCTTGGTCAACCTTAAGGCTAAAACGTTACTAAGTGAGAAGAACTTTTTGTGTACAAAAAATATAGAAAATATGCCTAAGTCTTTAAAAATTCAATATATTGTGACTCTAAATATGACACTAAATTATGCACAATTGGTAGATGCACGTAAAACGAATGTTTTAGGTTAACTTGAGACTCTAAATTGTCCTTAGGTATGAATGTGAGTGTGAATGATTGTTTGTGTATATGCGGCCTGCGATTGACTGGTGACCAGTCCGGGCCAGTCCCGCCGTGTACCGTCGTTCGCCCAAAGTCAACTGGGATTGACTCCAGCATAAGGCTGCGACCCTAGAAAATGCATGGATGGAAAATAGCTAGGCTGGATTACGACAGTGGCGTTTTGTCATTGTGAATCAAACACACTCTCGACAAGAAACGGCATGTCTTTATCTCTTCCCAGCAGAACGTCACTCACGATGCATGGAACCTTGCTGGATTGGTGAGAATATCCTACCACCTTACGGACAACAAAAACAGCTAATTTGACAATGAAGCATGACGTCAAAACAGTCTCTGCAATGGCCAAATAGTGAAAAAGTCTGAGTGAAGAGGGAAGAGGCGGTTGTTTGTTACGGTTCCGCGAGTGGCAGGTAGGAGGGGAGGTGGATTGGCAGATAGGTGGCTTCCAAGAGCAGCCGCGCAACCGTGATGAGTTGCATAATGAGCGGGGACCATCGAGGAAAAGGGCCTCAGCGGGTGGGCGTGCATGCTTTCTGTGACTTTAGCGGCTGCATTTATGAGGCACTCCAACGGCGGCATGCTAATGATGGAGAAGAGGGAGGGAAATGGGGGCATGGGTCAAGTGCAAGTCCTCTGGTAAGGCATCATTTCTGCAAACCCACACCCTTTTTTTTACGTGATAAAGTGAGGACAAAAAGACCTCAACATAAAAAATGGTTAAGTAGTGGTGCAATTGTACATGCATTGGAACAATATTTGTTATCGTACCTGCAATGTGCTGGCATCTTTTGGTAGAGATTGGTAATCGGGCTACAAAGGCGAAGTTTGGGCAATAAGGAGCTTTCATTTACTAAAATAATACAATATTCATCTCATTGGAATTGTCACTGTTGTACAAAAGCTAAGCTGTTGATGGAACTGGGACAGTGGCATACAGCCCGAGTAGTAAAGTATGTTTAATTAGTCTATGAGATATGGCATCAAATTGGCATCATTCATTCATTTTCTATACCGCTTATCCTCATTAGGGTCGCAGGGATGCTGGAGCCTATCCCAGCAGACTTTGGGCGAGAGGCGGGGTACACCCTGGACTGGTCGCCAGCCAATCGCAGGGCACATATAGACAAAAAAACATTCACATTGATGGACAATTTAGAGCGGCCAATGAAGCCAACATGCGTGTTTTTGGAATGTGGGAGGAAAGCGGAGTACCCGAAGAAAACCCACACACGCACGGGGAGAACATGCAAACTCCACACAGAGATGCCCAACGGAGATTTGAACCCAGGTCTTCCAGATCTCCTTACTGTGTGGCCAATGTGCTAACCACTCAGCCACCGTGTGGCCCCAAATTGGCATCATATTGGACCGAATAGCTCATTCATCCCAGGCCTGCTCTGTGTCAACGCATCACGGTCGCATAAAACATAGACTGCGGCTACGGGAAATCCATAGCAGCGATGGAGACCGTTTACTTTTTTATTATTCGAGATTCATGACCTACCACTGGCCCTTGCTGTTGTGGCCCCCGGGATAAAGCCCATTGTCGTTCGCATTTGCTCATTAAGTGCCAATCACCGGCTACTCGCAGCTATAATTTACCAGCACTTGGTGGCACCGAACATAATGATCCCCCCAGAACTCCGATATGACCTGCATTATTCAATGGAGGTACAGTTGACACGAATTACCCTTGACAATGAACTCGCGCTCTGCACACCAGGCGTGAATTGGACCAGCCTATCTGTTTTTTTTCCTCACTGCTGCGGGTTGACTGAGCTCCCACTGCATTCAATTTGTTTTAGCCTGAAAGAAAACAAATTCTTCATGTGACATTTCATCTTCGCCAATGAACCACTATACGCTTCAAAACAACTACCAGTGTAACCTTTGATACACAATCTCAGAGGAGGCCTCCGCATTTCATAGTCCATGCTACGCGAGCGTAGAATAAAAGAATAACAGTCCAGTAAGTGTCAGGAGCAGGAACAAAAACCTGCTTAGTTAGTGCTGATCTCACTGTAAGAATGGCAGTTTCTCGTCTGCATGGCATTTTTCAGGGTAACGATGATGCATTACAGATAAAGTTTCAGTGATGGGGGTATTGTTTCAGATATCCTGCTATTTATTGCTAGGGATGCATACCGAAACACAGAATAATAATGAAGTCAACAGGAACATCCGGACAGGGAAATTAGTGCTAGAATGGGATATTGGGCCAGTACTGTCTTCTAAGCAATGCAACACTTTTCAACTTTTTCACCTTTTTTTGCCGACCTTAACACACCAGCAGCTGTGGTCAGTTCCAAACACCGCGCGTACATTCTGCCATCGACGTCCGCAATGGCAACATTTTGTCATCTACTCACGTAGAGTCAGCAAAATTCTGAACATTCATTCATTTTCTATGCCGCTTATCCTCATTAGGGTCGCGGGGATGCTGGAGCCTATCCCAGCTGACTTTTGGCGGGAGGCGGGGTTCACCCTGGACTGGTCGCCAGCCAATCGCAGGGCAGACATTCACACCTAATGGGCAATTCAGAGTCTCCAACGGAGATTTGAACCCTGAACCTCCTGACTGTGAGGCCAACGTGCTACCCACTCGGCCACCGTGCGGCCAATTCTGAACAAGAGAGGTCATTTTTTTCTTTCTTTTCTTTCTTTCACATCCCCTGCGTTCTGCAGAGTCGCTGGTTTTGCTGTAATAATCATGAAAAATTATTGCGGATTTTATGTCACGTTGTTGAATATAAATCACTTTATCTCCATCTTGCATCTCACAGAATTCCATAAACTCCGATAATACCTAATCGATTCTCAACACTGTCTATCGGTGCAAAATGATTCTGTCAATTTTCACTTTTTTTTAGGGATATGATCATATAAGTGTCCATCTGCTGCAACAGTAAATAAACAAAAGCACCACCATTAGCGTCACCAAATCTCGGCCCAGGCTTTACGACTCTGGCACTCGGAACAAAGATAAAACAGCGTGCTATATCAGTGCATAGCAGAATTAAAAAACATTTTCAAGTTACTATGCGTGATTGTCATTGAATGTGAAGAGGTGCTCCAGCACAGCGGTGACCGAAATTAGAAGTGTCAGGTGTCAGCCGCGGTGATCCTGACTTTAATTGACAAGTTGTCACAGCATGGGCATTTTTAAGGCTAATAAATCACTCACAACCTGGAGAGGCATAGACATTTCTTGCTTGGTCACAAGTTAGGCTACACAAACAAAACAAAAAGAAACCCCACCCAAACTGCAGAACTCGGCCACAGGATGTGCGGGTACCACATTTATGACTGCAAACGAGGGTCAGTCATTGGCCCCCAAACTACGGCCCGCGGGCCATACAATGCAAACAAGACTGGCCCTGTCTACACGTACCCATAGTTCTTGCAAACAACTTATATTTTTCTGTGTTTTGCCCTGTTTTTCTCATTAAAAAGAAGGTTTCTGAAAGCTCCGGCCAAAGTGGCAATTTGCACTTATTCAGCCCTGCGATGATGAAACCTTTTCTGTTACGACCTGACCCCGGCCCCCCATCTGAGAAGGAAAAAGTCATGTGGCCCTCACCTGAAAAAGTTTGGGGACCCCTGGTATATAGCATGCTGAAATAGTGGCCTATGCAGGCTATAGCGTCACCCCTCAAAGCAAATAAACAATATGTTGCTGTTTTGTCTACTGTACAGTTAAAACAATTACTATATACTGTATACTTTATTTGTGATCAGAGACAGACTTACCATTAGGCCAGTGCTTGGGGCGGGCCCCACCGGGGCCTGAAGTGTCAGGGGAGGCTAGGTGTACTTTTAATGTTAGTGCAGACCTGCCAACATGTGCAAATTCATGGATGCTTTATACCGGCAATCGTGGTTGAAAACCCTGCAGTGACTCATATTTACTATAATATTTTAAACCTGGGGCTGCACGGTGGGCGAGTGGGTAGCATGTTGGCCTCACAGTCAGGAGATCAGGGTTCAAATCTCTGTTGGGCATCTCTGTGTGGACTTTGCGTGTGTGGGTTTTCCATTCCAAAAACATGCATGTTAGGTTAATTGGCGACTCTAAATTGTCCATTAGAGTGTGAATGTTTGTTTGTCTGCCTTGCAATTGACTGGCGACCAGTCCAGGGTGTACCCCGGCGATGGATTTTAAACTGGTTTTTGATACTGGCTTTCACTGTGTCTGGCGAAATAAATATTCTTTCCGGCCTGCTGAAGACGCATTTACCAAAATACAGCTGGTTAGTACATTTCTACATACCAGGATGTGTATCTTCTTCGGGAACTGACGTTTATGGGACACTTTTTTCTTCTATCCATATACTTAAGAAATTGTAAACATACTTGGAGGGAAGAGAAGAAGACATTTGACATGACTAGGGCCCTGTTCACACAAATACAGATTTTTTAACATATAAAAAAACATATTTTTCTATGCATTTTGGCCTCTCACACACGAGCAAAGTTTTTTGTCCTCAAAAACTGAGCTTTTGGAAAACTCAGACTTTGTGGTATCCGTGTGGACGACGAAGACGTTGCTGTTTGCTTGTTGCCGACAGGTAAGTAAAGTTACATAAGCATAATTCAATGTGTGCGAGAGATCAGTGCATTTGTTGTGCGTCTACAGAAATTACATCGTCAATGCTTTCAATTGGCTGAAATGGCCTTAGCAGTCCAGTCTGCAACGCCACAAAGACGTATTCCACAAGCGTATTCGTGTGGACAAAAAAATAGTTGGAAAACGTCGCTGTGTGGCTGGAGATTTTTGTGACACCGTAGAGGGGAAAATGTGAGTTTTTGAAAACATCCGTGTTCGTGTGGACATGGCTTAGGAGAATGTGTGAATAAAGGTTTGTTTTTTCTGCCTTCTGACTGGAAAAAACAACTCTTGGCACTTAGTGAATGCATTTTCATGATTGTGTACTGGCCAGTAGAACTGGTCACATGCGGTACAGTTTGCCATTCAATGGCCGATCGGTCTAATCGTTCCATCAGAGATCATCACTCATGCCAACGCTATTAATCTTCAGTGCGTTCCGTGTAGTGTCGTCCTTGGTGTTTTCAGCTCAAAAGGTTCTTTTATCTGCCACCGTGCCCAACCCCTCCCATGCCAGCTCAGTGTGACTAGGGTACTCCCTCCCTTTCCCCTGCCTTGCCTCCCCTCCGGAGGGAAGACTGTCCAGTCTGTGTACAAATGGCCTGCGTTATCACCAGCTCGGCAGCAAATGAATTGACTCCTTTCCCGGTCTCCCCTGATGTCCTCCTTGTCTTTCTCAGTGGCACACAGCTATCAAAGTTCTCATGCCACAGAGCTGGTAATACTCGCTGCGATACGACAGATCATATATGGGAAGGATTCAGACTACCTCAGAGGCCATCGTAGGCCATTCTTGCTATGTTGCATACACGAAGGCGGTAAATGTCAGGGAGTTGCCGCAGGGAGGAAAAACGGACCTGTGCAGCCCGATGACCGTATGTGGTGTGTATCTTGTGAAATTAGGCAGCAACTTGTCTCCGGTGTATTCCTGCACCCAGTTATTGCCAGAAAACAGGTACTACCAGGTGCAATTTCTAGTACCTGCCCGGCGAATGTTTCAAGGTCATCGTTTGAGGAGATTTGTGGATAAAGTGGAACCGTGTTTTTCCAATGCCCCGGTTTTTTGCATGATCAGGTGTTTGATGAAAATCTTTCCCTGTGTCTCTCTTACCGTACAATGTTGCCTGTATTTCACATTTTGGCACGTTCATTCTTGTAAATTACTCAGCCAGTTCTTAGTTTACACAATACTACAGTATCCTGTAGTGGGCTCATTCCGTTGGCAAACTCAAATGACAACGTTACACAAACTAGCCCGTTTGCTTCCACATGGAGCAAAGAACCCCGCGTGTTGGTGTCTGTTTTTTCTAAGTACCCTGCAATGTCGTCTTTGTCAACAACATTAGTCCTTAATAAAGGAAAGTCACATTTAATGTTTGTTTCACTTGTAGACAGACCCTTTGGAATAATCATTGGAATAATCACAAAAACTGACGAGTCATTGTACATGGCTAGAAATGACACAGTTTCCACGTAGCTGCAGCGTTCTATTTTTTTTTGCTGCCCCCAGTCTTCTCTTGGATAAAATTCATCGTAGGTAAAAAAAGGAGACCCTTGTTGTCCACCATTGTTGTTGTTTTTGCGTTGGCTTTTGCATTACCATTTTGAAGTGAAAAGCTGGCGACAACAGTAGAGCTGTGCCGAGTCGATTCCGGGCAGTGGAAAAGGACACTTCTAACTATTGATTAAAATTAATTAATCAAATCATTTATTCATTCTATTATACAGTGGTGTGAAAAACTATTTGCCCCCTTCCTGACTTTTTATTCTTTTGCATGTTTGTCACACAAAATGTTTCTGATCATCAAACACATTTTAATATTAGTCAAAGATAACACAAGTAAACACAAAATGCAGTTTTTAAATGAATGTTTTTATTATTTAGGGAAAAAAAAATCCAAAGCCACATAGCCCTGTGTGAAAAAGTCATTGCCCCTGCACCTAATAACTGCTTGGGCACCCTTAGCAGCAATAACTGCAATCAAACGTTTGCCATAACTTGCAACAAGTCTTTTACACGCTCTGGAGGAATTTTGGCCCCCTCATCTTTGCACAATTGTTGTCATTCAGCTTTATTTGAGGCTTTTCTAGCATGAAGCGCCTTCTTAAGGTCATGCCACAGCATCTCCATGGGATTCAGGTCAGGACTTTGACTAGGCCACTCCGAAGTCTTCATTTGGTTTTTCTTCAGCCATTCAGAGGTGGATTTGCTGGTGTGTTTTGGGTCCTTGTCCTGCTGCAGCACCCAAGATGGCTTTAGCTTGAGTTGACCAACAGATGGCCGGACGTTCTCCTTCAGGATTTTTTGCTAGACAGTAGAATTCCTGCTTCCATCTATCCCAGCAAGCCTTCCAGGTCCTGAAGCAGCAAAACAAGCCCAGACCATCACACTACCACCACCATATTTGACTGTTGCTATGAAATGCTGTGTTACTTTTACGCCAGATGGAACGGGACACGCAACCTTCCAAAAAGTTCTACTTTTGTCTCGTCAATCCACAAGATATTTTCCCAAAAGTCTTGGCAGTCATCATTTTGTGTTCAATGATGTTATCTTTGACTAGTAGCAGAAATATTTAAGTGTGACAAACATGCAAAAGAATAAAAAATAAGTAAGGGGGCAAATAGTTTTTCACACCACTGTATGATTCTGTCAGTGGTGATTGCTCTAAGACTGCAAAGGAAGCTCAAAAGAGTGAAATATTTCCTAAAGAATTTCCTCATTGACTAAAAAAAGCGCAAGAATACCTTCATTTTTTGTTTAGAATCAGCTACTTATCACTGACCTGACGTTATTGACATTCATCCCAGCAGAGTCACAGCGTTTTAATAAAGCCTTACACAGTCGGATGCTGACTTTGATGGGGAAGCGTAGAGTGAGAAACTGGACGGTCATTGGATAAACACTGGGCTTTGTCCCACCCATTGGAGGCTCAGCATCTCTGGGGTCTATGTGGAAGTTGGCTGGCCTCTGCATGATGATTAGATGATCTGTGTGAGGCGGAATCCCTTTTTGATTGACAGCGAAATGAGCAAATCAGTGATTGTGAAGTATAAGCATCCACTGGAGCATTTACCGATCCCCAGCGACTGTGTCTTTGTGAAAAACTACTAGGAAAGGTGGGTCGAATTTACATATAAACAAATAAATAAATGTATCATTGAGGCCTGGAAAAAAATGAGCTTCCCATTCTTGAGCTACCAGCAGCTGCCACTGGTATCTGTTGTATATCAAAGATTTGGAATTGAAATACCCTTCCGTAGTCAACTTTATACTGTATCAAGTAAACTTTGTTTGGCAGCTAAGTGGAAAATGTTTTCCCAATTTCTGTTGATAAAAGGTAATCCAAATGCAGGCTATTTTAAGAACTAACTAATTAGTGTTGCTTTTTTTTCCCTTTTTCTTCTTCCAGGTCTGCAAACAGCTTGAGGAGAGAGATAATGAAGTGTTCTATTTTGCCCTCCCTATTTGTAGCTTGCTCCAGACTTAATTGTGGCTAATTAGGCAGTGATGTGAGTATTGATAAGTAGCGGGGTGACACACCTTTTTTCAAGGTGGCCAAGAGAGACATCAAAGACGCTTCTCGTCGTGACGGAGGGTTTTAATCGTCGGCAGATTCAAAGCGTTTGGCTCTGGCAACTTTCTAATCAATTAGTAATGGTCACATCCTGTCTGTAAAAGAAAAGTTGAATGCCTGTTCTGATTTGGAACACAATTTGGGGTAAAAGAAGCCCCGAGATGTTCGACTTTTTTGCAT
This sequence comes from Oostethus manadensis, assembly GCA_024372805.1. NCBI lineage: Eukaryota > Metazoa > Chordata > Actinopteri > Syngnathiformes > Syngnathidae > Oostethus > Oostethus manadensis. The sequence goes on along the minus strand of QODF01000084.1, from coordinate 1,408,628 downwards.
TGGAAATTCAGGAGTGAGCTTCATATCAGCTGACGGACGTCATACGACCACTACAGAGTGTCGTTCGGGACGTGGGTGATACATGTGATCGACCAGTGCAATTGATGTAACGAGCACGCCTGATGTAAATAGTCTCCCCGTTATGTACTAATTAACAGTCGAAAGGATCGGATGTAGTACACAATGATCTGCCTATGTAGTAACAACCGGTACACCATACACCGGGGGGTTTTAGACCATCCATCCATTTTCTATGCCGCTCATCCTCATTAGGGTCGCGGGTATGCTGCAGCCTATCCCAGCAGACTTTGGTCCGGGAGGCGGGGTACACCCTGGATGGCCGCCAGTCAATCGCAGGGCAGACGTACAACCATTCACGCTCACATTCACACTCTAATGGACAATTAGAAAACCCACGCACGCACGGGGAGAACATGCAAACTCCACACAGAGAGGCCCGACGGAGATTCGAACCCTGATCTCCAGACTGTGAGGCCAACATGCTATCCACTCATCCACCGTGCGGCGGATTTTAGACTGCAAGGTTCATTAACTCATACCCCATTTTTGCGTATTTACAATATTGGTACATCTAGCCATTAGCCAGACAGGAAGTGAAAAACAATGACCCCAAGTGCCCAAGATTCACTTGTTTGTGAGGTCAACACCCTTTAAAGCTGTTTATTGGGGTCAAATTAAAGTAATATACTACTTAAGAAGTAGTATTTTATTCTCTTTCATTTTTTAAACAATTGCATTGTTAGTAATGACCTATTCCCCTTCCATGCCGCTTATAGAAAAAAAAGAGCTGAGATTTGACCCAATACTTTTTTTTCCCCATACGTGTGCCAAACAGTAAATATTAAAGCCACAGTGACCCTTGCGGTTCTTGAGTGTGAACCAGATGCACCGACGCCGAACAGAAACCCCAGACATGAACAGAACATGCTACTTTTTCCTGCAGTAAATTGATTTCAGTATACCAGATTCCATTGTGTCTTGCAGGAGCAGCTTGTGCACACACATCCCTCCATCGTCAGGAGGTTAGCACAGTGCCAGCGCCATCCTCCACTTAAGACTGGCTGAAAGTGGGGCGAGGAAGGTAGCGAGGGATCACTGTTTACCCACCTGGCCAATTAGAAAACAGAGACGACTAGAAGATGTAGTCTGCCTCCGGTAGCAGGTACTGTTATGGCACTTGGCAGTTGCTAGGCAACACTGGCTGTCTGTTATTGAACAAAACTGTGTGTGGATGTTATATGACGATATCACTGTAGTAATCAGTTAAAAAAAAAAAAGATAAAGTGAGGAGGGAAGAAAAAAAAAAAAAAGAAATCTGGTTTTGTTTATTTTTGAAGAGGACCAAAATTGATCAGCACAGACTGAGTGAGCTCAAGTTATGTAAATACATTTCTGTTTTCAATCCAAGCCCTGGGATACAGCACATTCCAAGCGGGTAACAATTTATCAGTCGTCGCTGAGTTGTCCGACACTCCCGATCTGGAACATCAATCTCGTATGAAAATTTGGCCATTGTCGTTTGCCGAGGCGAAAGATGAGCTATGGGCCGGTGTCAGGTTGAGATCTATGCAGGGGGGTGCAGCGTAAGCTGAAATTACAAGTGCATTGACAATGTGGCACATGTGGCTAGAAAGGTTATAAATGCACCATTGATTCCATATTTACACGGTGTATATATTTGACATAACAAATGACTTGCTGTCGTATCTCATGTAATATCTGCGAACTTGTCTTCACTCATTGGCAGAAAAGACCAAGCGCCGGTTTGGGGTAAGGCCTTTGTCAGGGTGGAGGCCTTTATCGGTACAGTTTTTAAAATAACGCCTGTAACTTAAGTATGGAGGCACAGGGTATTGTCCCCACAGAGTCACACAGAGCTTGATGCTCTTTTATGCCTTTATACTGACCTGAACACATCAACAGTAGTGCAATTCCAGCACCATATGCAGTGGTGGGAAATCAAACAAATGTAAATATTAGTCAATGACAACACAACTGAAGACAAAATGCAGTTTTTAAATTGAACTTTTTATTAGGGATGTCATTCATTCATTCATTTTCAGGGTCGCGGGTAGGCTGGAGCCTATCCCTGCTGACATTGGGCAGGAGGCGGGGTACACCCTGGACTGGTCGGCAGTCAATCGCAGGGCAAGCATTCACACCTAATGGGCAATTCAGAGTCTCCAATTAACCTAACAAGCATGTTTTTGGAATGTGGGAGGAAAGCGGAGTACCCGGAGAAAACCCACACACGCACAAGGAGAACATGCAAACTCCACACAGAGATGCCTGACGGAGATTCGAACCCAGAACCTCCTGACTGCGAGGCCAACATGCTACCCATTCATCCACCGTGCGGCCATTAGGGATGTCCGATATCCAATATGCTGATATTGTCCAAGTCTCGGTTTCCGATTCCAGTATCCATTGACACCGATGAGTGTATCCCATATTTGGTGGAATTGTGACCCACAATATTCACCAAGTGGACCTTGACTCCTCACATTGTGAATCGCATCTCCACATTTGGTGAACTTCGATGTGGGTAAAAATGTTGACTGACAACAGTGACGACAACGAGGTCGTACCATCAGATCTACTCTAACCAGTTGGCTAGAGTCGGTGCTATGGGCGCTTGCAACGCAACCAACCCCAGTGGTTGTAAGACGTTGGAGCACTGAATGCGTCGATGACAGCCAGCGCAAGAGCCCATAGGCCTATATGCTACAGTTTTTAAAAATCATTTGTCATTATAGGGAAAAACTAGATATCAGCATCTACTGACATTTTTATGACAATATCGGGCCAATAATATCTTCAGCCAATATTATCATCCCTACTTTTTATTATTAAGGTAGAAGAAAATCCAAACCTGCATGGCCTGTGTGAAAAAACGATTGCCACTAAACCTATCGACTGGTGGGCCACGCTTACCAACAACAACTGCAATCAAACGTTGGCAATAGATATTTTTGGTAGATTGGATTTTGGCATTCAGCATAGTTCATGGTTCCATTTATCACAGAAACTCTTCCAGGTTCCGACTTAGCAAAACGTCCTAGACCATCCCACTACCACCACCGTGTTTTGTAATGGAGTTGTCCCGCGGCGATGAGGTGTGTGTCCGGACCCCCAGACGCAGAGGCGAAGAGGCAGGTGGGTTTCAACAGTTCTTTTAATGAGTGAGGTTGGCAACTAAAGGCGATGGTGAAAAAACTGTACCATGAATGAAAACAAAGAACCTGTCAGAGACAGGGAGCTGCTGGAGACGCTTGGAGTGGTGTGCAGAAGATTCGGCGCACGAGACGCAGACTTGGGTATGAGGTAGAATAATCTGGCGTCTCTCACCAGACAGCACTCATCCTTAATAGCGGGCCTGGTTACACCCAGATGTGTCCAGCAGCTCCGCCTCCAGCCGGCCGAGAAGGATCTGGAAAGATCACATAAGGAGAAGGCAGGGAAACTAAGGCAGAATAGGAGCGTGTGCGTGACACATGTTCTTTTTTCTGAAATGTGGTGTTACTTTTACGCCAGTTGTAATGGCACCTTCCGAAAAGTTCAACTTTTGTCTCTTCAGACCACAGAGTATTTTCCCAAAGGTCTTGGGGATCATCAAGATGATTTCGGGCAAAATTGAGACGATGTTCTTTTTGTTCAGCGGTGTTTTTTGCCTTGGAACATGCAGGCCTTTTTGTCTAGTGTCTTTCTTATGATGGAGTTAGAAACACTGACCTTAACTGAGGCAAATAAGGCCAGCATTTCTTTGGATGTTGTTGTGGGGCCTTTTGTGACCTCTTGGATGAGTTGTTGCTGCGCTCTCAGGGTGGTCTCGGTTGGCCGGCCACTCCTGGAAAGGTTCACCACCGTTGCATGTTTTCACCATTTGTTGATAATGGCTCTCACTGTGGTTCACTGGAGTCCCAAAGCTTTAGAAATGGCTTTCTAACCTATTTATACAAACAACGCACACAAACGACACCTCAATGGTTGTCGCCTTTCTTTGTGTCGGGGCAGGTCCTAACAAGCACTGAGCTCTCCATGCTGGCTCGTGTTTTTTACTTGATGACAGAGTGAAGGACATTCTGTACCTCTTAATGTGAAGCTACAATTTGCTCTAAGTACATTCAAAATATGTGAATTCAACTTGTCATTGAATGCAACCTCTCATTGTTCATAATTACACGGTTAAAGTGTGATTTTAATGTAATACTAATATAGCATTATCTACTGTACTACTAAAACTCTGTTCATAACATGCAAACTTGTGGGTGTATTTCAGACATAATTGCAAATGGTGATTAATCACAATTGATGTGATTACTGCTAATCATATTAAACATGTTAATAATATGACAATCTTCCATCCATTTTCCACGGCTTATCCGGGTCCGGGTCGCGGGGGCAGCAGCTTCAGTAGGGAAGTCCAGACCTCCCGGTCCCCAGCGACCTCTTCCAGCTCCATCGGGAGGACACCAAGGCGTTCCCAGGCCAGCTGTGAGACATAGTCCCTCCAGCGTGTCCTAGGTCTTCCCGGGGGCCTTCTCCCGACTGGGCATGCCCGAAACACCTCACCAGGGAGGCGCCCGGGAGGCATCCGGACTAGATGCCCGAGCCACCTCAACTGGCTCCTCTCGATGTGAAGGAGCAGCGGCTCTACTCTGAGCTCCTCCCGGATGGCCGAGCTCCTCACCCTATCTCTTAGGGTGAGTCCAGCCACCCTACGAAGGAAACTCATTTCCGCCGCTTGTATCCGCGATCTCGTTCTTTCGGTCATGACCCATAACTCATGACCATAGGTGAGGGTGGGAACGTAGATCGATCGGTAAACAGAGAGCTTTGCCTTCCGGCTCAGCTCTCTCTTCACCACGACGGTCCGGTACAGCGACCGCATTACTGCAGATGCTGCACCGATCCGTCTGTCGATCTCACGCTCCAACCTTCCCTCACTCGTGAACAAGAACCCGAGATACTTGAACTCCTCCACCTGAGGCAAGACCTCACTCCCAACCCGGAGGGTACAGTCCACCCGTTTCCGACTGAGAACCATGGCCTCGGATTTGGAGGTGCTGAGTCTCATCCCAGAAGCTTCACACTCAGCTGCAAACCGCTCCAGTAAACGCTGAAGGTCACAGCCTGATGAGGCCATAAGGACCACATCGTCTGCAAATAGCAGAGACGAGATCCTAAGGTCACCAAGCTGGACTCCCTCAACACCTTGACTGCGCCTAGAAATTCTGTCCATGAAGATTATGAACAGAATCGGTGACAAAGGGCAGCCTTGGCGGAGGCCAACGTTCACCGGAAACAAGCTCGACTTACTGCTGGCAATGCGAACCAGGCTCCTGCTTCGATTGTACAAGGACCGAATGGCACGTAGAAGCGGACCATCAATCCCGTACTCCCGGAGCACCCCCCACAGGACACCACGAGGGACACGGTCGAATGCCTTTTCCAGGTCTACAAAGCACATGTAGACTGGTTGGGCAAACTCCCACATACCCTCGAGTACCCTTGCAAGGGTGTAGAGCTGGTCCAGTGTTCCGCGACCGGGACGAAAACCACATTGCAGCTCCTCTAACCGAGGTTCGACTAACGGTCGTACCCTTCTCTCCAGCACCCTGGAGTAGACTTTCCCAGGAAGGCTGAGGAGTGTGATCCCCCTATAGTTGGAACACACCCTCCGGTCACCCTTTTTAAAAATGGGGACCACCACCCCGGTCTGCCAGTCCAGAGGTACTGTTCCTGACTTCCATGCAATGTTGTAGAGGCGTGTCAACCAACACAGTCCTCCAACATCCAGAGCCTTGAGAAATTCTGAGCGGAACTCGTCTACCCCCGGAGCCTTGCCACTGGGGAGTGATTTGACTACCCCAATTACCTCAGCCACGGTGATAGAACTGTCCACGTACGTATCCTCAGACTCTGCTTCCTCTATGGAAGGCATGTCAGTGGGATTGAGAAGGGCCTCGAAGTATTCCTTCCACCGACCAACTATATCCACAGTCGTGGTCAGCAAGCCCCCGTCCGCACTGTAAACAGTGTGAACTGGGGGCTGCTTCCCCTTTCTGAGGTGTCGGACGGTTTGCCAGAACCTCTTCGAGGCCGACCGAAAGTCGTGCTCCATAGCCTCACCGAACTCCTCCCACACCCGAGTTTTTGCCTCGACCACCGCCGAAGCCGCGTGCCGCTTGGCCTGCCGGTACCTGTCAGCTGCTTCGGGAGTCCCGCAAGCCATCCATGCTCGATAGGACTCCTTTTTCAGCTTGACGGCAGCCCTAACCCCCGGTGTCCACCATCGGGTTCGGGGCTTGCCACCACGACTGGCACCGACCACCTTGCGGCCGCAACCACAACTGGCTGCCTCAGCAATAGAGGCACGGAATACGGCCCATTCGGACTCAATATCCCGGTCCTCCCTCGAAATGCAGGCGAAGCTCTGCCGGAGATGAGAGTTGAAGACTCGACGAACGGGAGATTCTGCCAGACGTTCCCAGCACACCCTCACTACGCGTTTGGGTCTGCCAGGTCTGTCCGGCATCCTTCCCCGCCATCTAATCCAACTCATCACCAGGTGGTGGTCAGTTGACAGCTCAGCCCCTCTCTTCACCCGCGTGTCCAGAACATGCGGACGCAGGTCTGATGATACGACCACAAAGTCGATCATAGACCTGCGACCTAGGGTGTCCTGGTGCCAAGTGCACTTATGGACATCCTTATGTTCGAACATGGTGTTTGTTATGGACAAACTGTAATTCGCACAGAAGTCCAGCAACAACACACCGCACGGGTTCAGGTCAGGGAGGCCGTTCCTCCCAACCACGCCCCTCCAAGTCACACTGTCATTGCCCACATGGGCGTTGAAGTCTCCCAGTAGAACTATGGAGTCACCAGCTGGGGTGCTCTCCAGCACCCCTCTGATAGACTCCAAGAAGGCTGGGTACTCTGAACTGCCGTTCGGCGCATAGGCACAAACCACAGTCAGGACCCTTTCCCCAGCCCTAAGGCGTAGGGAAGTAACCCTCTCGTTTACTGGGGATGACTCCAACACAGAGGCACCAAGCCGGGGGGCTAACAATAAGCCCACACCAGCTCGCCGCCTCTCCCCTGCGGCAACTCCAGAGAAGAACAAGGTCCAGCCCCTCTCAAGGAATTTGGTTCCAGAGCCTAAACTGTGGGTTGAGGTGAGTCCGACTATATCTAGTCGGAATCTCTCCGCCTCTTCCACAAGCTCGGGCTCCTTCCCCACCAGAGAAGTGACATTCCATGTCCCAAGAACCAGATTTGGTCGCCGAAGCCCAGGTCGCCCGGACACCCGCCCTCGACCACTGCCCAAATCACACAGCACCGGACCCTTATGCTTGCCCCTGCAGGTGGTGGGTCTGCGGGGGGGAGTTCCCGTGCGGCTTCTTCGGGCTAGGCCCGGCCAGGTCCCACGGGTGAAGACCTGACCACCAGGCGCTCGCCTGCGAGCCCCTCCCCCAGGCCTGGCTCCAGGGTGAGGCCCCGGTATCCCACGTCCGGGCGAGGTGCGGTCACTCCTCTTGTTTTTTTTCATACGGGTCTTCTGAATCACTCTTAGTCTGGCTCGTCACCTAGAACCTGTTTGCCTTGGGAGACCCTACCAGGGGCATAAAGCCCCCGACAACATAGCTCCTAGGATCACTCGGGCACTCAAACCCCTCCACCGCGGTAAGGTGGTAATTCACCAATCTTATTGTTTTATAATATTAACTAATGTCTTTTTAATTATTTTTGATTATTAACATTGTAACTTGCAACCTGTGTTGTGATAAAATGCAATAAATATTCATAGAACGTTCTCCGTTTTGTGTACAGCAGAGCTTTCTCTTTAAACTCCATTGTAACTTTCACACACACGGATGTTGCGGATGGCATCGATTGTACAGTTTGTGCTTTCAAGGTGTAGTGGCATCATCATGAGTAGTATGATTGGAATGTAATGAATTGTGCATGAATACAGGCTAACAGTGCGCACGTTGGTTGAGTGGGTAGCATGTTGGCCTCACAGTCAGGAGATCAGGGTTAGAATCTCCGCCGGGCATTTCTGTGTTTGTGTGCGTGCGTGGGTTTTCTCTGGGCACCCCGGTTTCCTCCAACATTCCACATGCATGGTAGGTTAATTGACGACTCTAAATTGTCCATAGGTATGAATGTGAGCGTGAATTGACTGCGATTGACAGGCGACCAGTCCAGGGTGTCCCAAGTCAGCTGAGATAGGCTCCAGCATACCCGCGACCCTAACGAGGATGAGCGGCATAGAAAATGGATGGATACAAGCTAATATACGATAAAACAAAACAGTATTGTCTACCTATGGCAAGTGTACAAGACTGTATCACATTTGCTGTGGGGGTGGTGATTGAATTGAAAAATTGAAAAATGATTGAAACACATGGAGTCATGTTAAAATTAATCACCACCATTTATTGGTACCACCTGGTATTTTCTTGATGATGCGTCTATTGGAGGTTTGGCATGTCTTTATTCGAGTGGAGGATGCCTTAACAATTAAATTCAGCAAGGAGTGTGCACATTTTTGGACCGGTGAGCCACATTGGGTTTAAAAAAAATTGCCCAAGTGTGCCACAGCAGCACTGCAAGTCACGTTGACAGCTACCCACCCTCGGTCTAGTAGATCTAGCCGGAAATGTAACATTTTTCTGTATGATTTGATAACAAATTCAGCTAAAAAAAAGCATTTTTTCAATATGTTCTCACATAGTGGCCTCTGCTTGAATAGACGCCATGTCCCAAATTATTCTGTATTGTCCATTTACAAAAATACTTGCATAATCTGCAGACAGGGAAAAAAGGGGGTACTCGTAGGTAACTGTAACAACTGAATGACACAGTCGGCAGCTTTACCACCAACCAGAGCAGACACTTGTAAAGCGGTGGTACCTGTAAAGCTGACCTTAGAGCGCAGTGAGTTTGCCTTATGTAGACCAATGCTGTCTTCTTTTACCTTATATCGGGTTCAATTCACTATGCTGCCGTCATTACATCCATATCATAACTACTTGATATGCTGCTCTTATTTATTTGATTCCAATCAAGGACAAATTGTTGTTACCCACATTTAGATCCGAAAGTCACACCTAATTCTAATTCAGTGACTCTGCATTGTAGCTGCAGCTTAACTGTTTCATTGTTTCAAATGAATATTCAAAGCCATGATGTATATAAGTGCATCCACAAAACTTTACTATGCCATTGCTAATGGTGCTGACATTGCACTCGTTTATAACCGGGGCTCTTAAAAAGCTGGATTTATGTTCAGCTTTTATTATTGGAGTCAGACTGTAGGAACGCATTACAGAGAGGGCAACTGGCCAAATTGTCTATTAGTGCATTTTGTCAGATGTGCAGCATATAAGGAGCGCGCATATAAAATCATCACTAACTATTATATAATCTGGTCCTGCAGCCCGCAGTAGTTCAAAGGGAGTTTGGTATTATGGCCAACAGCGTTGATTCCAACCAACTCTCTTCCCTTTCTCTTTCTCTTGCACTGTGGCAGTCCAGCAGCGCCAGTTTGGCCTCAGGCTGACTGATCACAAGAAGGAGCAGCATTTTGAATTCATGTGCGGACTGAGTCACACGGCCCGTGCATTAGTCTCTACCCAGTTTTGTGCATCTTTTGCCGTTACACACCGCTATGATTGAAATGGAATTTTAATGGCTTTTCTCTGCTAAAACCATATCGCTGTCTTTTCCTATTTGTCTTCGGATTTATCTCCTGCCTGATAATGCTCTTTTGTGGTCGTTCTGGGGTATTTGCTGTGCAGCCTCATGCCAGGTATGTCGGCCGTCCTCCTCTTGCAGATTTTACTTTTATGAGACCCGGGAATTTAATAGCTCTTTTGGCATGGAAACCACAGGTAAGCCTTATCCTGTGTGTTTATAAGCTGCATATGCAAAAATAATATTTCCTTATTTCGGGTGTTGATTTGATTATGATAGCATTCCTACATTTAGTCCTGCATGGCAAAATATCGCGTATGCAAGAGAATGCATATAATAATATAGCTCTGTGCTCCATAACAGGGTTTCATCAAATATGTAAATTTGAAATCCTAACCTCAAAAATGTCATCATACTGGACAAAAGTGATCACACCCCTCAAATGTCATACATGTGAGTATAGCTTCTCAAGGGACAATACTACAATATACTTATTGGGCCCCAACGAAATCTGTTTTATTTTTTCCCAAATTTCGTTGTTTTTTCTCTGCCCAACTTCTGTTTATTCTGGTTAAATTGATTTACAATTCCATTTTTGACATTTTACACTTATTGTTACCAGCACAGTGTGTGTGATGTTTGGGTTAGTCAGTTAATGAAATGCAAAAAACCTTACATTTACTGATGCAATACATCCATGGATAATTGTACCCAGTAGTTGAGAAATGGATGTAGCTTGGCTAACTTTTTGAATGGGACGTCAGCTTCTGCACACACTGCTACCAAATCGTCAACAAACGGTAATAGTCGCCCATGCGAGCGCGAATAGAAGCCAAGCCAAGAGGAGGTTCTGCCAACTTTCGCCGGTGTTTGACATGTTTCGTCCGGGAGGGGGCGATGTAGTGATCGCAATGACATTCCACCACGATTGAGCCGGCCGCCGAGGAATTATGCACCCACACGAACGTTCCTTCTCCTCACGAGGTCAGCATTTCATTCACATTATGTCAACTTCTGCCAGAATCTACGTTTTAACTGCAAATTCCGTAAACTGATTGGCTGATTCCACGATTCCGTCCGCGATTCCCTAAACGTGGAAGTTATGCGACCCATAAACGAGTGGTCCGTGTACAGCTCTGACGAGAAGTTGACACACAGTTAGTATCAGGTCACAGGTCACAGTGAATGTCCAATATTATTATAATTCATGTTTGCTCTCAATGAGGCATAGCTTGTTGGTGTTGGCAGCACTCATGCAGTCCTCAGATTTTGACATTACCACCACCATACCTGACTGGGCACGACACAATGATGTTGCCCCTCACTTGTATTAGGTCTTCTCAAGGGACAATAGAATAGATATCAAATAGCAGTATAGATTTAATATTCAACAAAAGTAAGTCAACAAACGGCCATTATTATCTAAATAGCTGCCAACACGAGTGACATTTTGTGAGCACTATTGTTATCGAGCACCCGATCCTCTCAGGCATGGAATTCACCTGAGTTATTAGAATCCTCTTCCACTCCTCCATGATAACATCACCGCTGGAACTGGTGCAAGTTACACACCTTGTGCTCCTCCTCCTCTTTCTGTACTTCTGCTTGAGGATGCCCCACAAGTGCCCCAGAGGAGTTCAAATTTGGTGGAGACCGACTCCACCATCTTCACCTTCAGCTTCCTTGTCATTTTGTTTGGACTCCTTATCGTGTTGGAAAACTGCAGCCCAGTTTCCTAAGGAGCATGAATCTATTTCACAATGTCACATGTTGGCGTTTGTTTCCTTTATTGTTCAACAGTGCTGGCAGCACTCATGCAGTCCCCAGACCGTGACACTACCACTACCATGCTTGCGCGCACGCACAATTATCTTGCCACTTAATTGTGTTTTTTTTTAAAGCTGTGGCTGTGCTCTGAGACTTTTTTGTCTTTGCAACCAAGTAAAAACTGGCCTATTTTTAGGTCCAAACCCTGAATTCAGGAAGCGCTGCCTGACAGAATCAATAGTACAATTGAAAAAGGTATGTGCAAACTTCCTCCATTATAACCTTTAGGAAGTGTTGGAAGTATTATGCAGGTATTGACATTCTCAACCCGCTGCCAGCCACGAATGAGAAGTAATACCTGGAGGAGCTCACCTATTTATATTCATGGTTGTTCCTGAACAGGAAGGGGGCAGTGCAGTGAACCTCTCTGACATCAGCCAGCGGAGGGATTCCGAGAGAACAGCGCACGGATAAAGTGAAGTTAAAACCCCCCGAATTTTTGCACACGATGAGCGTAATCCCCCCGGGTGAATCTCGCCTTGCGGTTTATTTCATTTCACTTCCCCCGGAGGTGACCTTCAGTTTCTTTACGAGTCACACACCGCGTGCTCGGGGTGTGTCAGGCAAGCGGCTCGTTAGTAAGGCGGGACTCGGTGTTGAAGCGAAGTGACATGATGCCGGCGGATCCAGCTTGTCACTTTTGTTTGCTTGTTTTTTGTGTTCTTTCCCATGCAAACTTGACGGCAGGGATATGCAAACAAAGCGAGCATGTTACGCAAATGACTTTGGTGTGCATGGAAATCTGCGGATTCTTCTCTACAACTACACCATCCACTTGACCAATATTCCTCCCGTCCCTGTACATCGATGTGGGTTATTCCACCTCCGAGCACCCAGTGTGTGTGTTAGCGCCGGCCGGGCTGTGAGGTGAGGCCGTTTGGGGGCCGTCACAGACCTCCATCCATCCATTTTCTATACCGCTTATCCTCATGGATGCTGGAGCCTATCCCAGCTGACTTTGGGCGAGAGGCGGGGTACACCCTGGACTGGTCGCCAGTCAATCGCAGGGCACATATAGACAAACATTCACACTCTAATGGACAATTTAGAGTGGCCAAAGAAGCTAACATGCATATTTTTGGAATGTGGGAAGAAAGCGGAGTACCCGGAGAAAACCCACACACGCACGGGGAGAACATGCAAACTCCACACAGAGATGCCCAACGGAGATTTGAACCCAGGTCTTCCAGATCTCCTGACTGTGTGGCCAATGTGCTAACCACTCAGCCACCGTGCGGCCATGTCACGGACCTGATTAATACACTTCCACAATCCCATCAGTTCAGGTGGACGCAATGATGCCTGGAGGAGGTCGTTTGATAGCCAGCTCTGAAATGCTTTTATAATCCGTTAATTAGACATTCACTTAATGGTCCTGTAGCTATCACTTGATAGTTCCTCGATAAAGTTTAGATCCTGAAAATGGAGTGTCACCAGGCGGGTGCCTTATCAGGCCAGCCAAGTAACGGGAGAGTCCTCATCGGGATTAGAACCTGACCGTTTCGTGACTCAAGCTGACCACCAGTACAGGACGGTAGTCAGCATTGAACATGCCAATGGACATTTGGGTTTCTTTACCAAGGAAGATGTTTTGCATTTTCCCTCATTTCATTATACGGTGGAACCTCGGGATACAAAATTAATTCGTTCGGAGGGGCTTTTGTGTCTCGGACTTTTCGTATTATGAGACATATTTACATATAAATGGCGGAAATTCGGGTCGAGCTTCATGGTGGAGGAGACGGCGGCAAAGTTTTGACAGAAGGCAGAAATCATACGTAAGTTTATGTACTGTAACTTCCGTTAAATTAATACACTTCATTACATGCCAAACTTAACATTATGATTTTTTTTATTTGAATTTTTAACAGTGGACAGGAGCTTTTCAGTGGGACGCCGGGATTGGCCACGGTTAGGGATTTTTGGACAAAGAGACTGAGATAACCTGCTTCTTCTTCGGTTTTATGGCAGCTGGCGTCCATTACTTTGGTACATTACCACCCCAAGGGAGGGCAGTCTGTATGGCGGTGCAGTCCGTTCAAAATTCTGGGCAAAACTTTTCATGTTCGTATTTTGAGTATTTTTTTGGATACGGAAATATTTTCAAACCCAATTTTTATTTTTCAAATAATAAATCACTGGTGTATGTTCCAGCATACACCAGTGACCCTACTGTGGACATATTATCCTTCAGAATTTTATGGTAGACAGTCATGGCCGACCACTCCTCGGAAAGTTCCCTTTTTGTGGATAATGGCTCTTACTGTGGTTTGCTGTGGTCCCAAAGCTTTAGAAATGGCTTTATAACCTTTTCCACACTCATTCATTCATTTTCTATGCCGCTTATCCTCATTAGGGTCGCGGGTATGCTGGAGCCTATCCCAGCTGACTTTGGGCGAGAGGCGGGGTACACCCTGGACTGGTCGCCAGTCAATCGCAGGGCACATATAGACAAACAAACATTCACACTCACATTCATACCGATGGACAATTTAGAGCGGCCAATGAAGCTAACATGCATGTTTTTGGAATGTGGGAGGAAACCGGAGTACCCGGAGAAAACCCACACACGCACGGGGAGAACATGCAAACTCCACACAGAGATGCCCAATGGAGATTCGAACCCTGAACCTCCTGACTGTGAGGCCAATGTGGTACCCACTCATCCACCGTGCGGCCCCTTTTCCACACTGATAGAACTGATTGATACTCAATTACGTTACGTTTTAACAGGGCGGGGGCAATCGGCTTGGATTTGTTTCCCCCTTAATAATAAAACGTTTCATTTAAAAACTGCATTTCGTGTTAAATGGTATTATCATTGACTAATATTTACATTTGTCTGATGGTCTGGAACACTTAAGTGTGACAAACATGCAAGACAGTAAGAACCAATGTATCTATGGATTATTACTCAGATATCATATTTGTCTTTGAATGTACATTTAGCATGTCAAGTTCCATTGAACATACCGCACATACAGATCTCTGTCAATTTCTCGTGTTTATGTTGGATCTTTTGTTCCTTTGGATCCTGACAATTGTATGGATTTAATTAAAATTGTGTTCTTGTTAGGAAGAAATTAATAAGTGATAATACTTTGTTGTGAGAATATCAACAACAAAAAATACACTAATATATATCACAACATGTGTCCTGAGCTTGCCATCTTCTCCCAACATTTTAATTCTAACCATCCACAGTGGTTCCTACACTGTGACAGCGTGGGCTTTAGGTCTGGGAGTCCAGGCCCCATTCCTCATAGGGGGATAGGCCCAGACAAAGTGGCGCCTGTGGAAGTACAGGACATCAGGGGTAACAAGATCACGCTGCAGAAACAGGAGCTGGTGGAGTCATTGCAATGGTAATTATGCAATGGATCAAACTACACTTAATGTTTTAGCCTTAATATGTTGGGCAGCATAGCGGCCAATCAATATAAATGTAATTCTGCTGGCCCCTTTTCGGGCCCTTTCAACTTACAGAGGACTCATGGAGCTGAAACATGTCACATAATACTTGTAATAAGTTATTATGTATGGACAAATATCGTTCACTAGAAATATTCAAAGTCAATTCAACTTTATTTGTATAGCGCTGCAGACGTAGCTCACAATAGTCATTCACAATAAGGATTACCTACCAAAATAACACCGAACAAGACCAATAATTATTAAGGATTATTCATTATTTCAACACTTACAGAAACAGAAACGTACCTTTCTCTTGACCGTCAAATCCCAGCTTGCGTTCCCTTTTATCATCGAAGAAACGCTGGGGGCCACAAAAATATATGAAAAAAAAAATGTAATTGCTGAAAAATCGAATTGGATAATTTTTTGAGGTTACCTTAAAAATGTAGTATTTTTAAAATTATTAAAACAATACAATAAAATAGAAAATACATTAAAAAAAACAAAAAATACTATACATTTTGAAAAAAGCTGACGTACAATAGTGACTTCATATTTTTGGGTTAAAAGCATCCTCAGCTAATAGTATGTATTTAATATACAATATATATTACATATAATAAAATGTACTTAAATAACGATAAAGTTATCTGAAGCAAAAACATAATTCTAAAAACCACAAAGATTTGTCCTCATGCTTATTTGAGCTTTTCTCATTGAATACGTTGCTAACATCAGATGCCATTCTTGTGATTTTAGGTTTATTTTGATTTGAATGTGGAGTCGGTTCTCCTTTTTGACGGACACCTTTGATGGCGGTCCTCGTGAACCCGTGGGTGGACGATCAAATTGCTGGCTTGAGGTACAAATCCTTCAAAAAGTCAAATTGCTTTGAATGAGTCACTTGTGAAACAAAAATAACAGTCCCTTTATGGTACCGTACTCATGATATCTAATAATAAGCAACGTTATTGTCACATCAAAATTACCTGCTCTAGTTTTCACCTCTCGTTAGTGGCAAAACAATTACAATGTTCTTAGGCGTGCACACACGCGGGCGGCACTACTTAGCGCAGATGCTGTTGTTGGTACTTTTCTGCACTGCGACACATTATATTAGATTTCATTCCACTTAAATGTCACCTAGCTGTATTGATTTCTGGCTCTGCTTGTTGGCCGGTCTGCAGCACTTTCTGCAGGAATAACAAACTAAAAACAACGAAGCTCACCTGAGAGCACTGGCCAAGGTCAAAGGAGCGTTCCGTTCCTTTCCACAGTGGCATTGAGGTGACGCTGTGGAAAGGAGCGAATTGAGTGGATTTGTTGCAGACCCGACCGTGAGATGTGAATTTCGGCCGAGTAGCTTCCTTTTTTATATATTGAGAATTTTTATAGTTAAAGCATAAAAATTCAATCTTCTAAATACGTTTTTGAACGTTATTACTTAAGACATATTAAAACTCATGGGTGTTGCTGTAAACGTATTCCAGGGCTAGTGGACAGGAAGTGATGTCAGGGGTTAAGAGCTTGAGGTGGGTTACAGCCGCAACGGTAGCCTGTGTTAGGGCTTAATAATTCTGTTGTGAGATTTATTTTATTTTTTTACTACTTCTGATTTTTTTTGAGTTTATCCCCTCAGGGGTCGCCACAGCGAATCGATTGCCTCCATCTAACTCTGTCTTCTGTATCATCTTCTCTTGCTCCAACTACCTTCATGTCCTCTTTCACTACATCCATAATCCTCCTCTTTGTTCTTCCTCTAGGCCTCCTGCCTGGCAGTTCAAAACTCAGCATCCTTCTACCAACATATTCACTATCTCTCCTCTGGACATGTTTGAACCATCTCAGTCTGGCCTCTCTGACTTTATCTCCAAAACCTCTAACATATGCTTTTCCTTTGATGTACTCATTCCTGATCCTGTCCATCCTGGTCATGCCCAAAAAGAACCTCAGCATCCTCATCTCTGCTACCTACAAATATGCCTCCTGTCTTTTCCTCAGCGGCACTGTCTCTAGACCAAGCAACATTGCTGGTCTCCCCACAGTTTTGTATACATTTCCTTTCCTTTTAGCTGAAACTCTTGTCCTTCCTCATTGTTTCCAGGCAATTGCTACTTTCAGAAGATGCACTCTAAGCATCATGGGAAATTTAGTTTTTATATCCATAAATTAGCCGCATCATGAGAAAAAAGTAGTCGCTTGTACATCGGAAATGATGAAGCATTGATTTACTTTGTAGTACAGTAATTGTGCATGTTTGTATCATAGCTGTATAGCACAGCATGAAAATAAAACACAGTACAGTCACTCCAATTTGTAATACGGAACAAAACAGGAAGAGTAATTACATACATGGGACGGCTTGAGCACATCTGTCAATGGAAGCAAAAAATTAATCACTGATAGTGTTTTTTGGGGGCATTGGGAGGCAGCGCCAATTTGGGGACCCCAGCTGAACACAGACGTGTTATTGTTTGCTGAAATGCACTTTGTAGTTTCTCAGCTCAGACGGCAAGCAATCACTTTTCCGAAGCTGTAGTCGGTCGTGATTTGAGTTCAGCGCTTAATAGCTTTTTGTGTCAATAGCGTATTCAACAAGGCCCAGCAAATCCGCTGTGGGATTGGATGATGATGCATAATACTGCAGATTTTCATTGTGGCTAATTTCTCTTTCTGTTTTCACAAATCAAAGACATACATTGGGTGCTATTTTTTTCCTCAGTGCCTTATATGAACTAAAGACACACAACTATTTTTAGACCAGTTGAAATACTGCAGGAACTTACATGTCGCGCTGTCGGTTCTGAAGGAGGTTCAAAGTAGAGCTTCAAAATGCAAAAAGAAGAACTGGGAGTGATGCAAAGTTTAAGACTACGGCCTTTAAAAGGCAAAATCTTGGCAAAAATGGGGATACATTGTCAGTCATGATTGCTTGATGACAAAGGCAAAAACACTTTCTCTCTTTGAGATTGTTGAGCTGCATAAGCAAGGCCTCACAGTGCTCCCTTTGCTGAGGTTGGACGCAGTAAGGCTGAGGGATTCTCAAGATCCTGAGGGTTATAGAACAAAACAATCAAGTGGTTGTCCCCAAAAGGCTACTGGATTCGATTGGCTGATCGCCAATAGATTCTCGGCCCAAACGAAGGTTGCTACTGGTGCCCACAGAAGTCCAGAGTTTTAAAAACAAAAACATTTTCGAAGGCGAATTTGGACAAAAGCACCAAACATTCAACATTAGAAGGTGGAAGAAAGTTTTATTCTCCGACGAGGAAAAATAGAATCTTGATGGTCCTTATGGCTTCCAACATGACTGTCATGACCAGGAGCTCTCACCTGAAATGTTTTCTACTTGGCACCGTGGAGGGGGCGCCATCATGATCTGAGGTTCTTTTTCATTCAATGATTCTGGATGATCAATCAATCAATTAGGCTCGTGGAGACGATGCAGGGGGGCGTCCCTCATGACAACAGACACGGAGCACTCAGTTCTTCCTCCAGATTGAGTTCACACCCAATACAATCCTGGCCCAAAGGCAAAGGTTCCACCGGAATGCTGCCCTCAAGGCATAATACTCTTTTTTTCCACAGAAAAATAAACATTTCACACTTGTTGAATCAAATCAACCAAAAACATTTGCATTTTTTAAAAATGTATTTATGACAAAAGCGCGGTAATACACGCCTTTTGATGACGTAGATGTCGGACATATGCCGGCGTGTAAGTCGTTCATACTGCAGTCGCATTGCATACATATTGGATTTCTATCCACATACGAATGAGGTCACGTATAAGGGAAAGATATCGGAATTGACCTGCAGAGTGAACATAGAGTGGAAATAAACTGTATATGGGTGCAATATTAAAGCTGCCCCTCGCTATATAGCAGTTATGATATTGCTCCCTCACGATCATGTTTTTTTTCCAAAAAATAGTTAGTTGATAAATGGTTGCTGCTTTGTGCTTGGCTGGAGCCTATTAATAGTCAAACAACGTTGACAAGTTATATTTGGAATTCTGGTTACTACGCATCAATAATGTTATGAGACAATGTTAGATTACATGACCTTCACACTGCATGAAGACCGGCTACTGAGCCTGCAGGGCCAGGCCGACATACCATGGCTAAGCTCAAATAAAACAAGCTTCTCTTCTTATTCAGTGTGGAAGTGGTAAGTTGTTAGCTTCTTTGTCCTTCTTCCCCACTCTGTTTGAAACGCTTTCTTTGGAAGAAGTAAATTGGAAAGGCTAACTGGTTAGATTGGTAGCTTGCTATACTATCCTCTGCTGTCTCTCTAATAATGTTAAAACCCGTATTTGGAAAGGTCTTAAACTGGCTTTCTGTACTCTAACTACAAAAAGAATCAGTTCATTCATATTGAATCCTACTTCATGAAAATTCACTTATCACAATCGGGTCTGTGGCCAATTAACCACAATTAAGGTATCTGTTTCAAACTGTTCGATACAGTGAACCCTGTTTGACTCCACTGTGAATCAGACCCGATTCGCCTTTGCTCCTCCGTGGCAAAAATGGAATGGTTGGTGGCAGATGGTGTATCAGGCATGCAAAACTGCATTTGGTTTTCTACATAGTATATACATTGCATGCACATACATTTAAAGTCCTCTTTACCTTTCCAAAAAAAAAGTCCGTTGCGGTTGTGGAAATGTGTTTTTCTACTTACTATTGTTGTTATTATTTTATCAGGAATTTAAAGAAAATTGAATTATGGTTTATGTTTTGGATTTGTTGCCTTGACGTTGGCTGTATTGTCATTTGGATAATTGATTTTGTGTATTTTTTAATTGTTGTGTTTAATATCACACTGGATGTCGACCTGAACTGTGGAAATAATGAATTTGTTGAAGAAAACAATGTGAATATATGAATATTTATGTGAAATTATCGTTTGCCATACTGAATTGAATTGTAAATTATTTATTGATTATTTATTTTGTTATTATTTTTTCAAGACTCTAACGTTTGTTTGATGGCTCTAACATCTAAGAATGCACAGCACCAGATTTGAATGCAACAGATATATTAAACGTTGGAGGGCGGGAGACGGCGTACACCCTTGATTGGTCGCCAGCCAATCGCAGGGCAGACAAATATTCACACTTAAATTCATAACATGAACAACTCATAGTCACAATTAACCTAAAATGCATGTTTTGGGAATGTGAGAGAAAACCCAGACACATAGGAGGACATCAACCTCCACTACGAAATGCCCAACGAAGACTCGAACCCAGATCTTCCATATCTCCTGCCTGTGTGGCTATCATGCAAACCACTCGGCCACCGTGCAGCCGAGTTCAAGACATTAAAGTTTCAAATCAAAGCCGATTTGGAATTTCTGTATTGTTGCATTGTAATGAGACACATAATTACATTTCGGAATTGAAAACCTGTCATTGTTGGTGGCGTGCCTTTGAAAATAAGGCATTATTTTTGCATGTATTTTTGGACATTGAATGCAACTTTATTATTACTGTTCAACTTTCGACGTCGTTGACCACGTGAGTGGACAAACAAAATTGAAGCTGAGATTCAACCCATTCAAATGGAAGGATCAAACTGGAATGAAATATTTGTAGGATGATTACTTCTGTCTTGTCAGTGCCCACGTGAACTTGGGCAAAATGTGACCATGCAAAACACAAACTTTTGGCCCGAAGGTATTATCCAGCCATCCATCCATTTTCTAAACCGCTTATCATCATTAGGGTCGCGGGTATGCTGGAGCCTACCCCAGTGATTTTGGGTGAGAGGGGGGGTACACTCAGTAACAAACATTCACACTCACCTTCACACTCTAATGGACAATTTAGAGTCACCAATGAAGCTAACTTGCATGTTTTTGCAATGTGGGAGGAAACCGGAGTACCCGCAGAAAACCCAAGCACGCACGGGGAGAACATGCAAACCCCACACAGAGATGCCCAACAGATTCGAACCCTGAACTTCCTGACTGTGAGGCCAACATGCTACCCACTCATCCACCGTGCGGCCCCGCAGATATTATAAAATTAATAAATTAACCAGTGAATTATCTTCAATACTGTATATGGCTTCAGGTCAAATGTCTGAAAGGCTACGCCAATGTAAAATGTTCTGGAACCACTGCTTTAAACGGATGGGTGAAGGTCAATGCAACTTGCAGAATCATTCATTCATTCATTTTCTATACCGCTTAGGGTCGCGGGGATGCTGGAGCCTATCCCAGCAGACTTTGCGCGAGAGGCGGGGTACACCCTGGACTGGTCGCCAGTCAATCGCAGGGCACATATAGACAAACAACCATTCACACTCACATTCGTACCGATGGACAATTTAG
Source organism: Oostethus manadensis (assembly GCA_024372805.1). Lineage (NCBI taxonomy): Eukaryota > Metazoa > Chordata > Actinopteri > Syngnathiformes > Syngnathidae > Oostethus > Oostethus manadensis. The sequence goes on along the minus strand of QODF01000084.1, from coordinate 1,387,319 downwards.
AGTCGCCAAATAACCGTTTGTGGGAGGAAACCGAAGTACCCGGAGAAAACCCACACATGCATGGGGAGAACATGCAAACTCCACACAACGGAAATTCAAAGCTTGAACTTCCTGACTGTGAGGCCAATGTGCTACCCACTCATGCACCGCGCGACCCTTGCAGAATCAGTGCATTAAATTATTTTCTCCATCCCTAATAATGGTCCCAATCTATTGCTTGTTTATTTTGCCATCTGGGAAATTAATTCCAATGTTCAATTCAGGAGCTACAGGAAAATGTTGCTTTTCTTTGGGAAAAAAAACAGGGTCTCATTAAGACCGCCATTGCAGTTGTTTGCTGGTGTTACCACGTTGATTTATTCTCCTCCATGAACGACATACAGTCATGGATATTTGATTATGCCGCCTTCATTAGTCTCCAGCATGAATTAGTTGGCACTGTGATTTCAGAACAGATTAATGCTTTACTGCAGCGCTTTATCCTCCTTTTTAAATGATTACATTTTTTTTTTTTTTGGGTTAGAAAATGTCGCCCCGTCATTCAACACACACTTCCTCTCAGGTGTGATCATGCTGCAAAATGACAGCACACTGCTTGACTTTCAAACGACGCGAGCCATGAATTTGTCAGCCAACGTTACGATTGTAAAACTTTGAGCAGGGATGGCGCGGCCACTTGAAAATTGCCCGCCAATTATTGTAAACGGTTAATGGGCCACGCTTAAGCCTCTGGTAGGGTACTAGGCGAGAGGCTGTAATCTTTGAGCGCGAGACCTTCTCTCGGTGACAATTGTGTTGGCCTGAGTTTGAGTAATAAAAAGATAGAATGGTGCTAAACTGAGAAACGTCGCCCTCGGTGAAGGTCACTTTTGAACTGGTGGATTTTGCTTCACGTGAATTTCCCTGAAATACTCATCACCTCATGTTTAACATTTGAAGTATCTATTTTTTTTTTTTTTTTTTTTTTTGTTTTTTTTTTGTTTTTTTTTTGTTGTTTAAATTCTATCCAATTCAGTTTATTTGTAAAGCGCCAAACCGCAGTTATCTCATGGCACTACTCATGCAGGTCACACTCGTAAATGAAAACAGAGAACACCACATTGTGCAAGCACTTGGCGACGGAGGCAAGGAAAAACTCAGTCTAGGGAGAAAACCGTGAACAGAAACCAGGCTCTGTTGGGCGGTCGCTGGGTTGAGATAGAAAAATAGAGTAAAGGGATGGATGGTAGATTAAGCCAGAAGTCTTTATCTTAGTCCAAGTAATATAAAGGAGTGTTGCTGATACAAATCCGCATATCAGGGATCAGGTCCACGCTTAAGAAAAAAGGTTGTTTTTAAATTGGCTTTTAAATAGAGAGAGAGGGTGTCTGTCCCCCGGATTGAGTCGGGGAGATGGTTCGCTTTATGAACAAGCAGAGAATGCATGCAGTGAACATTCACACGGGAACACGGGTCACACGGGAACTGCTGTCGGCTACAGCTCACCCCAGTCACTGATTGTCACGACAAGTGGACGGAACCACGCGGACGGATCCCCAGATGCGGCCACACAGCAGGTGCAGGTAGGATCAGTGGGTCAGGCGGGCTACCAGTAAACTAGGGGGTAATGAGGGAGAGGCACAGCCAAACAACAAAGAAACACTATGGCTAGCAGAGGACTTGTAAGCACAGGAAGTAGGAACGTAGAAAATCATCCGGTACCCTCCTGCAGCCGTCGACCAGACTATAAAGGGGTACCCCCGATTGGGAACAGGTGTGCCAGCCTGGTAGCTCCGCCCAACTCAAGGAAGGCCTGCATCTGCGACAAGACAATCAGAGCAGTAGGGGTCTAATAAGAATAAGCCGATTACCCGGCTTGTCCGGAAACTTGCGGTAGAAGTCGGAAATGAGGGTGGGATTGAGGATGAGGGATTGAGAGACCCACAAGCGGTCCTTAGGACCGTAACCCTTCCAGTCAATGAGATACTGAACGCCTCTGCCCCGCCTCCTGGCTTCCAAAATGGTCCTTGCCGTATAGACTGGGTGTCCGTCAACCATGCGAGGGGAAGGAGGAGGCGATGGTGGCGAGCTAGGATCCCTGGAGGCAACCGGTTTCAGACGAGACACATGGAACACTGGATAAGTCCTGAAGGAAAGCGGCAGCTTGAGCTTGGCCGAAACCGAACTCACCCTCCGCACAACTTGGTATGGTCCGACGAACCTGGGACCCAGTTTCTTCGATCCCCTGCCAGGGGCAAGTCCTGGGACAACAACCAGACCTTCTGCCCAGTCTGATAATCCAGTGCCGGTTTACGGCGACAATTAGCCAGTCTCTGATTATGCCTTGCGGTACGGGACAGAGCAGCCCGTGTGTCTCGACACACCTTATGGACCCAACGAAGAAGGGCTGCCACAGATGTCACTGAAGATCTGGACTCCTGGGTGGGAAACAATGGGGGTTGGAAGCCATGAACCACATGAAACGGTGAGAGACCAGTAGAGGAGCACACCAGGGTATTATGGGCATATTCCACCCAGGGTAGGGTGCGGGTGGCAAACGCACCTTAAGGCCGACTCAAGGTCCTGGTTGGCACGTTCCGTCTGACCGTTAGACTGCGGATGGTAACCAGAAAAAGTAACCCTGCCAGCGGCTGATTGGAAGACTTGTTCCTGGTGCAGACCGCACAGGCTGCCACAAAACTCCTGGTGTCGGCTTGGAGAGAAGGCCACCAAAACTGTTTGGAAAGGAGGAATGCCGTGCGCCTGGCTCCATGATGGCAGGCGATCTTGGAACAATGGGCCCAGGTCAACAGCTCTGACCGAAGAAACCGAGGAACGAAAAGTCGCTCAGGGGGCACCCCGCCGGGGAAGGAATGTCCTCGCGTCTGGCGACCAGTTAAACAGAACCTGTCCATTAGTGGTTACCGGTACCCCCGATTGGGAACAGGTGTGCCAGCCTGGTAGCTCCGCCCAACTCAAGGAAAGGCTGCGTCTGCAACAAGACAATCAGAGCAGTACGGGTCCAATAAGAAACACCCCCCACACCTAACACAACAACCTCACCGGCAGAGCGTGACACTGATCTCACTGTAAACCCTAGCAACTTCCCAGTCCCATCCATCACAAACCGGACTCTTGGTGCTGCACTGTAGCGTGGACACGAGTGCAATGTTATGTAACATTTTGTCCTTTACTGGAATCAAGATTTTGTGCTTGTTTAATTCCGTGTCAAGCTGGTCAGCTTGCTAAGCCGCCTTGGGGCAAATTTTAGCATTTGTGGTATCGGCTGCGTGGACGGAAATAGACTTGACCTGAGAGTGTGCACGAATGTGTTATAGCTGTAATGGATAAGAGCTAACCTTGAACTTGGCTCAAGCAGTGTATGCAGCCCACCCCTTCCAGCGCATCCCCATCATTGAAATATGTTGCCTGTCATTTGTCTCTGCTTATTCATGAATCTTGTGTTGCAAAATGTCTATACAGGTATCTGTACATCACGGTTGTACCCGTTAATAAATGATTGCTGTTTCGTGGTTGACTATGGCCCATTATTAGTGAAAACATATTGAAATACAAGCTACATGTACTAGTCTGGCCACTAGCAGTCAGTAATGACACAAAACATTGATGAGACGTGACAATACATCACATTACCTTAACTCTGCATGTTCGACATGATAGAGTGAAAACAAAGTTCTCCTCCACATCTGTGTGGAAGTGGTACATTTATGACTACTTATTTTGTCTTTCTTCTCTACTCCAGGTAAAACCCTTCAAGTTTAGAAAAATCAAATTGGAGGCTAACTACAGTAGCAAGCTTACTAGCATGTTATGCAGCTGTAGCCGTCTCTTGTATCCCTGCAGTGATACCATAGCCTGCGCGTTAGCAATGTGTTGTACAAAAGAATAATATGCGTGAAAAGGGTGTTTATATATTTAACTCATATCCATCCATTTTCTTCCGCTTATCTGAGGTCGCGGGGGCAGCAACCTAAGCAGGGAAGCCCAGAGGTCCCTCTCCCCGGTCGCTTCGTCTAGCTCTTCCCAGCGGATGTCAAGGCGTTCCCAGGCCACCTGAGAGACATAGTCTCTCCAACGTGTCCTGGGTCTTCCCTGAGGCCTCTTACCGGTTGGACGTGCCCTGAAGGCGTTCGGGGGGCATCCTAACCAGATGCCCGAGCCACCTCATCTGACTCCTCTCAATGCGGGAGAATATTTAACTCATATGTTTATATATACTGTGTGTACATATGTCTACATGGCTCTAATAATGATGAAAAAATATATTTAGAAAGCCATAAACATGTTTTCCATGGTCCATCCATCCATCCATTTTCTATAACGCTTATCCTCATTAGGGTCGCGGGTAGGCTGGAGCCTATCCCAGCTGACTTCCGGCGGGAGGCGGGGTACACCCTGGACTGGTCGCCAGTCAATCGAAGGGCAGACAAACAAGCATTCGCACTCACATTCATACTCTATTGGACAATTTAGAATCTCCAATGAAGCTAACATGCATGTTTTTGGAATGTGGGAGGAAACCGGAGTACCCGGAGAAAACCCACACGTGCACGGGGGGAACATGCAAACTCCACACAGAGATGCCCAACGGAGATTCAAAGTTTTCGATGGTTTACCTATGAAAATATTCCATCTATTACTATTGAATTGGTCGAAACCAATTACCTGCAGCCTATAAGACTTTCACCATGAATCGTGTATAATTTTGAAACGTGACACCCTAGAATTGACTATAAAGTGTGCACGTAAAAAATTGTGATTGATAGGGGTTACGCCGTTATCACAGTTCTGTACATGGCGGGGTTGGTTGAGTATCAGTGTTGCTCCCATATTGGCCAAAATTACTGAATTTGACGTGGAAAAAAATATATACAAGTCTTCCGACCCAATCCAAAATCCTCAAACCAAGATGCAGTGGCAGTAAACACAGTAGCTGAAATAATTAGCCTAGCGCCTATGTCATGTGACCTGCGTGGACTTTCTTTGCATGCAAAAATGAGAACGCACAACACCCAAGTGTTTCAAGGGCACCAGGATTTAATGCCACAAAATTTGATTGACATTTGCAAAAGAATCACGGTAAGAAGTAACTGTCGGTTTTACAGTCAACTAGTGCCAAGAAGACAGGTGATCCTTAACAACAGTCCTACATGTTGAGGCACTTGGAGAACCAATTCAACCCCACTGAAGCAAGCACTTGGCGATGGAGGTGAGGAAAAATCTCCTATTGGGAAGAAACCTCAATCAGAACCCAGGGTCTGTGGGGTGGCTGTCTGGTACAGCCAGTTGGGTTGCAATAGAGAGACAGAGTAGAGGGACATAGAGTGGGTTGAGAGAGAGAACATGACAGAGGGGTTACTATGGGAGAGAGGGATGAGAACGAGCTTATCAACAACAATAAAAGTCCCATGACATCAGCAACGATGGCGATGGTCCATTTCTACCACCGTCTTCTGCGGCCTCACCACCACCAATAACGTGCAGAAAATGTGGAGGTGAGATGGAGTTCTAGTCGGCAGCATCTCCGGAGGCAGGGAACACCAATCACAGCGGAGAGAGAGAAAGACAAAGAGAAAGTGAGGTTAGTAACAGACGTCATGGATGGTGGGCATCATCAAGAAGAATGTTTCGGTACTTTATTAATGGTGGTGGAGTTAGTGGGTGCAAAATATCTCAAACACCGGTAATATATATATATTTTTTTACTACTTAAGAAATAAATTTAAGTTTTTATACTTTTTTACTTAAGTCACTTTTATTTCAAATCTGTGAATGATGCTGCTGGGTGGGGTGACCAGTCTAACATGCTATGAAAGGCTACGTGAATTTAATGCTGAAAAAAGCAGCACTGTTGCACAATAAGCTGAATATTTATTGCACAGGTAGAATGTGGTGTGTTTTAAATGTTTATTGAAGTACATGCATAATAATATTACGACAAGACAGGGGACAATTGGATTAGTATCAGTATTGGGCATAAAAAAAAGATGTATCGTGACATCTCTAGTACATACGTCTATTTGAAGGTCATACATTTTTGATACAGTGAGGGAACACAACATAAAAGTAAACAGACCAAAATGCAAAAACTGCAAACTGCCGGTGGCTAATTCTCCAATAAATATAATTAATAAATAACCCAACCATGAAAAAGAATTACATACAAATGTTGAGTTAAATGGAGGCTCTAAATCGTCCATAGGTATGAATGTGAGTATGAATGGTTGTAACAAATGTTGTACCGGATGCCTGCATGTGGCGACAAAAGCCAGTCCTTCCACCAGGCTGTTAGCTGCTTCTCTCAGCAGCTTTGATATGGACTCCATCATAAAACGTTTGCACAAAGTATGTGCATGTTGGTTACTTCCTGTCTGTGAGAGCTACATTTGAACTTAGCTACCACATCGTCACTGCAAGCAGGAATCGTGTGATCAGCTATGGGACTAGACACCCTGGAAGAAAGACCAGGTATTGCATTTGCCTTTTGTCGCCAGTTGGAGGTATTCGGTAAATGCAATAACAACCAGCAAAGGGAAAAGACAAAGACAAAACAGGCCATTTAACTCCAAAATGGAAAAAAAAGACAATAAAGATAATGCAATGACTAAATGGAAAAATCAAAGACAAAATATTTTTGTACTATTGATTCTCTTTATATTTACACATTTATTTTCTTTCACTTTTTTCAGTAAATGTCTTTTTCGATTAACGTCAAACATTGACACAAAAAGGCTCATTTGTTCCATTTAGCATACAATATTGACAAATATGACAGGGTGCCCAGACAGGAACTGTGGTATTGTATGAGGAAGTCTGGAGTGGCAGAGAAGTATGTTAGAGCGGTGCAGGACATGTACGAGGACTGTAAGACAGTAGTGAGGTGTGCTGCAGGTGTGACAGAGGAGTTCCGAGTGAAGGTAGGACTACATCAGGGATCAGCTCTGAGCCCCTTCTTGTTTGCTATGGTGATGGACAGGCTGACGGACGAGGTTAGACAGGAATCTCCATGGACTATGATGTTTGCAGATGACATTGTGATATGTAGTGAGAGCAGGGAACAGGTGGAGGAGAAGCTTGAGGGGTGGAGGTTTGCCCTGGAAAGGAGAGGAATGAAGGTCAGCCGCAGCAAGACGGAGTACATGTGTGTAAATGAGAGGGACCCAAGTGGAAGAGTGAGGTTACAGGGAGAAGAGATAAAGAAGGTGGAGGATTTTAAGTACTTAGGGTCAACAGTCCAGAGCAATGGAGAGTGTGGAAAAGAGGTGAAGAAGCGTGTGCAGGCAGGCTGGAATGGGTGGAGAAAAGTGTCGGGTGTGATGTGTGATAGAAGAGTTTCAGCTAAAATGAAAGGAAAGGTGTACAAAACTGTGGTGAGACCAGCCATGTTGTTTGGTTTAGAGACAGTGCCGCTGAGGAAAAGACAGGAGGCAGAGCTGGAGGTAGCAGAGATGAAGATGCTGAGGTTCTCTTTGGGTGTGACCAGGATGGACAGGATCAGGAATGAGCACATCAGAGGGACAGCACATGTTAGAGGTTTTGGAGATAAAGTCAGAGAGGCCAGACTGAGATGGTTCGGACATGTCCAGAGGAGAGATAGTGAATATATTGGTAGAAGGATGCTGAGTTTTGAATTGCCAGGCAGGAGGCCTAGAGGAAGACCAAAGAGGAGGTTTATGGATGTAGTGAAAGAGGACATGAAGGTAGTTGGCTCAAGAGAAGAGGATACAGAAGACAGAGTTAGATGGAGGCAATTGATTCGCTGTGGCGACCCCTGGAGGGATAAGCCCACGCAATGGAGCCATAACCCACAAAAGGTGGGAAACCCTTTTGAATTCAAGAAATAACTCATAGCAAAACATGAAGGTGGTGTCCCAGTAGATCTCGCTGCCACATCGCCATCTTTATCAATGATCACCTCTTCAGTGAAGTAACCTTGAATGTTCATTTTTCCTTTCCATTCATCATTGATATGATTTTCAAATTGTTTACAGCATGCAAAACTATAATTGCAAAATTATGAAGAAGTGTTAACATTTTGACTAGCACCAGCACCACACAAAGGTGGGACGCAGCGAGGCTGTGTATTGTTTACAGACCACTGAAATGGCTAAAATTCACACTTGTCGCTGTGCAGTCCATCGCATTTGTCTGTTGTGCAAACCATGTCTTTGTTTTGTTGTGTAACTCTGATATAAACAAAGGTTGCCCTAAAAATGGCCCCGGTGGCCCACAATGTGTTGTGTGATCAAGCGCAAGTATGGCAAGATTTCATCATGGGTGTGTAATCCAAAATGCTGGCATAAACAAACCACGCACCATACTGGACGCTAACCAAACAGGCGAACTCAAACCAAGGCAAAACACACTAACTTGGGGTGGACATTAACCAAGGTACCACTGTATTTCTTTCTTTCTTTTGGATTCAGTCAAAAAATCAGCAACAAGCAAGTCATCATGGAAGAGGAGCAAACGGAGCACACTCAATGCAAGCAAGTCTTGTGAACACCACGACGGGTTCTTTTCAATAGCTTCCAGTTGTGGTGGCAATAAGAAAGAAATAGGCGTCCTTTTTTTCTGCATGCACCTTGCAGAGAGGCAACAAAGAATGGAGCTTGAAAGTAGACTGTTATTCTTATTTCATCACAGTGTACTTAGCGGAGCACAACGGCATTATTTGGTTGACATTATATTGATCGACAATAAAATCCAGGCAGTGCCACCCGTGATGTGGAGCGGTCCACCTTGCATGCCTGTGTGTACTGTATGTTGACACCACATTCAAAGTTTATGGCTACATAACAGCCATTATTGTCTAAATAACAAACTTGTACAAATTGTGTTTAAAGTATGAACATTTAGTGTGAGCACCGTTGTTATCTGGCACAGTCTTAATCCTCTTGGGCATGGTTGTTACTGGAATTCTCTTCCCTGCTTCGGCAGCACTGGGGTAGCTGGTGGATGTCACCTTGAACTCCTCCACCTTTCTGCCTTAAGCTTGAGAATGCCTGAAAGGGTTCAGGTCTGAAGGAGACATACTTGTCTACTACTACTGCATCACCTTTAGCAAGACACTTGCTAAGTGCTCTAATTTAAAAAAATAATAAACTTTAGCTTTGAAGCCAGCTATTGGGTCTTCATCAGATGATTAAGGGGTCAAACAAACCAAGAAGGAGCCCATCAGTTAGAAATACGGGCATCAGAGGTAGACCAAAATGAAAGAAAATGGATAGAGGATTGAACCAGCAAACTTTAGGTTAGGCGATGGCAACTCTTAACACTGCAGCCATGCCGCCACTACTGTTTTTCATGCTTTGTCTATCATCTGGATCCCAGGTCCTTCATTCATTCATTCATTTTCTATGCCGCCTGTCCTCATTAGGGTCGCGGGGATGCTGGAGCCTATCCCAGCTGGCTTTGGGAGAGAGGCGGGGTACACCCTGGACTGGTCGCCAGTCAATCGCAGGGCACATATAGACAAATAAAGACAAACAACCATTCACACCGATGGACAATTTAGAGTCGCCAATTAACCTAACATGCATGTTTTTGGAATGGGCGAGGAAACCGGAGTACCCGGAGAAAACCCACACACGCCACACAGAGATGCCCAACGGAGATTCGAACCATGAACCTCCTGACTGTGAGGCCAATGTGCTAACCACTTGACCACCGTGCGGCCAGTTCTAATGAATAAAATAATAATTAATGAATCACTCTGAGAATCAATATGTGGACTTCCAATCAAGCAATAAGATTCCTATTTCCACGTCTGCACTTGCTGGTTCCAAATATTAACACTAAAAGCAAAAAAGTAACAAAGCAATTCCAGTCATCATCAACTGCCTGTAAAAATAATATTCCAACACGTTAAATTTTCCTCGCTTTGCTTGAAAAGAAAAGGATTTAAGTTGTTCAAATAATGGAGTGATGGCCATCTTGGGAAAAGAAAGATTTGCTGAAACTCGCTGCCCTTGGAAGTTAATTCTCAAGAGCAGTGGGGGAGGTGGACTGTGGCAAGAGGGATGGAGAACAGAGCAAGTTTATCTTTTGAATCATTTTCTGTAGTTTTGGTATATTCAAAACACGTATACAGTAGCATGTTTAGAAACCTAAGTCTTCTTACCCTTTCCAGTTCTAGTAAAAGTTGTCAGCGACCTGTTCTGTTGGCTGCCTGTATAAGATGTATGTGGACAACCAATACAGTATACTCACATTTTTGCTGTCGGCCTGATCTGAGCACAAACTCGTATACAAAAGTTGTCTTATAGTTCCCTGATCTTGTAGTCTGTAGAGGACTACCTGTACTTCACATGAGTAGAGCGCTCCTTTCATTTTGAGGATCTTTGACGAGCATTTTTGCAGTAGATAAAGAGCAAAGCTCACCTGTTACTTATAGGAGCTTTAACATGTCGTTTTGCAGAAGCGCCTTAAAAACTGTCATACCATTCCCTCCAGAAGTATTGCACCAGTGAGGTCAGTTCATTTATTCTTGCTTAGACTGAAAACATCTGGTTTAGACATCAAAACACGAATGTGAAACCAGAAAGGAACATTTCAGCTTTTCCTAAGTATTGGAACACGTGACTGACAGGTGTGTTGTATTGCCCAGGTGTGTTTGATTACGATACGTATTCAATCACTAAATAGTACTGAATGTCTGGGCTCAGTTTCACATTTGGTAGAATAGGTTTTGCCTGTACAGACTGTATTAAGAGGTGAAAACAACATGAAAACCAATGTTTGGTTTGCGGTTGCCAGCTTGAGGAGAAAGTAACAATTTACAATAGGGTTGGGTGATCATTTTTATATACTGGTATACTGGTAAAAATCCTTCCAAAGATAAGAACATAACTTAGATCGGTATAAATAATCAATTAAAACAGAAAAAAAAAACAGTACAACAGCGGACTAGAGCAGAGACAATCAAAGAGAAAATTTGCATGGCTGAAGGCGGAGGAGACACGGAGACTGTAGACAAATAAATTGTTGCTAAACGAGTAAGAGGTACATCTGTAACATGGATTGTGTTTTGGTTTTGATAAAGCAGAGGTGAAGCAAAAAATTATAATATGCAAAGTTTGCAAAGTAATAGTGACAGCAAAAGGTAGGAACATGACATTTGTTGTACGATCTCAAGCGGGAACAAAGAATTGAGTACGAAGTCAGAGAGCACGTCTAGACCTACCCGGTCAAAAATGCTTACAAGAAACGTAAACAATGACATGAACTGATGCAGTGTCCATATTTAGATATTATGCGGTGGTCGAGTGGTTAGTGCATTGGCCACACAGTCAGGAGACCTGGAAGACCTGGGTTCAAATCTCTGCCTGCCATCTCTGTGTGTGGGTGGATGCTTCTCTTTCGAGCCATTTCTTCCTACCAGACAGCCACCTACTGACACCAGACACTAGCAATTTGGCCCAAATGTCAATATTACATTCAAGTCTTTGTTTACACTCTCTAGAGAGACGGGAAGTTGGGGGTGGCCAGACACAGAAAAGGCTAAGGATCAAACCTGGGGCCCTTTTGCAATGAGGAAACGATACTAATAACTAGACTGGACTGGACGTTTGAGTTTGATTTTTTTTCGGATCAAATCAAACCGTCACCATTGCTGTTGTTTTGGATGCGATGTGGTGATAGTATGAACTTTCAAACTACTTTCAACAACCTCAATAATGTGTTTTGATTTTAACACCACAACACAAATCCCAAGATTGTGGAGCGTCACTAAGAGCCCGCATCCATCTCGTTTTAACTCAAAAGGAAAAGCTGTTTTAATGCTCCTTTTCATACGTGAATAACTCAACTATTTAAGCACGACTCCGCTTATAGTGCCGCGACCAAGGTAAAAAGGCTTTCAAGAATAATCACACCAACCACTGTGCACACCGGGTGGTTATGACACTATAAACCGCTGGCAGGTTATGAAAGCAACGTGACAGATGAGATGAATTTGCATTTATTTGGTGTGCAAGAAGCACAACCAACCTACCTTCATAAAAATCCAGAACATGTAGAGGTATAGTTTTAGGATTTTCAACTTTAAATACATATCAGTATCTCTATTCTGTTTGGCACATTCCAGTCTGGTCTTCCCATTCTTCTTGCTAATGAGTGGTTGTCATCTTCTGGTGTGGACTAGGGTTGCAACTAACGATTATTTTCTTGATCTATGAATCGGTCGATTATTTTTTCGATTAATCGATGAATCTGATTTTTTATAAGACATTTTTAACTGTCCCTTTTTTTGCAGTACTCCAAAAATCATAACGAAGAGGAAGATCTCAGTCATCGAAATTGAAGTAGCAAAGTATAAACCATCAGTTGACAAACGTCACCAACGCTCTACTGCAGTTTCACTGTTCTACCAGTAGGGTTTGTGTGTACGCATGGTAAGAGATAATGGAGAGAGTGCAGAAATGTAGACGTTTTCCTAAGCACAAGTACAAGTATGGGATTTACTCTGCGTGGGAATGCTTTTACACACGCTATACACACACATCTCTGCAGTGGTTTGCTGTGCAAGATATCAAAAAGAGGCAAAAATGTTGATAGCTCTTTTCCAAAGTCAAGGTGAAATATAATATTTCACTAAGGAAATTAAAAATTAGTTACATTAGAGTGGTTAAAATCAGGATATTTATAGCAACGTTCTATAAACGATTGTTATATAAACGATTAATCGATAACCAAAATAGTTATTTGGATAATCGATTAATAATCGATTCATCGATTAATCGTTGCAGCACTAGTGTAGACATTATACTTTTGTTCATGAAGTCTTCTACGAACAGCAGATAGTGCCTTCTGCCGATTGTTGCTGATGTCACAGCAACAATCTTTCATTTACGTCCCTCACAATGTCTCTGTTATCAGAGACGTTTTCCTTTCCGTTTTCCGAGAGATGTTTTCCTTGGTTGGCCGGTCCAGCTTCTGTTGCTTAGGACACCAGTGCTTTATTTATTTATTCATTTATTTTCATTCCAATTGTTTCTTATGGCTATGCATTTTCCTTCTTCATTTGCTTGTTTTTCACCCATTGACAGCTCTTGGTTTTCCATGTTGTTTTCACCTCTAAATGGTGTCTACACAGGCAAAACCTATCCTACACAGATAGTTTCCTCTGTGATTTGGTGGATTTATAAACAGGCTGGGTTCATCTGGCTATGAGAAGGTCAGAGGGGGTATCATGTCCATGAGAAGTTTCTTGTAACGTCACGAAAAACTTCAAAAGGTTAAGGGCCTCTTCTCAATATAACAGATTCTCTTCATTTTTGGTTGCACAATAAGGGCCTCTCGGGACACGTATTATTGTTTAAACATCATTAAAAAGTGCAATTGTTTGTTTTAATTTAAGTCCAAATTACATTATATTTGGTATCAATGGACATGGGATCCAGCCGCACGGTAGATAAGTGGGTAGCACATTGGCCTCACAGTCAGGAGGTTCAAGGTTTGAATCTCTGTGTGGAGTTTGCATGTTCTCCCCGTGCATGCAACTCAGCATGGGTTGAATGTTAGGTTAATTGGCGACTCTAAACTGTCCATCGGTATGGATGTGAGTGTGAATGTTTGTTTGTCTAAAGGTGCCCTGTGATTGACTAGCGACCAGTCCAGGGTGTACTCCGCCTCTCGCCCAAAGCCAGCTGGGATAGGCTCCAGCATACCCGGAACCCTAATGAGGATAAGCGGCATAGAAAATGAATGAATGAATGAATGAAGGACCTGGGATCCAGATGATAGACAAAGCATGAAAAACAGTAGTGGCGGCATGGCTGCAGTGGTAAGAGTAGCCATCGCCTAACCTAAAGTTTGCTGGTTCAATCCTCCATCCATCATGTCCATCATGTCAAAGTGATCATATCAAAGTGTCTGAACCCCGAGTTACTGCTGATTCTGCGTCATCAGTAGTTAAATGTGGAAACAGTGTTGAAGCCCTTTAAATTCATTAAAAGGTGGAAAAGCACTATACAAGTGAGACACCATTTACCAATAGTTTCACTTTCCCCTGCTGGTAGTTCATACCCATCCTAACCCTGCTTTTTTCAGTCTTTATAAAAATCACAGGAACGTAAACTTAATTTCTCCTGTCTTCTGTCTCCCTGAGTATATAAAGCAGTCTTTCAAATATAAACCATGTATAAAATATGCAAACCTGCTCTGCTGAAATCCTGTTCCATCGTGTCTAATTCCAGCACGGAAGTATTCCTTAAAGTGTGAGGTGCCACACTATTCCTGTGTGGACGTGTCTTTTTAAGCTTTCGTTTCTCTTTGCTGTTCAAACTGAAATTGTGCAACAACATTCAAAGAAAAGAGCATGCGTGTTCAAACAACACTTTATCAAAGTTGTCAAATTGCCGCACCAGGATGGTGATTTTGGTGTTTCTATAAGCTGTATCGTCTCTGTTTGGAATGAGCTACCCTGCTGTTCTGTTGGTTGCATACAAGCAGCATTATTATGTAGCGTTTGTGGTCTGTGGGCAGCAGCTCATGTCTGTTCTGAACTCCTCTTTCAATGCCAGTGTGTATTGAGAAAAACGATGTTGCCACAAAACAGGCATCTTCTTGGAAATATAAAAAGTGAAAAATAAAATATCTCTTTTTGACCACATGATCAGTATTAAGCTCATAGCAGCAACAGAACCAATGTTGTAATAGTGATAAGGAGCGGATGATTTGATTGTAAACATAAGCATGGCACATTTAACCCGCTTAAGTTTCATATTTCACACTTTGAAGTGCATGCGGCGGTAGATGCAGGTGCTGGATGCTGGTTACTCATAATACCTCAAATGGAAAATACAACAATCACCAATGAAAAAATTAAATCGGGGGTGAGGGGGCTACAGACCGCTATTAATGCTCACATTTGTTAACCCGGTGACTTGCTTTTGTATACCACATACATGGCAACAACATTCAAACGACCTGGAATGATTCTATTGTTCCTTTCTGCCATGATGACACTATAGTGGATCCTATGGATTTGCGCAGAATGAGTAAGTCCAAGGTCAAAGTAATCAGGTGCTAGTTTTACCAAGTTTCATCTGTGTCCTGGCTCAAGAACTTTTCCCCTCAGCCTTATTTTTCTGTATTTTTTGGCCTCCCCCAACACAGCAAACAATAATTCCATTACTGCTTCTGGCGATGTGACCACTATTTCCAATCAAACAGTGGCACCATCATTGATGCTGGTGTCTAAAGTTTCACCTGGCAGAGTTTGCTGCTCCGGAGCACAACACCTGTGTGTCAATGGCTGACTCCGTTTTTGCCTCATTAACAGATGTGTCCTGGAGGTGGGGCACGATGGCGAGCGTCTGGTGGCCGGGCCTGCACACATGGGGCCTGGTCGGGCACTGCCCAAAATGGTAACGTGGGTCCCCCCTCCCATGGCCTTGACGGTCCGATCCTCGGCTACAGAAGCTAGTTGTCGGTACGTGGAATGTCACCTCTCTGGCGGGGAAGGAGCCTGAGCTGGCGCGTGAGGTGGAGAAATTCCGCCTAGATATAGTCGGACTCACCTCAACGCACTGCAAGGGCTCTGGAACCAGTCCTCTCGTGAGGGGCTGGACTTCATCATGCCGGAAATGAGAGGCAATGGGCAGGGGTGGCAATTCTTTTTGCCCCCGGCTCCAAGCCTGCACGTTGGAACCCGGTAAGCGAGAGGGTAGTTTCCCTACGGGTGGGAGGACGGGTCCTGACTGTTGTTCGTGCTTATGCACCAAAAAGCAGTTCAGAATACCCGCCCTTTTTGGGGTCCTTAGAGGAAGTACTAGAGAGTGCTCCCTCGGGGGATTCCCTTGTTCTACTGGGTGACTTCTACGCTCAGGTTGGCATCGACAGTGAGCCTGGAGAGGTGTGATTGGGAGGAATGGCCCCCCTGATCTTAACCCGAGCGGTGTTTTGTTATTGGACTTCTGTGCTCATCAGGGATTGTCTATAACGAACACCATGTTCAATCATAAGGGTGTCCACATGTGAGTGTGAAGCGGCTGGGATGAGAATCAGCACCTCAAAATCTGAGTCCATGGTTCTCGCCCGGAAAAGGGTGGAGTGCCATATCCGGGTCAGGGATGAGGTCCTGCCTCAAGTGGAGGAGTTTAAATACCTCGGGGTCTTGTTCACGAGTGAGGGAAGGATGGAATGTGAAATGGACAGGGGGATTGGTGCAGTGTCTGCAGTGATGCGGACTCTGCACCGGTGTGTCATGGTGAAGAAGGAGCTAAGCCGAAAGCCAAAGCTCTTAATTTACCGGTCGATCTACGTTCCTGCCCTCACCTATGGTAATGAGCTTTGTGTAGTGACCGAAACAACAAGATGGCGGGTACAAGCGGCCGAAATGAGTTTTCTCCACAGGGTGGCTGGGCTCTCCCTTAGAGAGAGGGTGAGAAGCACTGTCATCCGGGAGAGACTCGGAGTAGAACCGCTGCTCCTCCGCATTGAGAGGAGCCAGATGAGGTGGCTCGGGCATCTGGTTAGGATGCCTCCCGGACGCCTTCCTGGGGAGGTGTTCAGGGCACGCTCAACTGGTAGGAGGCCTTGGGGAAGACTTAGGACACGCTGGAGGGACTATGTCTCACAGCTGGCCTGGGAACGCCTTGGTGTCCTCCCGATGGAGCTGGAAGAGGGCACCGGAGACTGGGAAGTCTGCACTTCCCTACTGAAACTGCTGCGCCCGCGACCCGGATAAGCGGGAGAAAATGGAATGGAATGGAATGGATATCCAAATATTGCAACAACAAAGCTCTTGGACGTTAGCGGCGATAAGCCAGAAGGCTTTTGTGAGACTTTTTTGACGAACGGGGCTCCATCTGATACTTTGTGCCACTACAGAAGACTGATTTAAGGCTAACAATGGGTGGTATAGCAGTAGATCTTAAAAGTGTGGAGCTGTATCAATCTACATTTACCAAATGATTTCAAAAGGCTGAGCTGTTTTACTGCTGTGTTATAGGCTCTGTTGGGAAGCAAGATATGTAAAAAAAAAACATTTACAGAGTCTTTCTGTGTAAATCTTTAATTTCACAACGTTTATATATATATATATATATATGTGTGTGTGTATATATAAATAAAGTTTGGGAGCCACTGCACTTGTCCGTGACGTCTCTTTGGCGCTACGACTCCTGCAAGCTCTGTATTTGTTTACGGAGTTGCAGTGTGATGTGGGCAGATACACTTCGATACGCCTCTATGCAATACTGAAGTCACTTCTGCAGCACTGGCTCAGTTTTCATAATGGGAATCATTTTTGACTGATTTCTGTCTTTAGTCATTTTCTTACACATAAGCCTTTCCCTGCCTCTCGTATTACGCTGTCACAAAACCCCAGTATTACATGAGAAGGCTTACTTGGATGGAGAGCCTTTTAAAAATGTGCTTCTTACACAGGAGGGAGGTTTGCCCCGTGGGAGAATCTTCCTCTGTATTTTTCAAAGCGATGCAAGAAAAAGCTATCATTAGCATCTCCTTGGTATGAGCTGTGACCAAGGATACTGTGCCTATACAAAAAAACACTACTTCCTATGATAGTCGGTCTTTGATTCTCTCCAATAACCTTGGCAATTGCTTAAGTCACAGCAAATTTATTCTAGTCATGCCACCTCTTGCCCTTCCCCAGAATTATATCAGGCCCACTGTGCTGTACTACTGGCCCCATTCACCCTGAATGCCTGCCAAGCTCAATGATTTTTTAGGTCCCCAGGCCCCCTTTTGGTATCCATTGCATCGACTGCCTCTACTGTCTAAGTCGCCTCATCGTTTTGCATGCAAACACTTATGACGCACTGTAAGACGTTATGTTATTTTTTTTCTTGCACTTATCACAATTGCAGCTTTTCTTCATCCATAACGCCATCATTGCGATGAGCAGTGTTTAAGGACATGCTCACACGCCAACCGTACAGTGCCTGGATCCACTTACCATCCAAAGCACGATAAGAGATAATAATAGTCCACTAAATCAGATTAATGGCAGTAGAATAACAGAATGGAAGTGGTGACACAAAAAAATGCAGTGTGAGAGCAGGCGAGGACAGGGGGAGAGAATCGCGTGTGGTATAAATGGCCTAGGGCTGTAGTTCCCAAACTTTTTACATTTGACCAGATCCCCCTACTCCTGCACTCTTAAGCAACACACCTTTTTATCTTAATTGAACATAATTAATTGGTTAATTAATTTGATAGTAAGTTTTGTATTTTGCATAGTCAAGTTTTGAGCACTGATACTTCATCATCCTACTTATTGGATAGATATTCTACATAGTAATCATAGTAATAGTATTCATCCTACATACTGTATATTTTATTTCATTCGGATGTTGGCATCCTTCCCCTTCAATCGGTTCATTTTATGTCTACTTACAATGGCTGTGGTTTAAATCTGCAAAAAAGTATATAACCAAATTGAAGGGGGGAGTTTAACAATCATGATAAAGCAGTACACGAACAACGATTAAGCCTCATCTTTGGGGGAATCTCCACTCACGGTGACATGTTTTCATCGCTGCACCGTGCGGGGATTGGAACGCCAATATAAACAAAAGATCCAAGATAAAACACATAGCACAAACTAATCATCAAACTTACTTATTTGTTCATATTATGCATACACAGCAATGAACAAAATTGTTAGGGCAAGCATTAGGCGCTAATTCTTTTTCATTTTTATTCACGTACCTCCATTACGATTGTTGTATCCACTTTGGGAATATCTGGCCAAGTGGCCCATGTGGTCAAGTGTGAACACGATCATCCAAACCCCAGTGTGCACCAAGCAAGTGGACCAATGTAATATGTTTCTAATCTTCACTCCCTGACACCTTAAGAGTTGTACCGGACATCAAATTGACAGCCCAAGCCGTTAGATCGATGGCTAGTGTTCTAGTGGACCTCGGTTCTAGCCCAGGGTGAATGCATGACTGGCTGAACCAGGCAGGTTACGTGGGTGCTGTGACCCGGATGAATGTGAGGTTTAGGGGGGTGAGTGTAACGGATGCCGAAGCTGGCGCAGCAGAAACATTTTGGTAAATCTCACTCCCACTCTTAAGAATCGTGGTGGTCGTTCAGTTCACAGTCCGGGCTTTTAGGCTTAACGCTGTCAACCCATTCGGCAGATCTTGGTTGGAGCTCATGGTGGAATGCGAGCCGAGACTCTGGTGCGGTTCGGTTCACTTGAGCTCAAAGGTGAGAAAAGACAGACCAGTGTTGAAATGATTTCAATTCACTTTCAATTTATTTTTGTAGCGCCACAGCAGCAGTTCCTGTATCTCATGGTACTTCACACACGAAGGTCACAAACAGAAAACCAGCTGAAACCCCACATGAGCAAGCACGACGGCAAGGAAGAACACCCTCTGGGGAAGAAACCTTGGACAAAACCCAGGCTCTGTGGGGCGGCCGTCTGTCTCAACCAGTTGGGTTAAGATATAAAAACAGCAAAATAATTGGAGATGCTGTCTCTATGTGAAGTGTGTGGAAATGGTGCTCCTTAAACGTATATTTTCATGAAATTAAGCTGGTAGACGTAGCAGGACATAAAACGACTTGCATACTGGACATAGAATAAATATAAAACTTCTCTGTCCACATGGCCTCGTAAAACAAATCCCCAAAATACTAAATACTCGTCATTGGCAGTGTTTTTTTTTTCCTGACGTCCTGCTTGCAGTAAGATCACGGCATTCAGGACACACTCCAGACACAATCTACAGCCGTTCGTTGTGACGCTCCGAAACAAAAAATATGGTCAGGAAAGGAGGAGGGCTGCATCCGGGGACTCATCCACATGCCGTCTGAGTGATCGGATGACAACATGACGACAACAGCATTACTAAGAGCACCCACGGCGCACGTCAGTGAACATCTGAGCCAGACCAAAGTGAGCCTTAGAGGCACCGGTTAGTGGTTTCACAGGAGAGATAGAGCTAGCACACGATAAGCATCTTGATGCTGTAGAGTCCTATTTAAAAGCCCTAAAGGATTAAAGGGCCTGCAAAGCAAACGCTATTTTAGTCTACGTTCACACTGCAGGGTAGTATTCCCAATTCTGATTTTTTTGTTTAATATCAGATTTTTTATTTGGTGGTTCACATAACCAAACAAATGCACAACATTGCTTGCATTTTTCGCGTGTTTATGGAAGCAAAGACTGCTGCTGTGTGTGCTCCTGTGACATTGATTTAATTTCTAATTTGATACTGGGTAAAGTTCTGGCTGGTATCGGCGATACCAATACTATGTTCAAATTCACCTAATGTTTCTGGTAAATTTTAAAAATGTAGTGTGCAGTCCTTCAAATCAAGAATACAAGACATCATAGTCATTTATTGATTAATTTTAAACCCTAAAGTATATTGAGGTAGCGGGGTGATTTACAATATAGCCAAGCTAATATACAACATCAGAAAAAACAAAGGACAAAATCATATTCCTGAAGTATCAAAAGTGTCACTATTCCGATTTCAGAATCGACTTTAGATCATGAAAAGCTGGTATCAGAAAAATCAACATTTCAGTATCGATCCGCACTTTAGTAGCATGCTTTCCTTAATGCGTTTCTGGAAATTTCAAAGATTTTGTGGAATTGGAGTCAGTATTTTCTCAACCAAATGATTCCGTGTGGAATATCAAGAAGAAAGATGGCAAGATGGAAGTTTGTGGACAACTTGTTACCACGTCTGTTCCAATGTGCGTGTGGGTGCAGTGGTGAGACATTGCAGAGAGTTTCTTCACTAACATCTTATAAAAAGAGTTTTCGAATGAGAACTGTTGCCTGCATCGGTGAGTACATTTATTGAAGTCTTGCACAATAAACCACACATTTCTATGCTTGCCTACATTGGTTAGAAACTTTAAAGTCTCTGCAAGCGCGGCAATACCTGCGATGGGAACATAGCGTAAGGCTTTGTTGTCTGCAGGTCAATTCCGATTTCTTTGCTCGTATGCGACCTGAATCGGATTTTTTCATGTCAGTGGTAACAGCACAATTCCGATTTTTTCAAATGCGATTCAGGTCTCATTCGAGATTTGTGGATATAAATGGGAGATGTATGTGATGCGACTGCAGTAAGAAGCTCAGGTGGCCTATAGCCAACACATACATCATAGAAAGTCGTGTATTGCTCTGCTTACCGAGACTTTAAAGGTAGGCAGTCGTGGAAAGACGTAGTTGATCGTGCAACACGCGGAAATATGACCCGACCGATGTAGCAAAAGTCGGCAAACTCGGTAACGTCTCACCAGTCCATCCACACACACCTTGGAACAGACGTGGTAACAAGTTGTCTACAAACTTCCATACCAAAAATCTTGCCTTTTTTCTTCTTCATCTTCTGCACGGAATCATTTGGTTGGGAAAATATTGACTCCCATTGGACAAAATCTCTCCGATACCAGCTCTACTAAAGTTCATTCATTCATTCATTTTCTGTACCGCTTATCCTCATTAGGGTCACGGGGATGCTGGAGCCTATACCAGCTGGCTTTGGGCGAGAGGCGGGGTACACCCTGGACTGGTCGCCAGTCAATCGCAGGGCACATATAGACAAACAAACACACTCACATTCATGCCGATGGACAATTTTTTAGAATTGCCAATTAACCTAACATGCATGTTTTTGGAATGTGGGAGGAAAGCGGAGTACCCGGAGAAAACCCACACACGCACGGGGAGAACATGCAAACTCCACACAGAGATGCCCAACGGAGATTTGAACCCAGGTCTTCCAGATCTCCTGACTGTGTGGCCAATGTGTTAACCACTCAGCCACCGTGCGGCCCTCTACTAAAGTTGATTCTGAAATCAAAATGTTGATACTTCCAATACCTAATTTTGTACTTTGTTTTTTCTGATGTAGTATATTAGCTTGGCTATATTGTAAATCAGCCCACTACCTCAAACCTCACGGTTTAATTTCAATCAATAAATTGCTAGGATGTCTTATATTCTTTTGAAATACTGTACACTATGTTTTAAAATTTACCAGAGACATTGGGTGAATTTGCACATAGTATTGAACCAGCCTGCATTTCATTGCACATCACTGGAGGACACACAGCAGCAGTCTTTACTTCTGTTGTGCTTCTGCGCATGCATGCCACTTTCCAGAAGCTTTGCATTTACATAACAAGTTGCATTTGTTTGGTAATGTGAACGACCACATAAAACATCTGATTTGAAACTATAAATCTGAATTGGTAATCTCACCTGCACTGTGAACGTAGCCTTAGAGTCTTGCCTGATGTCGTGATTCTAGACCCGTGTGCAGGTTTTCCTGTGCATTTCCACAAATAAACAGTATTTCCTTGTGTCCTGTTCAGCAACCGGCGTAACCTGATCCACTCCGATCCGTGAATGGATTTGACATTCCTGCTTGCCGATGCGACTGCTGTGACGTATATTAAAGACTTGACTGTGGCAGCTGTCATAAATATGACCCTTGGGGTTACAGACGCTATTTACAACCCTTGTGGAGATCAAGGTTGGATGCACCGAGAAGTCTCCACCTGCCCTTGCCCACACTGTTTTGTCACTTTGCTTCAAGAGGGTGCATAAATATACGCGCTGACATGCACACCATCACTAAGTGTGTAGGTGTTGTGTGGTGTAGATAAGGATGGAGTCTACACCTTGAAGGGTTCAATATTTCCCCATGTGTTAGTATCTTATGTGGACAAGTAAATAAGGTGTCACCAGCACTTTACATGGTAGTCCAGCATGTAGTCCTGCTGGATTGTATCCCTCAGAATACACCCCATTAAATTCAATCAGGAATCAGCAGTCGCAGAATTTTAGACTGCTGACCCCCTTCTGCCACTGCCGTGTCTATTCTGAATGACATTAATATTCATTTTCATGGTTTTTAACGAAGCAGGCAACAGGCGTGGGGTGCCCCGGGAGCACCGCGTTTAGCATCAATGGAGCTACAGTCAAACAACCAAACACAGAGGAGAAGGAGGAAGTTGGCTGTCTCCTTCCCGTGGGCTCCATTTTAATGAGACAATGCCACACTGCAGCCAATTACGGACACTCCCAGACAGATGCCTTTGGTCCAAGACAACCTCCCACCGACTCCGTCCCCTCCACCACCCCGTTAGCATTGCTTTACAGGAGCAATACATACATCATCTCCTAGTGACAAAACATATGCAAGGTGGGCTGCAATGTCCATGGTTGTTTTGCAACACAATGGATTTAAAAGGGATACAATTGCAGACACAGCAAGTTACTCAGATGCATTATTTCAAGTGGTTTATTATCAATCTCTTGTTTAAGTCTTTTGTTCCATTTTATCCGTTAGACATTCCAAATCAGTACTTTTGCAACGCTGCTTGAACCACGGCTTCTCAAATAGTGAGGCGGGCCCCCCCCTCTATACTCACAACATTTTTCAATGTCGGCATGTGTCTTAGTGTCTTTATTGGTGCTTGAATGATCAATCAATAATGAACACAGGGAATGTGCCTATGTTGCTCCTTGTGACGTCCAGAATTCCGGTGTTTGTGAATGCACCTCACTCGTCGTGACTTTGATTGGTTTATATTGAGTGTTGTATTGCTGTTGCAGACAGCACTACAGCAAAATGTGTGTGCGGTGTTGGAATTCAGCCCTCTTGTTGATGTATTAAGACACAAATAAAGTTTAAATAAAGTATCTGACTGTGTGCTGCCATCAGGACTTGACTTCAGGGCTTGATATCATGTTTAAGCGCTTGTTGCTGGTAGCTGAGCCTGCATCAATTTATCACCAAAATGAGGCAGTGATAGGTACTTTCGGTCTGGTTACTACTGCTTATGTCGGCACTGGTGCCTGTATGGAGCCACGTTTTGGTACCGATCCCTAATTAAGACCTACTTCTGTTACGCAACATTGAGGTCATCCGATAAACAACTGGTAAAACGTATCATTTGCACACAATTAAGGATTTTGGTGTTGCTAAAACCAGAACTGCATTAATGTCAAACAGTGGATAAAGGTTTCGTCAATTTCTTTTCAGAACGATTGGTATTATTATTCCATGCAGGCAGTGGCTCCCTATGATCAGAAGGTAGAGCAGGTTGGAGAGGCCATAGGTGCGAATTGACAGCCATGTTTCCATCAGATTGTCCCAGCGCAGCTGTGTCTACAGATGTAGTTTACCACCACCAGTGTGTGACAGAGAAGTGAAAGAATGATGGGTTCACTTCATTGTGAATTACTTTGAGTACATTGAAAAGCGCTATAAAATCTATTCCATTCTCATCGTTACCATTATTATTATTATTATAGGCAAGAACCTCAACTCAATCCGTTTCAGAAGGTCCGACTCAAACCAAAATGTACGCTAGCCAAATAAATAAGTCAGCCGCCGATTACGTCACAACAATGGGCGTTGAAGTTGAGGGGATGATGTCATGCTACCACGCTGCTAATATTGTAAAATTGTGAACTCCAGATGCTCTCGTAGTTATATAATGAATTAAACAACACTTAGTTATATAATGTGTTTTCCGTAACATGAGGATATCCAGAAGTGTATAAAAAACTTGTCCTGCCTGGGAGAGGGGTTTTCTGGGAAAGTACGTGCGTATTGTGGTGTTTGCCAGAAGTGTATAAAAAACATGTCCTGCCTGGGAGAGGGGTTCTGGGAAAGTACGTGCGTATTGTGGTGTTTGTGTATAAAAGGCATGTTTGAATAAACAGAGGGAGTCTATCCTTCTCAGCTACCGAAATTGTGCGTTCGCCTTCATTATTTTCCATGACATAAATGGCGTCGTCGGCAAGATTTGGAAGAGAGGATGTTGATGCTTGTCGCTCCTCGGCTACACCAGGTTTCATACCAGCGGCCGTTAAAGACAGGTAAGATTTACTTACCAATTTGGTTTGACAGCCAAGTCAAGTGGTTAATGAGCATTAATGCTGAAATTTCTCCTAAAAAGAACTTCATCATTTTGTGTATTAGTACCACGGACGTAGAGAGGAGGACAGTCCACTCACACATAAAGTGTTTCTCCCCACGGTGCAGAGTCCCAAATTAAGAATGTGCGGGAGAACTTTTGTGTAATTTATAGAAAACGGGACTCAACTTCAGCATTGGCTGTCACAAGTAAGAGGTCAAAAGTAGAAAACAATAGAGCAGAAGGCTCTTGCCCGCTGTGTGTGTGTGTAAGAGAAAAAGAGAGAATAGAACTGCAGTTCTCTTAGCCCGGAGATTACACGAGTGAAGAAATACGGAGAGACTCCAGAGATGAGAGTCTGACTGCACTGGTAAAAGTACCAATTGTAGCGCCAGAGTTTCGCTGCTTCGTCAGTTGCACGCCAAGTCTGTGGGCGACTTCCACTTGCAAGGGAAACGACGACCATGGGACTTTTGGCTGAGCCTTTTAACATAATAATACAAGTGGATCTAATTCACATCTACAGTAGTGCAAAGGGGGGCGTCCCAAGATCATGCATGTTTTAATTGCAGCGTTACAATTCTTCTTGCGTACTTGGTGATGCAACTTTCAAAAGTCGTGCAGTCCTATGTGAAGCGGGCCAAATAATTATAGATACATTAATGCATATGCAACTAAACAACTGAAGGAGCAAGGTGTTGAGCAATCAGTTGAATGGTTTATATTGTGTGACTGAAGTGAACTAAATTGTTTGTCATTTTGTTGTATGTAGAAAAAAATTCTAAATATCTCAAATCAACAGTTCAAAAGTCTGCAACGGTGAGTGTTCGTGTGTGTGTGCGTCAGCGCTGATTCTTGTCATAATCAGCCAGTCTCCAGCTGTTTTCTGTTCATTCTCTTGAGAGTGTGCGAGCTTGTATGAGAGCGTCTGCTGAGGATAAGTTTGTGTTGGTGTATATAGTGAAATCCTTCCAAACACGCAGCTGAACTGTACAGCGAGTGTCGTAACTGCTAAAAACATCATCATTTTGCGTACAATAACCACCCTGTTTGAATGATCCCTCTTGTTCATTTTGGAAACTGGTAAAAAGGTCAATTTAAATGTAACGGTAGGGCAAACAGCCTATGTGAGGTTCTGTACTTATCACTGGGGAATTTGTGTTCAACTAATATTGAATGTGGAGAAGAAAGGATTATTTGTGCTGAAGTGAACATGTGGTGTACAGTGAAGGGTGAGCTTGGGTGTGATTTTGTGTGTGCGCAGCAGAAATTGGGTATTATTTGTGGGTAGTGTTGAATAGGGAAAAATAATCGTCACATTTTGATGCTGTTTAAGCTTTTGATTGACTTTGTTTTGCATCATTTAATACTATATTGAGTTTCGTTCGGCTGCGTGATTCTGTCTCACTCTTTCCAGTGAGATTGTGTGTGTGTTTATCTGGACCATTGAGGACCAAAGTATGCTAGTGTGAATAGTTCGATCCTTCCAAGGGTAAGGTTGAAAAAGTGCAGTAAAGTTTTATGGTCAAAACTACTCATAAAATAATCCTTTGCTTGAACGATCTAATGGTGCCTTTTGGAAACAATAAAATAGTTAATTTTAAACATTTCTAAAATTAAAACAATTTGTGGGTCACTTTGAATATTATTAAGTGTGGCGTATTTTGACTTTGTAACTTGTACTGATATGCGGCCCGGTTGGGCACAGCCCAAAAAGGTAACGTGGGTCCACCCTCCCATGAGCTCACAACTCGTGGGAGGGGCCAAAGGGGTCGGGTGCAAAAAGAGCTGGGTGGCGGCCGGAGGCAAAGGCTTTGGCGGTCGGATCCTCGGCTACAGAAGCTAGTTGTCGGTACGTGGAATGTCACCTCTCTGGTGGGGAAGGAGCCTGAGCTCGTGCGTGAGGTGGAGAAATTCCGGCTAGATATAGTCGGACTCACCTCAACGCATAGCAAGGGCACTGGAACCAGTCCTTTTGAGAGGGGCTGGACTTCAATCCTCTCTGGTGTTGCCGGCAATGAGAGGCGACAGGTAGGGGTGGCAATTCTTGTTCCCCCACCAGCTCCAAGCCTGCACGTTGGAGATTAACCTAGTAAACGAGAGGGTATTTCCCTACGCCTTCGGGTGGGGGGACGGGTCCTGACTGTTGTTTGCGCTTATGTGCCAAACAGCGGTTCAGAATACCCGCCCTTTTTGGAGTCCTTAGAGGAAGTACTAGCACATCCTCGGGGGATTCCCTTGTTCTGCTGGGTGACTTCAACGCTCATGTTGGCAACGACAGTGAGACCTGGAGAGGTGTGATTGGGAGGAACGGCCCACCTGATCTTAACCCGAGCGGTGTCTTGTTATTGAACTTCTGTGCTTGTCACGGAGTTGAATTTAATCCCTATCGCAGAGACTTGTGGGGGACACTGCGAAGGGATGCAATAAAGATGGACCCCGAGGCTTTAAAGGGGCGACCACTCACCGAAACTGAAAACCCTGCTGAATATATCAGCCGTCAACTTAAAAGGTTGAAGCAAGAAACATAGGAAGAAGTTGACAACAGCCCGCTAATGACCACGCTGTTCAGAACATCAGTGGTTGAAGCTATGCCAACTCCAGTAAAGAGTAGACTGGAGGACGTTGTGGGACTAACATCAAAGTCACACAGAGAATTCTGCGAGCATGTGGTACATGCTATTGAAAAATACAGACGGGACAAGCAGAGACTGAAAGAACAAGACAGAGAAATCCAAAGAAAAGTTGCCCAGTTGCTACTTGGGGAACTGTCAAACATAAACAAAAAGAAAGTCCAAGCCACAGTTGTGGAAGAAAAGCCAAGTGTGGAGACACCAGTATTACCACCTCCGGCTCAAGCTCCACCACCAGTACCGTCAGTTTAAACACAACCTGTCATCAATGTGTAAGCTCAGCAGCCGAGAGCAAACCAAGTCCGACAAATGAGGAGGCAGCCTCAGATGAGACAAAAAGACGGACTGAAACGGAGGTACCAGCAACAAGGCCCTCCGATGCAAGCCTTTCCCAAATGCCTTTGTGGATGTTAACAACCTGGACACACCTGACATATTTCGGTCCTGTTAACCCGTGAGGAGGTCCAAATTATGGCTACTAGTGGTGCCCAGAGAATCCTGCAGGGGAAGGTCAGATGGCAATAGTAACAGCAATAACTAGAAAAGAACCATTTTTTCAAGTCCAAATTGCGGGAAAACAAATACCAATGTCGGTCGACACTGGAGCAACCTTTACGTATGTAGGTCGAAGTTATGCTTCACACCTCCCCATGTCTGACAAATCTGTCAAAAACAGAAGGATTCTCGGGAAAACTTAAAACAATACCATTGAGGGCTCCAGTGCGACTAACCATGGAGAGGGAAACAACTACATTGCCAGTTCTGGTATCTGAACAGACGCCTGTAAACCTGCTAGGGAGAGATGCATTATGTAAGCTGAATGTAAACATTTGGCTTACTCCTGAGGGAATGAAAGTTGACAGAGCAAGGGAAAATTGTTAGATGAACGTTCAGGTGCCAAAACCAAAAGTATACGGGTTAGGAGATATATCAGAACCAGTGCTCCAGGCATTGCAAAAGTGGGAAAAATACATTGTTGCACAACTTCCGAAAGCTTCAAAAACACGGTCTGAGTACCATTGCACTGTTTTTATGATCCATCGGGTGGTACAATATTCGAGGAAGAATGGGAAAGACAAACTAAAAGCCTGAAAGTGCCATTGACAACCCAATACATCATAATTGGACAGCAGGGTGTGGCTCTACATGTCGAAGTGAACCCTTTTCTTGCAAAAAAAACGGTATTAGAGTTGTGCTCAGCATTCTTTAGTGTCCCACTACATGAGGACTCGCAGTATTTGTTCGCATTCACATATCAAGGGAAACAATACTCTTACACACGAATGCCGCAGGGCTTTAAACATACCCCACATATGTTCAACCAGGTGTTGAGAGAGGACCTTGAGGGTTTGCAACTCAACAGCACCCTGTTACAGTATGTTGACGACTTGTTGATATGTGCACCAACCCTTGAGGACTGCCACCGAGATTCAGTTAAGCTACTTCAGAAGCTGGCCGAGCGGGGACACAAAACCTCTCAGGCCAAGTTACAATAATGCCTGCCCCAGGTTGAATATCTGGGAAGAGTTATATCTCATGGAACTATCTCAGTAGCACCCTCTCAGTTGGAGGGAGTGAGCAAAGCTCACCCTCTCACAATAGGACAAATGGTTACCTTTTTGGGCCTGACTGGCTTCAGCTTTAACTGGATAGTGGACTATGCTGTAAAAGAGCACCATTGAGGGACATAATGAAGGAAGGAAAAAGTGATGGTACACCGATATATCATCAAAAACAAATAGTGGAAATTATTTCAGCAATGATGCAACCCGCAAGGCTTGCAATAATCAAATGTCAAGCACATAGGAAGGGAGATGCGGATTGTTGTGCATGGAAACAATGAAGCAGACGAAGCAACAAAAGGTGTTTCCAAAAGCCAAGTGACTGTTTTGGCTCCATTGGTGTCAATTGAACTAGTTGCTACTCCAGATGATATTGTGCTGATGCAACAGAAGGCAGGGTTAAGTGAACACACATTGTGCAGCAGAGAGGAGCTTTAAAAGATGAGAAAGGGTTATGGAGATCACATGAAGGACTGACTGTTGCACCTGTCCCGCTGCTTACTTTGCTAGTATCAGATGTGCACAGTTTGGATAGCTGTGCAAAGGGGGAAGTTGTAAAGAAGATAAGGCAGCAAGGATATTGGTCACCATATTTGCAACAAATGGTAGATGAAGTTTTGGGTCAATGTGAAATTTGTGCACAGAATAATGTCAGAGAAGGTTTAACTACACCTATTGGACACATACGTGTTCCAGAGGGACCATTCAAACATCTTGTGCTGGACTATGTAGACATGATCAAATCGGTGCAGGGAAAAAGATATATGTTGGTGGTGATTGACCGATTTAGTCATTGGGTCGAAGCAACGCCGTCAAAAGATCAGAGCTCAGAAACTGTTGTTAAATTCCTGTTAAGAGAAGTAGTTCCGCGGTTTGGTATACCATCGGAAATAAGTTCAGATAATGGTTCGGCGTTTGTGCCAAAAGTAGCTAAAGGAATCTTACAACAGCTGCGAATAAAACAAAGGTTAGGGTGTGTTTACCATCCTCAGTCGCAGGGAATGGTAGAGAGGGTGAATGGGACAATCAAAGACAAACTCTACAAAATATGTGCTAGCACAAAGCTGAATTGGGTGGATGTGCTACCATTCGCACTATGGAGCTATCGCGTGCAAACTAACAGAATTACATATCTAACACCGCATGAGATGCTTATGGGTCGACCCATGCCAGAGCACCACAATTAAGAGGACCATATAAAGGACCTCCACTTGAGCAGTTACAGCAGGAACTAAAAGACCATCCAAAACAGTTAACTGCCATACATAGAGCTATCTATGTGCAGGAGAAAAGCAGGGTTCTTGAGTCCACGGAGGTGGCAGATGGCTTGGTGGTGCCTGGCCACCAGGTCTACATCAAAGTGTACAGGCAGAAGTGGCACAAGCCAAGACGAGAGGCCCCCTCGAGGTGGTCTGAGCGACACCAACGGCGGTCCAGGTGGAAAGAAGCAGGACCTGTTACAATTTGAACCACTGCACCAAGGTGCATCCACTCCAATCCAAGGAAAAGAGAGCGCTGAGCAATGACAAAAGTTTAGATGAAAACCCACTGATCAAAGACACACCTGCTAGTGGTGGTGAACTGCATCATGTGGGCACTGACAAGACTGATATCAGCGACCCATGCAAAGGGGAGAGAGGTGTCAGCATTCAAGAAAGTCCAAAGACCTTTGTGTACGATGCAACCCCTCGCAACATGTACATTTTAGCAACATCAATCAGTAATTATCAATAACTATACTATTTCAATTATTCAACATAATCACCGCACACACGTACATAGATACTCAGCAGTTCAGTTACGATGCAGCCTTGGTTAACTATACACCTATACAGTGAGTCAAGCAGTTATCTAAACAATGTGTTCGGGTAGAGAGTGACATATTCTGTTCAGTATCCTCATATTATCACCTTTAGAATATTTCACTAAATTACAGAAATCAATAAGATACAGGCAATACATATACCCAATAGTAATCCATAAACCATAGGAAGTAGTTGACGGTCAGGCACACCACTAGATATAGGAAGGGATTGTTCCAGCGGAGATGGCGACATCCAGTTGGGCTGCATCCATATATTGGGACCAGGGACATCCAGACGAGCCATAGTCGGGGAGGGAGCCAGGCCGAGAGGAAACAACGCCCATCCAGGAGGCTAGCGATGAGGAAGGGTTGAGACAAGCGCTCTCCTCCTACATGTGACGTGCCAAGTCACCAACTCGTCTCGGCGAAGGAAGCCCCTCACCACAAAGTGTCCCTCCAGATGACAGCGTGCTGATCATCGGTGGGTGACCGAAGAAAGGGACTGAAAATGGCCAACGCCGTTCTTACAGAGGCATAATAATCCTCTGGGCGGTGAATAATGTGAGCTGAAACAGCGCTCACAACCCACTTTGCCCCCACCCAGGGACAACTCACGGCCCAAAAACTTTCCCCTTAACACCCACTTGCCAGGACAAGTATGCATCAAGGACTGCATGAACTTCACTCGTAAATGTGATTCAGGAATGGACAAGATAAAACGATATAGGTCGAAGAGATGTGTGTGTGTTGTTTGGGGGTTTGGGACCCCCAAAATCGGGGAATATATTGTAAAATTCTGAACTTTAGATGCTCTCGTAGTTATATAATGATTTATACAACACTTAGTTATATGTGTTTTCAGTAACATGAGGAAATGCAGAAGTGTATAAAAAGCATGTCCTTCCTAGAAGAGGGGTTCTGGGAAGGTATGTGCGTATTGTGGTGTTTGCCAGAACTGTATAAAAAACATGTC
The DNA here is from genome assembly GCA_024372805.1 of Oostethus manadensis. Classification (NCBI taxonomy): domain Eukaryota; kingdom Metazoa; phylum Chordata; class Actinopteri; order Syngnathiformes; family Syngnathidae; genus Oostethus; species Oostethus manadensis. Next base: position 1,355,468 of record QODF01000084.1, on the reverse strand, counting down.
CTTCCTGGAAGAGGGGTTCTGGGAAGGTATGTGCATATTGTGGTGTTTGCCAGAACTGTATAAAAAACATGTCCTTCCTGGAAGAGGGGTTCTGGGAAGGTATGTGCGTATTGTGGTGTTTGCCAGAACTGTATAAAAAACATGTCCTTCCTGGAAGAGGGGTTCTGGGAAGGTATGTGCGTATTGTGGTGTGCGCCAGAAGTGTATAAAAGGCATGCTTGAATAAACAGAGGGAGTCTTTCCTCTTCAGCTGTTGAAGTGGTGCGTTCGGCTTCATTATTTTCCACGACACTAACAATGTCATACCAACGCCATCCAGGAAAGGTACCCAAACCAAGGCAAATTGTTTAAGAATTTTTAATGTAAACTGAAAAAAAACATGCTAATTGAGGCATTCTAACTGAGGTTTCATTGTGTTACGCAAGATAGCCATGAATGAGGGTCACAATGACACAATGACGTTTCTACTTTAGATGGTTCACATGGCCTTTATTAACTTTTATTCTGAATCAAGGTAATTACCATTATAATAACAAAAGGCCGATTGACTTTCAACAGTATCTGCTTCAAGATGCATCAAAGGCGTTACAGTTTATTGATCGTAGATAAAGCTCTTCCACTGGTGACCTTAGCTGCTCCATTATGCTTCAGTTAAACTTCTCCACACGGTGAAGAGTTTGAATCGGGGCTGCAAAATGAAGATGTCACAATACACCAATTATAAACATATAACACTTCATGGTCTGGGTGGCCATGCAGTACGGTGCGACAAAAGACTCCAAAATATCAGCGCTCGTTTTCAAAAGGGCCTCGTCGTCCCGGAGATGCCTCATTAATTGTGCATTACAGAACCGAGGAAGTAGAAACGCCGGGCTACCTCCCTGGCATCACAGCGTCAGCCGCGGCCCTTTGAAAACGCAAGCTCAGTGGCATCAGTGTACTCATTATACTGGGAGTATAGCAAGCTGCTGTTTTACAATTGAACTCTGAATTGAGACAATAAGCCAGGATCAGAAGCCAGCAGAATCTATAGGCTACAAATAAAAGCAGAGTTTGACTGAAATGTACTCGCATGACCTACTATAAAAATTTTGAGGCGGGTTGATACACTGCAGAAAACGCCTTCCATTTACAATTTGGAAATATGGCCATTATTATGGCACAGCATATTTTTGTCTTTTACACGCACAGCATATTTTGAATTTGGAATAATCAAAAAAATCAAAAAATGTTGACATTTAACGTAATACTTTAGCGATGGGTTTTCTCCGTGTCCGTGATCCCAAAACATTTGAAAACCAAAATGTGGCACCCCTATTGGGTGGTGATAAAAATACATTGGAACACATGCTAGTACAAGGTCGTCCCACGCCACAGGGCAGTTCAAATTTCACGGTTGCAATTTATCACCAGTTTTTAAAATATATCAATTTATCATGCTGTTTTGTGGTTGAATACAACCTAAAATTTGTTTTTAAGCAAATGTTATGTATTTTGCCTAAATTAAGCATAACATTTACTAAATAAACAAATAAATACATAAATACAAATATAAGGCGACTATATAGTGCACAGGTGACTATAGGGGTGTTAGTCCTTGTCTAGAGGGCTCTAATGATGCATTTAGAAGGTTTTAAGCATGTTTTCTATGCTCTAACTGCAAAAAATATTCGGAATCTTAATTCTGCATAATTGTCCTTATCACAGTCGGGCCTGGAAGCAATTAGCTGCAAAAAATGAGGGATTACAGTACATGTAATACACATATCCTCAGTTTTAGAATCATTTACGTAGTTGCTAAGTCCCGCTTCTACCCCTGCAAAGACGTTTTGCTTTATGTTTTTGTCAAATTTCACTCACCCGTGCTTGTCAGTCCCTTAAAGATGTGTGCCAAATCCTGCTTGGCAGAGCACATTGTATGAGAAATTTCAAGTCAACCTGACGTACGCGGTGCCAGCAGCACCATATTGTATATTTGTCAAATCATAGTCAATGACTTCTGGCCAATTAGGTGGCAAATTCTTCTTGTACCCCGACCCCCCAGAGATGTTCTTCAGGCTTGTAATTGGCTGGAATATTCTAACCCGCCTGTTTCTCTGGCATGTTTTCTAACACCTTATTTATGTACACAAACTGATATGTTTTATTTATGTGGAAATGCCCCGGGAGTACTTTTACCTCGGTAAACGCATTTATTGTTAAAAGTGACTGTTGAACGATATGGAGATCCGCCGTAATGTCGGATGTCAGCCCACGTCCAAAGATGAGCTCTTTGGGTGAATGAGATTCATTGCAATGTGTTTTGAAAAGCCGCCTCTCTCTCTAAGAGGACCGGCTTCCTGTGGTTAATCGTTCTTCGCCAGCCCACTAGTTAAGTGTGTGAAACGTTGCTCAGACAATTAATGGTAGAAGCGTTGTTGTTGGCGGCTTTGTGAAGAACCAGATGCAAGGTCTCGCACGGTGTGATGATGGCTGTGAGTGCTTCCTCGGTGTTGAGGGAGGAGACTACATGTCAGTGCCTCCACCTGACTACTGTCTGTTAGGCACCGGGCTGATGAATTATTAAATATTGAATACATTGACTTCTCCCCAGGGAGCTTTATATCCTCAGTGCGGGTAACTGCAGAGGGACGTTCAAGGTCAAATAAAATAGGTTGCAAGGATAAAGACACAGGGAAATTACCTATAATTGGTTTAAAAAGACCAGCATTCCTCAGGATTCCGCACTCGCCCCGCGGCTATACCTTTTTTTTCCGGTTGAATTTCAACAGCATTAATAAAACTTCACTTAACCATCAGGGGTCTATCTCTGGGCTTACCTTTCTAATCTATTTTAAAGCAGTCCAGAATCAGCAGAACCAATTTTATTCCACTCCCCGCCTCAGCAGCGGCTGAATACCAGATGGTTGTCATTTCATCTGCCCTTTCATCGCCTTTGACGATTCTTTTTGGAGGCCGGATCCCAATAAATGCATCGTGTCGCGTTCCTCTCTCCCATCTCTTCATCCATCCTTTTTTGGCTTTTCTGGTCATTTGTCGCATCATGAGCACACACGGTAGACCTGAGGTCATGTTGGTTAATGAGATCTGACCCCTGATGGGTAAATTATTTGAAGAAAGAACGCCGGCCAGCTCGCCTAATTAGTGTGGCCATGCACAAACGCACTGACTGCTGTGAGGAGGCTGCAGACCCTCGCCACTGCAGCAGCAGTAGCGGCAGCCTTGCAGCATCCATCGTCATTCTTCTCCCAGCACACTGATGCTTTTTTAATGAGCGACCACCCTGGCTGTCTAATATTATTTGCGGTACAACTAGACCCAGCTTGACTAGCGTCTGAGAGAGCTTGGAATTGAAAATAGCCGTCAGTTCAGCGGGCTGCGTTATAGTAAGTCCCTCTTTTCTCTCTCAATGATGTCGGCGCTCTGCACGATGAAGTACGGAGAACTCTCATTCTCCACTTTCACCTGCTCCTGCCCTGACAAACTGCCGTAATCAAAGACCCAACACATCCCAAATAAGATGATTTTATTGTTTTTTTGCTGTCTGTCTGCGGTGAAAAAAGGAAAGGAGTCAATCCCAATTAGGGGGGCATTTTGGTCATTTCAGTTGATCTAGTCCCGGGGCATGCGGCTCTTCAGCCTCCTCTTCAGCGCGGCGATTTCTTTAACACCGAAGTAGGGGAAGTGTGCGTTTCTAAAAAGAATATTAAATATCCGACTCGCCGCCAAGTCAGTGAATGCATCTAGACCGTCTGACTGCTGACTGGATGAGCACAGGAGATTATTGTCCACAGTTGAAAATGAAACAAATGATAACAAACACGCAGTTTACCGTTATTTCAAGTGTGTGTACGTTTTCTAGGACATCCTATATCAGCACAGTGCTAAATCCGCCGTATTTTGTACGTTGAATAATACGCACTGTCCCTTCATAATAAATAAATAAACAAACAATATTAATATTAGGTCGGTCAGAATTGACACATACACATTAATGCAGATTCCTCTATTGTCATTCTTATTCTGATTTAAAAGTAGAATGGATTCAACCCATTTCGATTCACGTCAACCCTGTGATTGATATGATTACAAATGCTCATCATTTGACAGCACTAAATAGTGTGTTGTATTTGAATGCTGTAATTATATAAATATTTTAAAAAAAAACTTATTTGTTCAACTTCTATCCATCCATCCATTTTCTCATCCTCGTTAGGGTATGCTAGAGCCTATCCCATGACTTCTGGTGAGCGGCGGGATACACCCCGGACTGGTAGTTGTTCAACTTTAATAATGATTTGGAGTGCATGAGAAAGTAGAAGGGAAGGGAAAACCTCTTTTTAACCCCATGGTTGTTTATTAAAAAGTACTGTGTATTGCACACTATAGCATCAACAGAACCAATTTTGTAACAGTGTTAATGAGCAAAGTGCTTATTGTAAACAACAGTGCGGCCGATATGTGTTTCACACCACCATCATCCAGCATGGACGCATCGATGAAGCTGCTGGATGTTGTTCAGTCTTGATACTACAAATTCAGCTGCTGCCATATTCTGGACTACATCAGGACGTTGCCTACGGCCACATCTGTTCATGCCAATTTGTTTTAAATTAAAGACCCCAGCAGGTATTTGCAATTTCACTTAATAGTTATCCTAAAATTTTCAGACTGGTGTTCTAGAATATAACTGAGCTAAAATGCAACTTGTTTTTTAATGCTCTTTATGGTTGTTCTATGAAATAATTTTGTCACCAAATACGAAAGATGATGCCCAACGGAGACGCGAACCAAGTTCACAAATCAAGTCTGCATAGCAACATACTTTAGCAGACCCTTCATTTTCACCTGTTATCTCTGATGCTTGTATTTTATCATAATCATGTCATCAAATAAGCCCCGTGAAAGACATTTAAAAATAGCCTACCTGCAATTTTTTTTACAACGCAACTTGTGCCTTGCTGGTCAATTGGGTGGAAGTGCAAAAACCATCCAGCAAAAGGTGTCACTATATGTCTTAACTGAAACTGAAGAACGGAAGGCCCATTATTTCATCATGATGTCGGCATTTTGTGACCTGCAAAAGCCTGTCGCAAAAACATCCATCCCTTTGGATGCATTTGGAACTTCCGTTTCAGCTGCTGTGATTTCCGGAGTAAATCGCCGCACACGTACACGCACATTTTTTTTCCTGCAGCGTGGACACTTTCCCCGCGTGCTAACTCTCTCACCAAACAACTGTCATCAGGCAAATTTGCTTTGGTGCAGGATTACATTCATTATCATGGAATTATTGCTTCATTAAAGCAGACACGGCTAAATGATCGCTGATGAAACCAATGCAAAGCGAGGATGTATGGATCCCGCCACAAAGAAAGTGAAATACTGCAGGAAATGACGTCAGCGCGTTCCACTGAGTTGGTCCCTAAGAGACACCGTAGCACAGCATGACATGGAAAGTCGGGGCAGTGTACGGAGAGGGGGAGACCTCCTACCTCTTTAGACAACTCAGGCCAATTATCCTCCCCAAACCCCACGCAACAATCATTAATCTTGCCAGATACCGGTTTTAATGAATGTCTGCATCAGGCCGCTCGGAACAGCACTGCTGCGGCAGTGCGGTCTTCGCAGAACTGGAATGCTGAGAACCACCTTTTCCCAGCACCTTTGTCCTGCGGAGAGGAATGCATCTCAGGAGATAAAGTTCCCCCAGTCCAGGATGTACACCGACATCCCCATAAAACATCCATCCATCCATCCATTTTCTATACCGCTTGTCCTCATTAGGGTCATGGGGATGCTGGAGCCTATCCCAGCAGACTTTGGGCGAGAGTCGGGGTACACCCTGGACTGGTCGCCAGTCAATCGCAGGGCACATATAGACAAACAACCATTCACACTCACATTCATACTCTAATGGACAATTTAGAGCGGCCAATTAACCTAACATGCATGTTTTTGGAATGTGGGAGGAAAGCGGAGTACCCGGAGAAAACCCACACACGCACGGGGAGAACATGCAAACTCCACACAGAGATGCCCAACGGAGATTTGAACCCAGGTCTTCCAGATCTCCTTACTGTGTGGCCAATGTGCTAACCACTCAGCTACCGTGCGGCCCCCCATAAAACAGTTCCATAGAAATAAATTCTGGAAAGTTCCATTATTTCCTACGGGGAATTGATTCCAAAATGCAACAAATGGGTCCACCAGTCCGATTGTGTTTTACTGTTTGTGCTTTTTCTGTGCCGTGCTAACAATTTGACAATAACCAGTGTGTCACTTATTATCTCCCTTCCTGTGATGTTCCATGCGCATAAAAACACTCAAGGCAAAACCCTGACGGCGACCACGTCTACTGTACTTTTCCGAGCCCTTTCTTTCCTCTAGTCTCAATAATGATGTAACCGCCTGCAGCGCCGGTCGCCTTCGTTTTTAATCATTAGAATAAATATATTCCTATTGCAACATTATGGGGTATATAGCGAGGGAAGTCATTGCTCAGCACAATGTGCACTCGCAAGTAAAGAGTGCGCATCAAGGCTGCTTGGAAGAGAGCATTGTGGGGTAATTTTTGATTTGCATCTTTTCTATGTCGCGGATTGTGCTTGAGCTTTCATCTGCTGAATTATTTATTTCTTGCCCACATTCTGTGCAGTGTGACAAAAACAATGTTTTGGGAGATGTGTTGATTTGTTGCTTACATTTTTTTTTTGGTTTTTTTTTGGAGGACTGTCAGCGATATCGTGCTGATTGACATAATGGGGTCTGACATTTTTGTAAGTGGTAATATTTGTCTCTTAGGCGAAACTGATGTCTGCTAATGTGCCGAAAAGTAGTTAGCAGCGTCTTACTGTCATGCAAAAGCAGCACAATTGGATCATTTTTGAACTGTGCCCAGTGTCGGGGGTCTAACTTTTTACCATCATTAATTGCCGTACAAGTGTAAAAATAAGTCAAGCCCGTGTCGATACTAAAACCGAAACAAAAGAATTTTAACGGTAAATGACAAGATATAACAAAAAGGGGTGAGTGTCTGACGTTTGGACATCAAAACTGACCTAACAAGTTCAATGAAGTCAAAAATGTACAATACTCTACCTTAACTAGCTCAAAACATGGCAATGTTCATAGTGGCATAGGAGTCCCTTCGGCGGAAAACATCCATTTTCTACGCTGCTTATCCTCACTTGGGTTGTGGGGTATGCTGGAGCCTATCCCAGCTGACTTCAAGCGAGAGGCGGGGCACACCCTGCACTGGGTACCGGTCCATCACAGGACACAAACAGGCAAACGACTCTTCATGGACAATTTAGTCGCCAATGAACCTAACATGCATGTTATTTCAGACACGCTTGACGAAGCATACGCCAAAGCACATGTTTAGACTCGTGCAATGCAGCATGTCTGAGAGGGAGGAGGACTAAACAGGTGTTGCAAGCAGTCATCTCTGCTTTGTCCTCCTCGTGTTGCAACACCCAGCTCTCGGAAGGAGGCTTGTTGTGAAGTGCATGTTGAAGTTGTGCACCACTAAATCCCACGAGGACCCACTGGTTATGGTGGCGTAAAGCTCCATAAATATGCTGCTTGGCTTTGGAAATGTTGCGAGCCGTAGCTTTATTACAAGGCATCCTGTTGAATTTCACATGCTCCCCGGTGAGTCCGCCAGAGCCCGCTTCACAGTGACTTGCATCCCCCTACCGAGCCTCCCTTGCCCTACTCCTTCCTGCCGCTATTGTTGGCGCCATTACCAATGCCTTCTATTGTTGAGGGGCAAAAAGCTCACACCGGGCTGCTTATTTTTCATGAGGTCACAACACGTATTCCCTACGGGGAGCTTGAGGGGCTTCCAAAAGAATGATAGTGAAGCTGAGCTGCAGTGGGAAGGCGGGATAAAATGCAGCTTTGCAGAAGTGCGGGTGTGGGGAAGCAACAGGATGGCAACTTTTGGCTTAGATAATGACCCTAATGGAGGAGTGTCCAAAGTGTGGCCCGGAGGTCATTTGCTGAATCTGGCTGTTTTTTCACTCTAACAATATAATTTAAAGGGAATTAAAACAAAATTGGAAAAATCTGCGGCAAGAAAAAAAAATCTAACAAAAATCAAGAGTATTTTTTAATTTTATGAGAAAATAATGTCATTTATTAGCATTTATTTAGCATAAATTTGAATTATTAAGGAAAAAATATGTTATTTTTTGTAAAGGCGTAATATGAGAAACAAAAAAATAAAGTTGTCATTTTTGGAAAATTAGTTTGCTGAGAAATGTATGATGACGCAAGAATAAAGTCAAAATGTTAGGACAATAAGGTCGTACTTCTGGAAAAAAAAACGTGTAGGGAGAAAGGTTGAATATTTGGGAAATGTATATAATGCTGTAATTTTACAAGACTGAAGTCAAAATACAATTTAAAAAATATGAATAAATAATATAATATGAAAAAGTCATAATCTAGAAAGAAAAAATCAACAACAAAAAAAGTTCATACTAATAATAGGTTTTGTAAAATCACAAAACTGAGATGCAGTTTTTTCTTGAAACAAAGATAGAACTTTTTATAGAGATATATCTGCATGTGTTGCTTTACCAAATATCAAAGAGACCCTTGCATAGTTTCATTTTTCAGTTTTGGACCCGCAACCTCATGGAAATTGATGGAACTGCTGGCAACACAAAATGGATGGACGGCAGCCTCCTTATCAATTTCCTTTTTATTCACCTTGTATGTACAGTATACTTCAATTATTTTACTATATATTTGCATGTGTTATTATTGTTTAACAATTATTAGCCAAGTACATAATTACATATGTTTTGAAAATATAGAAACTTTCAACAGATTAGCTGTTAGATTAATGTTAGATGAGCTATTTAAATTGCTTTTGTTGTGTTGTCACACACATAAATAAATAATATCAATCTTAAAATATTTTTTTTAATAGTATATACTTATATTTAATTGTTAAAATTAATCTATAACAATAATTAAATAATTAAATAAGGTATAATAATAAATAATGTGTGAATAATACATCTGTTGTAAAATTAGTCATGTATAAAATGTTGTCAAATATTAACATCGGTTTATTGTTTCTCTCGAATATTGTCAACCAAGGTCCCAGCTCGGGCAGCTCCTTTTTAATTGGAGCACAGCAAAGAAAAAAAAATGTCGGAAGCTGAGATGCAGGCTGCTTTTTCCCCTTTTTCATTTTAGCATCACGGTTTCAGCGCTATTGACAAACGGTATTGTTCCACCTCGGAAAAAAGACGCTGGCGTGCGCGCGCCCCATGCGAGACGGAGAAAACAACAGCACATGGGGCGCCTAATGAATGATAAATTGTATTTCCTGGCTGGCAGAGGAAAACAAAGTGATAGAGACGGTCCAAAGATAAAAGCCCGGCAGTGTGAATGCTTAAAAAGAAAAAAAAGGGAGACGTCGCTGCTGTCCGGAAAGTCAGCTTATTATTATGTTCCCTGTGATGTCCAATTGTTATACAACATTTTGTGAACTTGTGATGGAAAAGGTGATACAAACATATTTGGTTTTATCCACCTTGACTTACAGCTGCTCGGAAAGACCAACATGGCAGAAATAGAGTAGTCACTATCCAGCAGGTTTACTAGCCACTGTTAATATACTAAGTCAATGCACGGTCATTGTTGTCTAACTAGCGCTAGTTGAACATGCTCCTGCGATTATAAACAGACTAATCTATCTTGCTTGCAATGAATGATCGATTTAGCACATCAAATTAGCATATCAAAATGCAAGGCCCCCGGATCAGGAAAACGGACCCGGGCCCGGGCGTGCAAACGGATAGCAACCTATTTACATATGCAAGCAGACTGTAAATAACTGCTAGTGATGTTTGCATAGGAGGTGTTGAATGGCTTTCATTCCTCTGCTGAGAAGAATAAGAGATGTGTGTGTGTGTGTGTGTGTGGAGAGCGTGCAACTTTATTGTTCTCTGGTATTTAAATGGCTGAGCAAAAGTGAATGGATTACCCGCAGCCTTGCATTGACCACAGGTGTGTGTGTGGTTGTGTAGCCGATGGAAGAAATTGGACATGGTGCTTTGTTTTCAGCCTAAGTTGTCCAAAAATGGCACAAGGCAGACACAAAAATCATGAAGGAGAGTTGCAACAGAAGGCGGAACCTCAGCCATGGGGGCTTTCCAGCCGCATCAGCACAAATCCATCTTCACTGGCACACAGTTTATGTTGTTTATGTTGATATCTCGTATTTCAGTGTGACGTAAAATGTGCTTTTTAGTCATCTTGGGGGGCCAGAAGTCACTTAGCCTGTGAGCACTTGGCTTGGAGACCAGAAAGTCTTTTAGGACAAGTGTTTTGGAGACTGAGAGCACAAACTTTTCAAACTGTACGGCCACAAATAGCTGTGGTGGTGCAAAGTACAGCATTTTGTTTGGTTTCCCATTCCAAAAAAAAAAGTCTTGTGGGCACAAGGCCTGGCGCAATAATCCATTTTTTTTTCAAAACAAACAAACAATAAATGAAAATGAAGGAGGCGGGGCCGCTAGCATACACACACAGAGTGCAGAAAAGAGAAGTAGCAGAAATCAAACAGGTAGAGTTTTATATTTGTTGATTGTACTTTTTTTTTTAAGTGATGTTAAAATCTAGCTTGTCTTGTTTTTGTAGACGCAATCTTGTGTCTCATGTTTTGTGATGTTATTTTAGATGGATGGCCGCACGGTGGATGAGTGGGTAGCATGTTGGCCTCACAGTCAGTTGATCAGGGTTCGAATCTCCGTCGGGCATCTCCGTGTGGAGTTTGCATGTTCTCCCCGTGCGTGTGTGGGTTTTCTCCGGGTACTCCGCTTTCCTCCCACATTCCAAAAACATGCATGTTAGCTTCATTGGCGACTCTAAATTGTCCATTAGAGTGTGAATGTTTGTTTGTCTATATGTGCCCTGCGATTGGCTGGCGACTAGTTCAGGGTGTACCCCGCCTCCCGCCCAAAGTCAGCTGGGATAGGCTCCAGCATCCCCGTGACCCTAATGAGTATAAGCGGCATAGAAAATGAATGGATTGTTTCAGCAATTTTACATGTTTTATTAATTTAATTTATATTCATTTTGTCATGTACATTTTTTTTATGATGAACTCAAGAGTGACATATTAAAAGTAAACATTCCAGCTATATTATAACAAAACCACTTATCCCCATGCCAGTTTTCTTCCTGTCACTCACACATGCACATCTGTGCTGCGGAGAAACGCACACACCAAAATGACTTCCCCACCACGAGCGTGTCAGAGCTTTTCTCCCTGTCACTCACGCACCACTGACTTGCAGGTAAGTTTAGCAAGCAGAGGGGAAGTTATGAGGCTAATTTTAGATAATACTGATCTATGAAGCAAAGAGTCATATTATATTGAGGATGGCCTTACATTCTGGTCACACGGGATATGAAAAACCGCATATAAGAAGAGCATTATTGTTTAATAATTCGCTTTCCATACTGCAGTGATAACGTGCAGCAGCCAGTCGAATGTCTTTTGCGTCGGGCAAAGCATGCAAGTTGACCTTCTCACGGAGCCAAATAAAAGTCACTTCCAGTGACGCGGTGCGGTAATGTAGCCTCTGCAGACCACAGTAACCAACATATTGTTACAACTAAGTGTTATTATCTTTGCAAAGGCAGGATCCTTCCATACAGCCGTTGTATTACACCTCAAATGTACCTAATGCTGGGGCCCCCGCGACAAGAGGCAAAATAAAGAGGAGCATCCCTGAATGTGTAATCGGCGATTTGCTGGGCTGCACAGGCTGAGCACACAGCGGCTCTCACTGACTCTCTCTGCGAGTAATCCAATTCAACACGTTGAATAGGCAGCGCGACTGCTGATGAGGGCCAGTTACAGCCATCGCTGTCATAAGCGCTCCAAAAAAAAAAAGAAAAAAGATGGCGTGACGACCTCGAAAAGCTCATCATTAAGCTTAATGGTATACTTGCGTGCCCCGGCTTATTTTTGTGTTCCCGGGCATCATTTCCTGAAAAATATGAGCTGTAAATGTATGAAAACAATAAATCAAATTGCTGAGGGGAACAGAAGTTAAACTTGGGGCACGTTAAGCGTGCTGAAATGGTTAGGTTGTTTAGGCGGAAGCTTTTTTCACCTTTTTCCATTGCATCCCATTTTCCTCCGCGTACCCGATTCTGGGTCACGGGGGCAGCAGTCTCAGTAGGGAAGTCCGATGTACCCCGCCTTCTGCCTGAGCTGTGCGCTCCTTCGTGCTTTTCCCGGTTCCCCTTGTCCATCCATCCGTTTTCCATGCCGCTTGTCCTCATTAGGGTGGCGGGGGCTTGCTGGAACCTATCCCAGCGGCAAACACAACCTGCAATGCTACAGCACAGTTTACATGCTACAGCGTATCTCACGTCTTACCCCGTCTACTAGGTCACCGCGCTCAAACGCACGGGCAGACACAACAAATAGAAACCGTAACAAGTGTTTTGGTGAAATTAACAGTCATGCTAAACTTGCTACACCAGAGTTCCGGTCCCCGGGCAACCTCCTCCAGCTCATCTGGAGTGACCTCGCATCTGACAGGTACACCTGCCGCTTTTAAAGACCTACTGCAAGAATGCAAACCAAAAATCCTCCATTTGACAGAACCACGTTGCTGCTTTTAGGGAAGTTGCTGTAAAAATGTTTTCAAATGAGCTCGCCATCTCTGTTGCCTCTGATCGTCGTTTATGGGCCACCAGTTAAGTATCGACGACTTGACTTGTGTGAAAGTCCAATGCTACTCTTGGAGGTCAGAAGGTTCAGTGGACATCTGTGTCTGTATCGTGGTGAAATAAATCGATAGCTAAGTCCAATAATCGGCCATCCCATAATATACCCCTATGGCACTGTGGTGAGATTTGATGACAGTAACAAAGGGTCATTTCTCGTCCCTGCTATCAACCATTCTTATCCTCCTGAGGGTGAGGGACGAGGTCATCCGGTCCCCTGCGTGCTCCCTCCTATATCCGGTCTGAGCAAGGTAGCCACGGTCAGGCGGGTTCCTGGCCCAAGGGGGTCCCGGCGGCTCAAACAAAGACGCTTTATGGGTCGGTCTTATCAGGGCATCGGTCACGGTTATGATATGATCTGTCCAGCATCACTGCTAATTAAAGACTGCTGGGGGACTGCAGCAATGGTGTCTGCTGCCGCTCCCCATTGCAGTGAATGAAACTATTGTCTGAGCGTTTCACTGCTGATCAAAGATCCTTTGTGGCGGCCACAAAAGCGATGCGGTCAGTGACCAGGCCGGGCAGATATGTAGTTGAGGTTTGGAGAGACGGAGAGCGTAATCAGTCTTCTTCCTGATAGCAGCGAACAGCCCACTTCTCATTGTGACAAAGACTAACCTTTTCAATACAATACAAAGCTCCAGCCATAGACAATTCCTCTTGTTGGGAAGAATCCATCCCGGGCGCCTTCATAATTTCTACAAAGTTCCACCGTGCTCGCCTAATAAGTCATTCTTAGCACTTTGCAGCCAGGAGTTTTAGGAGTGACAGAGCCTGTTTGTCATCCGTCCGGTCCATCGGGTCGACTGAGTGCAGCAGGACTCTCAGGAGATGCTTTCGTTCCCTTCCAGAGGGTGTGATAATCACTCCGCCCAAAGCTGTGAAAATATCACACACAGTCAACTCAAATCATTACACAATGCACAATTGTGTACAATTCCCTTGCCATTTCGTGGCCCGAACATCTCTCCCTTGGTCTTAAGTGATTTTTCAAAAAGTAATATAAAAGGTATCACTTTTTTTTTTAATATGGACTATTATTAGTACAAAAAAATACATTCTGGTAGTAATGTCACATCGTGGGTTTGCAATACCTTAAAACTGCAAGGAATCAGTCATTGCATGTCCGACATGACCATGAAAAAAAGTTCTCCCATTCTGTGTGGATGTGGTAAATTTCCGGCTTGTTATTTTCCACTTCTTCCTCACTCATAAATAGGAGGCTAAACTAGTCAGCTCAGTATCTTGTTATCCTTTCGCCCTATCGGGTCCCTGCTGTGATTCTGTCGCCTGAATAACGAATAACAGGAGTGTAGAGGTGACTACATGGTTGGTATTTCATGTCTACAGGGCAACAATCACGGGAAAATAACAAGTCAGTAACAGATTTTCTATGCTCTAGCTATGAAAATATTCCAATATTAATATTGAATCCTGTTTTTTCAGCGATTCGTTTCACGGTTGGGTTTAGAAATATTTACACTTAGAATATCATCTCATACAAAACATGCCTTGGTGTTTAATTGGTGTAATAAACACAGCTACTTAAGGGAATGCACGTGCATGTACTGTATGTAGGATGCATGTACTGGTGGTACTGCACAGACTGATTAATTAACCAATTAATCGCATCTATTTCTGCAAAGAATTTACTAGCTAGAATTCTGGGTATAAATATTTTCTTCATCCCAGAGAGAATTTCATGGGAGAAAAGACTCTTTTGAAGCTGGTGCAAATGTAACCGCACGATGTTCCTGAACGTAACTTGTTGAGTAAAAAAAAAAAGAATACAAATATTCACCTGTGTTTTTTGATCCTGCATGAAATTGTACAAGATGACATCACTTCAAGGCACAATTAGCAACATTCAAAGCCTTTTTAATGCGACGTTTAGCGTGCTGATGAGGGACAATGCATGGTAGTTTGCACAAAGGTTCCAAAGTAGCGAGCTGTTTCATATCACGCTAAGACCAAGTATCTCCTTTCAGTCTTAGGGAGGGATTTTCTTCAGAGGTGAGGAGGGTGCCGCCTAATCGTTTTATGTGCTGGTGTGTAAAAAATGTTAAAAAAGTCTTCAAAGAAATGGCTGATGTGCTTAAAAGTGGAGAAACTCACATCTACTTTAGGATTTAGAGCTTGCCAGTAAGTCTCTGCTAATTAATACACTCTAGTATTTTTTTTTGCAATGAGGGCTGAATGAGGAATTTTGTCGTCTTTAATGTTCAGAAAAGGGAAAAATGCAATAGGATTTTTTTTTTGCTGCGTTCTGCTGCATGAGCGGCGTCGTGCATGTTAGCTCGAGTGTGTCAAACATGCATTTATTGAAAAGAAATGGTTGGTTTTTGTCAAGAAGCAAGGAACAGCTGCAAGGTCTTTTCATAGAAGGAGGTCACCAAAGAGGCAGAGATCAGTGATTTCAGGAGGGGGTTGGTTACATTTGCAATTTCAGGGGGGTCTCCCTGAAAAGACCCATTTTGTATTGAAGGAACGCCAGCTTGCTGCAGGCTCCTCTTGTGCGTCTTCTTCTTCTCTTTGTGGTAAATAAATCTTTCTAATTGTTGTCTGATTCGCACTCCTAGAATGTGATAATTGGAACGTTAATAGGATGTGTGTCCTGGTAACCTTTGACATAAATCTCGTCCCCTAATGGGGAATATTCTCCGTGACCCTTGTGAATCGGGTTGGGGGGGCAGTAAACATGCTTGGACAAGCAGCGTTTTTGGAGGATTTACGGTGGCGGCCACTACATTGCATACTAGATAGGTTAGACCTCCACCAAGGAAGAACGGTGATCTGCATTTCAAAGCAAGGGACAAAGAACAGTTAGAAGCTAGAGCTTGGGTTATGCAAAAAGCAATGCCTAATCCGCCAGGGACAACGTTTGCAGTATTTATAGTCGGTGCGTCATGTCCCCGCTGTAAGGCCCATATCTTCCCAAACAATAGGAGGGAGTGCTGAGTGTCTATGGCATGCATTCAACAATACAGCATAATAGACGTAGAAAGCGTTGTAGTTTACAACATGGCGACAAACGTGAGCTTAAAAGAGGAGGAATAACTTGTATGTTGTTTATTATTGCTAAAGAAATAAATGGCGTCACCTGTTCAGAAATGGTCAGATCGCTGTCTCCACTATACCACAAGTTCATCAAGTTCAAGTTCATCAAAATGTCTCATCCAAGGCATCATATTTGTCTTGACGGCTTTTTAAATTTAGCAATTAAAAAAAAAAAAACAGGCGCTAAGATGCCAAAAACCTACCACTTCCACACCAAATGGGAGGATGACTTTTTTCCACTTTCTCATGTCAGACATGTCATGGCTGACTTAATGCAGTGTTAAGGTAATGTAACGCAAGGTAACATCTCAATGTTTTGTCAATACTGCTGCATTGTAAACAAAATGCTACTTATCACTTGTATTTCAATATATTTTTTACAAATAGTAGATCATAGTCTATTGCAAAAGAAAAATCATTTATTAATGATTACTTTCTAAAAAAAAAATGCAAATTATCAAATATAACCAGGATCTTGTTCGCTTCAAATTTTGTGGCTCACGCTTTTTCAAAATATATTAAATATATATATATATTATAATTATAATAATAATTATTATAATAATATATATTATATATTAATACATATAATATTTATTATATAAATAAATCATGAAATCATGCGGCCTATTATTGGTATTTAAAAAATACAATGCCTAAATTAAGCATTGTCAAGCATACTTAAATAAAATACATTCATGAGACATTCAGAAAATGCTTTGGAAGACATGTTGATATGCAGCATTCTGTTGGTGTCAGTAATGTCACTTGAGTTACCGCAGGAAATCCTGGAAATAAAAAAAACAACAACAAGGAAGTCTCCTAATGTGTAATCTTATTTATTATTATTATATCTATTATAATTGGAATATAATGTATGGCCCTCCTTACACTGGGATTCGAACATCGCTGCCTTGTTCTGTTGATGTTTTTCAAAAACATATTAGTTAATTAATGATCACAAAACATCGAAAGTCAAATCATATGCAGTATTCTGGTCACTAGACATCAGTATTGTTGCATTCATTAACATTACATTACCTTAACACTCTCCATAGAACTAAGCGTGTCATGTCCGACATGAAGGAGTGAAAAAAAAGGTTCTCCTCCCAATTAATGTGGAAGTGGTATGTTTTTTTACTTCTTTCTTTGTCCTTCTTCTACACACTTTCCAAAGGTCATTTAAAGGTGACTGTTGCGTGCAATCCCTGTATCTTTGCGATGTAAAAATCTGACACTGAGCGTGCGCGCTCTGTTAGGTTAATCTGTGTGGACGTTCTTAAAAATGCATTTTTGTCATAAAATATCGGGTGTATTTTCATTTGTATATTTTTAATTACCTATTTGACTAAGAGAGCCATAAAAGCCACATATTTTTGAATATATTTCCATGATAATATTTTTCTCGATACTATTTTTGAAACACTGGATACAACAAAATGTGTTCTTATTTTAAGCACAGGCCGATAATTTTAAAATATAAGTGTCTAAATTTCTCCCTTTTAGTAATGCTGTTGTACTGACAAACAAATAGTAATACAAATATAATACTTATTAATGTGACTTCTGGTGCTGCGTGGTTTTGCTCGGTACACCTCATCTTTTTTGTCCCCGTCTTCTTTGCCCAAATGCTTTGCTCTACAGAATAAGCTACCTGATTTGGTCAAAGGAGGGGTGTTCATTTCACAGTCAGAATTGAATCGTTATTGAATTGAATTGTTACACGCCTAGACAGTGCTAGATGGTATCTAATGGACTTATTTTCATAAAGTCGCTAAAAGCAAACAAGCAAGGCTACAATCATTGCCCTTAACATCCGTGGCTGCAAGCATCCTAGTTGCATTTGAAGTCTCGATGGCGGGCAGCAGGTTTATCTACCCCTGCGTGCCTCCCTGTGTTACATTCTGTGACACTACCCCGTGTGTTAGGATGAACTGTTACACCAGTGATTGTGTTTCTTGCTCATGTATGGCCGTGAAGGATGTTTACACGAGAGGATGTTTCCCTCTCCTCTTCCCCCACGCAATTCAAACATGAAAGTTCAAAATAAGTTAGATATAAGTGGGTTTTTTTCTGTTTTTTTTAAACATCCTCTCTCCGGTTATCACCTGCTTCCAGTTCCAAACACCCCGTTCTCCTTGCAGTTTCGGTAAATCCCCACCTCGGCTATAATTTGTGCATTTTCGGCGTGCAAAGAAGTTCTGGCCAAAGACATTTGTAATGCACAGTTTGCCCTTTAGCAGGAGTCAGAGCTATATATTAGTTTGTGCTATTGACTCCGAGTCTAAGCCCTGCACGGGTAATTCATCTGTGTGGTCCGACGCCGCAACGGTGCCCGCGAGGCAGAGCAGAGAGAACTTAGCTGGAAGAAACAAGATCCCCCTTATGGATTTAATGGCCGCGTTATGGCAAGAGGGCTTTCAGACCGGCTTTCATGTTGGCTCCACCAGAGGCTATCGAGGCCAATGGCAAATTAATTATAGAAATGAAGACAGCCTCTTATCATACAGGGCAGCTGCGTACTTCCTGTTGCTCATTTTCCCTCCCTCCCGCGTCTGCTCGCCACTGTGCTGGAATCTTCTCTTGGCCGGCTCGCTTCAGAGTGTGGGCGAGAGGTGAGCTCACCGAGTGGGAACGTCGTAAGAAAGGCAGCAGACTTTCCAACCTTTCCGCTCAAAGTCAACCGACGAATCAATAGCGTACGTTTGTTAATGACACGCTGGGAGAAAGAGCCGAAAAGAACCATCAGAATGAATGCTATAAACCAGAGGGGTCCAAAGTCTGCCATTTTCAGTGCAGTCCACAATTTGTTGGCCTGCAGACTCTGCGTCTTTTCCTGCAGTGTTTCCTTGGGTTTCAGTGTGTAACTTACTCCTCCCCCGGCCCTCCTCCTGGTACACCTCCCGTCGAGCCCACTCTGCTCGGATTGGTCCCCATCGCTCCCGAGGACTTCCGGACAGCTGCCGAACCCCACTTCCTAAGCACTTCCTCTAGCTCCCTGTATGCACACTTTATAATGCTACACAGACATCTGCTCCGGTCAGACTACGTACACAAAATAAACCCACAGTTAGGACACTGATGAATTGTTACTTACAGCTTCTACTCCTCAACAAGACCAAGTAACGCTGGAAAGGCAACAGTTTGGCGGATAGTCAAGCTTTAAATTGCTACACAAAATAAGCTTTCCCTCACACCGGAACAGACATTTCCTGGGTTGCTCATATAAGGAAGTCCGGGCTGCGTGACATCAGTGTGCTTTAAAAAAAAAAAAAACTGTGCAGAGCCACCCAAAACTGATTGCAGGGCCCTCTTCCAAGCCTCATTATCTGACACTGTTGAACACGAGAACAGATCAGGGAACATCAGGAAAGAGGAAACGCATAATAGGTCCCTTTTAAGAAAACCCGTTAAGATTCAAGGGAGTGTTCCTAAACCGCGAGAATTGCTCGCAGCTATGTTCTCAAAATTGATGAATCCCATCTCCTCACAAACTGAACGTGCGCGCCAGGTGAGCCGAACTGACACGCAATTAGCATGGGCAGCAGCCCATCATCGAGGTCCATAAAAGGGCATGAGACCGCAGGGTTGTGAGCAATGCCGAAAGCAAAATGTGCCTTAAGACAGGAAAAAGATTCCATTCCGTAGCCTTAGCAGCTTACCCCGACCAATGGGAGGCTGCCGCACTTGCAGTGAAGGACCAGCAGAACGACCGCACAACGGAGAAATCGTTCGACCTCAAGTCCAACGGCAAAAGAAACAAAACTGCGAAATTCTGACAGGTGATGCAACAGCAAAGTTGGACCAGAGCCATTGCTGGGGAGACGGCACGTCCAGATAGGCAGTGGGAAAAATCAAAGTATAACTTCCGCAACCTACTTTTTAGGAGTGCCATCAACGGAGAGTCTGGGTACAGACCTGGGCCCCGAGGCAACGCGTCCATCCCCTCACTGTGCGGCTGCTGCTCCAGAGGAATGGTTTTTTTTTGTTTTTTTAACGCCGCTTTATTTAAAACGTGTGTCCTAACGGCAGGCTTTTTCGTGTGTGTGTGAGATGAAAATAGATTCTGATATTAGATTGGGGGCTGCAATGACGGCTTGATTTATTCGCAGATGAAGTCCTGCAGAGCCATTAGTACCTCCACGCCTGATCTCAAAAGCGCTGTTGGACAATGAGGAGAGGATAGCCGGCACGCTCGACACGATTACACTCCCAACCACGTCCAATGAAAAATAATAACATATATGACAAATGGCTGTAAAGTCATATTTTAATGAGCTGCACAAAAGTATGAGCCACCGTGTTGTGGCCATCGCACCGTATTTCCGAGTTTGAATCGGTGTCACTTTCGCTGCTGTCTGAATTGTGACGAAAAAAAGAGAAATCACAGGCGAGTAGTCACGGAGGTCAGCTCATCTGCATGCACTCTTCCACGATTTTGTTTTCGTTAACAACGCGCGCACGTGTTGTCGGAGTTTGCTCAAAGTACATGTTCTGGATGCAGCAAAGTGCATTTGGTGCACAATGCGGCGCTAAACATAGCAGCTGGCATGTAAGTTATTTGCTTGGTATTGCGGTGGACCCCCATTTAGTGCCCCCCCCCCATGTACTAATGCAGTTAATATCTGCATATATATATATATATATATATATATATGCGTATTTTCTGCATGTATGACTACAAAACTAAAAAAAAAAGGGTAAGTTTTTGGCTTTCTGGAGCACAGTGCCTGGATTTACACTATTTCTTACGGAAAAAAAATAATTTGGTTAAATTAAACGTTTTGGTTCTGGTCAGACCTTCTGGAACCAATTAGTGACGCACTATTTGTTTCACAATAGCGTGTAACAAAATGACAATATCTTAGCATATCCGATGTACATGAGCTCGGTTTCGGCGCCATTTAAAAAAACTTCTTCTGCATGCGGGCCTTGGTGGAAAACGTTTCGGACGCCCCTGCTTTCCACAGCCCTTCCGTATGTTTTTGTCCCACAAAAGGTGCCAAGTGACCCACTCTGAGAAAGTAAAAGAACACTCCCGACCAGAAATAGATGCACGCAGACACACCTCACTCGTAGGAACCTTCCCCAGAGGTCTGCTTGAGAAATAATGGGAAATGGCAATGCAGTGCGGGGAATATTAATGCAGCCGGTGCCACTGGCGACTTGTAATTTCCATGTTATCATGACCAAGACAACGGACCTGAACACGTATTGCATGACACTGACATCATGATGCAGGTTGGGAGTGTATTGCGCTTTGTTAAAATATAAAGTACTACTCGCTGCGGTTGTTACAGGACCAAAAACACGAACAAAAATCGTTTTTATTTTTATTGTTTTTATTAGTTTAACTGCCTTTGTAATATGTTTTTTTTATTATTGCATAATCTGCCATCACATTCTCTCCCCGCATCCAACGCCGGAATTGCTGAGACATGAAAAAGAGGTCGGATTAAATTAACTCTGCTTCTTCCGACTCCTTCCCGGACATGAGCAACTGCAAACATGCCATGTTTATTTGTCCGAGCACAAATACCCCTGAGATGTCTGAGCTTGGCGACTACTTGGGATACCACTAACCATTTTTCTCTAGAGACAACAATGTTGCAACGTGCCCTTGTACTGTAGTGTAACAGTGTTTAATGTTTGTTTATTTACGTGTGTTCTTTTCAGCAAGGTTACAGAAATGTGTGTAATGCGATACGGATACGTCCAAGTGACAATCTGACTTCTTTCACCCCTCGTTTCCTTGACATCAAGCAAAGCGTTGCCAAGGGATAATGACCACTCAGCGGCTTGGAGATCAGACGTTGTCTCCTGATGAGCACATTGGACACTTCCTTTTTTTTTACCTGTGTGTGCAGAAAAGAGCAGAAAAACCAAGCATACCACATTTAATAGTTTAATTATAAGCTGCTGTTTACATTCAGTGATATTCCGATGTTCTTTTTGCCAGAAGCCAAGGGTGAGACCAGCAAAACATTCAGCTACAAGATCTAGGTTTCTTTTTTGTATGTATGCAGTCTGTCCACTTTCATTCACATTTTCCACGTTGTACATAATTTACCGCAAAGCAACATAAAACCACATTGCTGATGTTGCAGCACTTTTCATCCTGGAATGACAACATTCTTTCTCAGCTGCTGCGTGATGCCAGAAGGGGGACAGTTGTGTTTACTGTATATCACTATGATCAATACTTTCTATATCAACTCAACACAGATGGAGCCTGGTAAGGAAACTTCCGCCCGAACTCAGACTCTTGAAGGTCTAAAAAATCAAAAGGTTTGCCTAAACTTGTCTGGCCTTGGTAGGCTGCCTGGTGGAACCCCATCTTCGAGATTAATGGTTTGTCTGCATCTTTTGTTTGTTTTTTGGTTTCTTTTGCTATCTCACTCTACGCTCATTGAACTGACACACTAATGTTGGTGCTGAAATGGCTTTTTTTTGGTCTTTTTTTTGTTTTTGTTTTTTTTTTACATTTTCTAGTAGCCCACACAGAAACTTGATGGCACAAGAACTGACCAATAAGAAACTCTTTACAACGAAGTAGACTGCAAGTCAACAGTTGCCAGGGGGTAACACAGTAAACCAAAAAACAGATAATTTTGAAAAAAACCCCAAAGAAAAATAAATCAGGCTCAATATAAAAGCAAAGGACAAAAAACAAAAACAAATGCAAGTTAATTTCAAGTATAACTTACTCATAGAATAACTACACATCATTAAATATTCTCATTATACATTTTTAAATTATTTATAAAATATATTTTGGCATGTTTTTTTTTTCATTTTTATGTTTGTGTAACAAACGCTACTGTAGCTTCAGTCGAACACCAATGTTTATGTTTATTTTTTTTTTTGTATCTGTTAAAACAAAACATTTAAAGGGATTGTCACATTACAACAGGTTAATAAAAATGGTAATAGTAAACCCTATACAGAGTTTCACATAGCAAGACAAGAGTGACGATCCCTTCTATCCTAGCCCCATAGTCAAAAGTCAGAAAAAGTACAGGACCGGAGCGCAGGGTTTTTAACTTGTGCTCCACTGACTACAATCAAGGTTGGGTGCCACCACAGATATGGAGGCGTACATCCGGGTCCGGATGTACGTACACTGTAAAGACCTCACAGTCTGGTGACGCCAGGATGTCCTCAGGGTTGCAGAAAGAGAGCCTCCCTTATTAGTCGGCAGGGTGAGGTGCAAAGGAGACGGGGAGGTCCCCCCTTTCCCGTCTCCCAGATGCGCACCGAACTGAGAGTGTATTTTTCCCGGAATCCTGTGCCTGTCGCCGGCGCTCACTATACAAAGGAACAAAGAGCGATTTTGGCAGCTAGAACCAACTGCAAAACCAAAGAAGGCAAATATGTAATTGTGATACAAAAGTCGTCAAAAAAGGCATATCTGTACTTAAGCGTCGGCACCCGAGGGTGTCCAAACATGTCCTGCTTTGGGGTAAGGGCCGGCGAGCTCCCGCAGCCACGTCGGTGCAGACAACAGTAACCCGCCTGTCCACTCGCTGCTGATAACACGAAAATAAAGACAAAGAAAAAGCAAATAGGAAAAAAGTACCGCAACTACAACAAAGCCACATCCACTACCTTGGCATGAGCACACAACTAGCTGCAGCACACTCTTGAATGTTGCATACTGCAAATGGGTGTGTCTGGTCTAGTCCCTCGGTTGGACTCTTCTTGTGTGAATGCACAGCTATCGCAGGATATAGATGTATATATATGTGAGTTTACACTAAGGGTGTGGCGGAGAAGCTCGCTAAAGCACAATGTCCTTCAAGCGCTTGCTGCTGGGGGACTCCTTGTCGCGGGCGTCGTGGAGAAGCGTGTTGATCTCCCGCACCGACGGCTCACTGTCTTTCCCCTCCGGTTGCCGGAGCAGGCTGTGATTGGCGATGCGCTCGGCGTCGCGGCATTTCAGTGTGTTGTAGGCAGACGAGGGCTTGGACATGGGGCTCTTCAGGTGCACGGGGGAAGTGATGGGGCTGGTCGCCTCTCGCCCGTTGCCGGCTTCACGCACCGCCCCGCCATTGGCCTTGGGGCTGCACACCTGAGATTCCTGAGTCCGCTTCCCCTTCGTGTCGCCTCGCTCCACGTCCTCGTGTCCGTCCTTGCCGAAGGTGGCAAAAGTCCTCTTAGTGGTGCCGTCCTCGTAGTGGGGAACGTCCACCGTGGTGGCCTCGATCGACAGAGCGATGACGTTGCGGGCATGCTCGGGCGACTTGACGCGCGCTGGGATAGGAACGCGGGGCATCCAACAGCGGTCCGAGTGCCCGAGGATGCGGCACTCATCTTGGCAGTGGAAGCCTTCAGTGGGATCGCCGCCTGGAAAAACAGGAAACACATTTGTTTGAATTGTCCAGCTAACTTGGCTTATACTGAAAAATCAGCTAGAAAAGAAGGCTGCAGTTTAGTGGGAAAAGTTAGCACATCCCAAGCATTCTTTGGGGTCTTTACTCCAGAAAACGCCAACACACTTGGCAGTAAAATGCAATATTTGCCACAAAGCTCTATTTTCTTATTATAATTTCAATGCAAACTCCTATCAGTAGGTTAGTACACCTTTTGTGTAATTAGTTGTGTTTTTGTTACCAGCAGCAACGCAAGATGTCCCACAGAGACACCCGACTGCTTCCGGTGTCGACGCTTGGGATCATCCCACCTTGTGAGCCTGTCATCTGGCACCCCGTCATAAATATGTAATGATGTTTTACGCTGTAGTGAATATGAGATTTTGTCTGCAGTCTGTATGGATACACACTCTGTTTTATCTTGCAGGGGAAAGAATTTCCAATGAAGAGGGAATACGTGATATCCGCAAGATTGACTGAGGGATGACAGCCCCCCCCTCCATGGGGGGTGGACTCTGAGCTCCACTCGAGCCGACCTCCGGGGTGGGCAGGAGAGTCGCAGTGCCATCGACCCAAATGCATACGCTTACATCTGGTAATCGCCGCCCGTGACAGATCACCCAATTAAAATCATTTAATGATCTGTTTTTCTTCCCGCCTTTTCACGAGGAGCACCTCAGCCGAGGCTCCGGGGATCGATATTTGAAGATTGGAGACAAGGCTTTGTCAGTGCCGTCTCTCATAAAATACAATCTGATCAAACTGACAACCTGGCTAGCGGACGTGGAACTGTGCAAACAGATAACAATAGAAATGTAACACGCGGGGACATCGTGTTGCCTGCAGGCCGGCACGGACAATGAGGAAGACAACTCTACATCCGCCTCTATCTCAAAACCACGGCGTAACAATATGCCGTAATCACAGTGCCTAATTCGCGGTTTGGTTCACTTACGGCA